>CAMZMU010000035.1:20445389-20597291 GCA_947311845.1 Poa pratensis
AACCTCTTGAGAAAATTATTTAGGATGTTATGTGTGACATGCTGGCCTTTTCAAATGACTTGGTTAAGATTTGAGGAATCCAGAAGAGACAGAAAAGTGTTTTACCTTTGATCTACAGTCCTGGTCTTGTGTTGGAATTATGAAGAAACTGGAGAGGTGCGGTTGAGGTGTAATCTCCAGAGTTGAGCTCGTGTCTTCCTTTCCCAGATCTTAACTCATAATCAGAGCACCTAGCAAGGAAAAATACAGCAAGCAATCAGCAGCAGCCAGCAGGGAAGCACATACACAACGAATCAGCGGCAACGAAGCACGCAAGAAGTCAAGAACACACACGCACACAAACTGGAGTCAGCAGCGAAGCGCGCGCTCTCTCTGGCTGTATCTCTCTCCCCGATCACTCCTGCCTCGACCCACTCACCCTTCCAGCGCCGGCATCCCCTGCATACCTCCGTCGCCTTCCCTCCCTCCCCTTATTCCTTTCCACCGGCCGAGGCCGACCCGCCATGCTGTAGGCACTTGAGGCCGCAGACCTGGTGCGGCTGTGCCCGGACGAGCCCTACTCGTTCGCCGCGGATGTAGATGGTTCTGTCCTGTGAGGCGGCGGGTCATGTGATGGCGGAAGGCAGAGCTCACGACGGACAGGCGGGTTGAATGCAGCCGGCGGTGTGAACTCCGGGCGTGGGGCGGGTCGCGCCGACCTTCTATGGCCGAGGGTGCTTCTGAGTTCGGTCGTGTCGTCCCTGTGTTGCCGCCCCTGTCGCCTCCGGCCCACCAATCACGAGACGGCGAGAGGAGTGGGGGATCGATGACGCCAAGAAGGTGCTCTGTGTCCTGCGATTTGCTTTCTCTCTCGATGGATATGCGCAGTGGCGACAGCCGGGAATGGAGATGCGGCGGCGGCCGTGAGGTCGCGTCGGTGGGGTCGCGTAGCTGTAGCCCGTGAGGAGGCCGAGGTTAGAGATGCGATGGCGGCTAGGTCGCGTCGGCAGCAGCTATCTCGTCTGTGCGTATGCGGGAGTTTACGCGGTATGAGAAAAGAAAACTGGGAAAAAAATAGGGTAATGCGGGAGGCTTGACGAAGGAAAATGTGTGGAGAAAAAAAAAACTTAGAGGCTTGACGAAGGAACCAAATTTTCTTTTTAGATAGTAGAGATAGAGAGTAGAAATAGAGATAGAGATAGAGATGAAGTGGTAAAAACATATACAGTATTATAATTTGGAGTAGAGCTAGTATTTTTCAGGGAGTTGGACGTAATTTGGAATGTAGATAGAGGGATCGTCGGAGCAGATCGTGACAGGCTCTCGATCGGGCCTGTGTGTCTGCAGAAGGCGGCCCAGTCAACTAAACAGGGCCGATTTGGTACTATCTCGTGGTTCTCTTTGCTCCGAACCGTGGCGGTCCTCCCTTCCCGACCTATCTCGTGCTCATCGATCTTGACCTACCCAACCAGAGCTCCACTCCGACCCCATAAAAATCTCTCCTTTACACCATACCGCCGCCCCAGAGCCGCCGTTGCCGCCGTAACCCAGCCGCCGCGGTCGTCCTAGTCGTCGTCGTCGTACCACGCCTCCCACGCGCGCCGCCGCCAAGGCTCCCGGTCTACCGCGTAGAGCCCGCGGTCTTGGGGTTTTCGAGGTATGAGCTCTTCTTGGTCATCCGGCGACTACTGGAACCCTAACTTGACTAGCCTCCACTGATTTTGGGCGCGGGCCGGGCAATGGCGGAGCCAGGATTGGCTAATTTCGCATGATGAGGGGGGCCGGTTAGAGCCAAGTACACAAAAACACTGCACTGTTCATGTGATTTAGGAGCAAATCAATGGTGTTAGGGGGGGGGGGGGGGCCAGGGCCCCTGCTGGTCCCCCCCCCCCCCCCCCCCCCCCCCCCCTGTCTCCGCCAGTGAGCCGGGGCACACCGTCGTCTAGATCCGAACCTATCGACCTATTCGGGATACGTGTGGCAGGTGTGTTCTGTGAGCCGCGGCGGCGGCGGCTTAAAAGGGGTTTCAAGGAGCTTGTGCTGACAAATGCCTTTCCAAGTTCCTATTTTTCAGCTAAAAATGCGTTTTTATAGCTAAATCAGCTTCGGTTCGTATAGGCCCCCGATGTTGCAGTTTAGGATTGGAATCCTTTTTGCGAGCGGTGGGGGAGAGGGGGATGGGAGGAGTCAATGTTTCGGTGATTTCTTGTTTATTCTGTGGAATTTGGAATGATGCAATTGTGCACCCAAGTATTGTCAATAGCTCGAATTGGATTTGTTGCTACTTCCATTTTCCCGCTGGAGAAAAAAAAAAAAAGGGCTCGAAACAACACAAGCACAAGCGCCCTGCCATGCGCTTGGACAACGAGATATGAAGTATCGCTCACATGTTGTCTATCCCAGTTGACTGGACTACTTGTCTTTGTAGAAGATAGAAAGATTGTAAGTGTTGTGCATGTGCTCCCACTGGTCAAAGTAGAAGCCCAATAGGAATCCTTAATATGTACTTCCTCCGTTAGCTTGCCAAAACGTCTTATAAAAGGGAACAGAGGGAATATCTTACAGCACATTATATGTTAACAAAATCCCTAAGCTTGATATATATAAGATTAATAGGAGTAACCATGGAAGGCAGGGGACATACCAATTTGGTGTGGTAGTAGTATCTCTTCACACGTCATAGTAGTAATCTATTTCTGTCTGTATTAGCTTGGTCAGACATTTACAAGACATCATCTTCACATACTTCTTTGGTATTACTCTCTTAAACATGCATGCCTTGTTGTGTATGAATTATTGGATTCTATTAAACTTCTGACATGACTGATGCATTATTTGGCAAAACTAATTTATTTGGTGTAATAGGTGAATACGGAACTTGAAGTCTGTGTATGAAATAGCCTCAGTATCATGGGTGATACTTCGAATTCAAATGCGCAGAAGGCCGAGGAACTCAAACTTAAGGCAAATGATGCCTTCAAGGGTATGATATGTGTTATCTTTCCTGTTGCATGTCTAGATTGAGCAGCACCGTTTATTGTCCTTGTTATGTATGAGGTCTTGCTATTGCATTAGAAACAAGGAGTCCTTAAAGTTTATAGTATCATTCCTGGTTCTACTTTCCCCCTCAAAGTGCAACACTGAGTTCACTGTTACATAGACTTTGTTGGTTACCTTGTGCCCACACCACTCAATTAAGGATCTAGTCTGTTGGAATACTGATTGTTTTTTACTTGTAGCTAAACTGAACTTGAATTACTCGTAAATTAGTAAATGAAGCTAAGAGGAAGATCCAGTTTTAGATTGCTCTTTTTGTAATAACTGAACTGGAGCTCATTCTATTTTCACACCATTATGCTGATATGTAAATCTTTCGTGAAAGTTGGGTTATCCTTGATGATTATTATTCTTAAGTATTATTGTGTCTTCCTTCCAGCAAACAAGTTTTCTCAGGCTGTAGAGCTCTATGACCAAGCTATTGACTTGAATAGTTCAAATGCGGTTTATTGGGCAAATCGTGCATTTGCACATACGAAGCTTGAGGAATATGGAAGTGCTGTCCTGGATGCTACAAAAGCTATTGAGATTGATCCCAAATATTCGAAGGTGAATATTCATGTCCTGTTGATGGCATTTTTTGTAGGTTCTTACCTTTTGAAAATTTTATACCTGTAGGGTTACTATAGACGAGGCGCAGCACATCTTGCCATGGGAAAATTCAAGGAAGCCCTGAAAGATTTTCAGCAGGTACATGTCAGATTGTTCAACAAATCAACTCATTATATGACTGCTGGATATTGTTCTTCATTTGCATCTGCTCCTATCTTGAATTACATTCTTTTTTTGTACAAGAAGATTGCATATTGACATTGGCTTACTCTGAAACTAAGTAGTGTATGCAATTTCCTCTGTTATTATTAGGTGAAAAGAATCACTCCTAATGATCCGGATGCTGCAAGAAAGTTGAAAGAGTGTGAGAAAGCTGTCCAAAAAATCCGTTTCGAGGAAGCAATTTCTGTAGGGGATACAGAAAAGCGCTCTATAGCAGATTCTCTTGATTACCATACAATAGGTATCTGGTCTTTGAATTTCCACATTTTCTGGCATTCTACTTGCTTTAGTCTCTGTAGATACCATGTTAATTTGATCTAAAATAGCTTACTACCTTTCTTTCCTGGTTCATTTCAATTTAAATTGACATTGTAGTGCCATCCATTATTCAGCGTCTTTGCTTAGTTTTTTCATAGTTTTTTTGTGCTCGGCATATTATATATGCAATCTAAAGTGAAGCAAGAGATGCTGAGATAGCATGTATCAAACATCATATGCTTTCAGTCATATTTTATATGCTCATCACGACTCCAACGTGTCGCCGTGTCGGCATGGTTCTATCAGTGAATGGATGTTTTAGTTATTAAATGTATATAGTTGATAGCCGATCTCAACTAATAGTTAAGTTGCCTAAACATTGTTGATATTACAGAGGTTGAATCACAGTATACTGGAGCAAGAATTGATGGGGATATAATACATTAGATTTCGTCAAGCAGATGTTGGATGATTTCAAAAAGCAAAAATGTATACATAAAAGGTACAGTGTGCAATGTGAAGTGGCGGTCGTGGATCATTTTCTTCCCTTATGCTACTTTTCTTGGGTATTTGTGATAAGATTTAAGTTGTCGGCAACTTGGCACAGGTACGCACTTCAGATTGTGTTGCAAGCGCGGGACTTGCTGCAATCAGTGCCTTCCCTCGTCGATGTGAATGTTCCAAATGGTTGTCATTTTACAGTCTGCGGTGATGTTCATGGACAGGTATTTGCCTCAGCAACTGAATAGATTCTCTAGATATAGTTCTCCCTCTCCGTAACCATGTGGTATACACACTCTAAAGTGTTCTTAATCCTGTGAAGTGGCAACATAGCATTTCATAATTATAGAATGAATACCATTTCACTGAGGTGATTGAAATTATTAGTCCCCATGACATCAAGTTGTGATATGCTGTTGGTATCTATTGAGGGCCTTATGACCTGCTGTTTTATCTGCAGTTCTTCGATCTGCTTAATATTTTTGAGCTCAATGGGCTTCCTTCTGAAGACAACCCTTACCTTTTCAATGGAGATTTTGTGGACAGAGGATCATTTTCACTTGAAATAATACTTACTCTCTTTGCATTCAAGTGCCTCTACCCAACAGGTAATTATCTTCAGTTCTCGTTCCGTTCATGATCGTAATTTGATAAGCTGTTTTTTTTTCAAAATAAGCTAGCCGGTTTTCTTTCGTACGTTTTCTACTGCTACTAGTTGAGCTTCATTAAGTGGAAATGTGAGTTTCACTTCACTGCTAAGTGTGGATGTAATTTCTATGATCAGGTATGTATTTAGCAAGAGGAAACCATGAAAGCAAGAGCATGAACAAAATATATGGTTTTGAAGGAGAGGTGAAGTCGAAATTGAGTGATACATTCGTTGAGCTGTTTGCGGAGGTATTTTGTTGCTTGCCTCTTGCTCATGTGATCAACAAGAAGGTCTTTGTATGTCATGGGGGCTCTTTAGTGTTGATGGAGTGAAGTTATCTGACATTAAGGCCATTGATCGTTTCTGTGAGCCTCCTGAAGAAGGTAATTCTCACTTCCCTATTTAGGTCTGTCCATTCTTTAGTGGATCTGTGTTTTTCCTTTGTTCCCAGAATGTTTTTCCATCCTTAAATCTACTTAATGATTTGTGCTTCTCGTCTGAAATTGCGATGATACCATCATACTTTTGCTAACGCAAATGTCATAAAATTTACACTTTATTCTAGAAACTGAAAAAAAAAACAATGCACACCGTTGCGACCTCAATCATTTTGCATTTTGTGTCCACGGGACCGCAAGCATTGCATTTCTGATGCCTATATGCTACCATTTATAATTTCCTATGTTATGCATCACTAAAATTCTGTACAAAAACATTTGAGTGTTCACAAACTTGCTATTAAAATAATAAATTGCATTATATATATAGGGTTTCAGCTATTTGGCAAAATAAACTCTTGTTTTGCTGTCGACAGGTTTAATGTGTGAAATCCTATGGAGTGACCCTCAGCCTCAGCTTGGGAGAGGCCCAAGCAAACGAGGTGTAGGCCTTTCCTTTGGTGCAGATGTGACAAAGAGGTTTTTGGACGATAACAATCTGGGTAGGCCCCATAACAAATTGTCACTCTTATGGGTTTAAAATATCAGCTATACCCTGTGCTTGTCTGAGCCTCTTAGTCATTCTTGTTGGTTTCACATTCTTTTCTTGCAACGTTGTTTTCTGATGTACTTGGTTGCCTGTCAGACCTTGTTGTCCGATCCCATGAAGTGAAGGATGAAGGGTATGAATATATGCATGACGGAAAGCTTATAACTGTTTTCTCGGCTCCTAATTATTGTGACCAGGTATGCTAAATCACTGAAAGAAACTACACTTGCCTGCATACCTTAAAATACTATCTTAAGATCTGGTTTTGGCAAGCCGTTCTTTTTCTGTTCATGTTTATTTATCATAGTATGGATGCATATCTATGGATGCTGAGTGCATGATGCTATTTCTGAATTTCTGATGCAGATGGGCAACAAAGGTGCATTTATTCGGTTTGGCGCACCAGATTTAAAGCCAGATATTGTCAGTTTCTCGGCAGTGGTATGTCCTTGACCTCTTGCATCTAAACTTCACGCAAATAGTTGATTTGTATGTACGTATTTTCTCAAAGAGCATTGATTCTTGTTGGTGCTCATGATTAACATGATATATACTCCTTAGTATATAGTCTGAGCTGAAGTTGCATCTATCTTTTTGAAGCACCTCTTTACTGCTTATGCCCTAGTCATTTGTTTGACCATATACACTGAAGCTTTTCTCTACCTGGATTTGATTACTTCATGTGCTAATGTTACGAGGTCGATCACATTTTTCTTATTGCAGCCACACCCTGATGTTAAGCCGATGGCCTATGCAAACAATTTCATGCGGATGTTCCAATAGCAGCAGCAGTAGGCGGCACCTCTGTATGGCCAATTTTGATATGCTAAACTCCTCTCCGCCCAGCTCATGTCATACCAAGTCCCATCCAAGTCTTGCCAGAAGCAGCAAATATTTTGCTACACCAATTTTATATGACCCTTCCACCTTTGTTGAATTATTGGTACTAGCAGTGATTTTGATGTTTGTGTAGCTGCACTTTTTTTAGCTATGTGTTCTCGTCTATGTGATCTCTTTGTCTCTCCAGTAGATTCGTCCAGTGGGATTCTGCTGCTCTGTTCAGCTTTCACCGTGCTGACATCGAGGAATGATGCTATTGTGCTCATGATATCTTTTGTGCGTTTGTGTACATTTTATATGGTGCATAAACCAGATCACACGCGAAATGTCAGCTGCAGCATGTAGTGGACCGTTTATTTTGTACAAGGGTGAACACATTGTGCAATAGTGTTGAGTCGATGCCAATACTTGTCTTTTTGTACATGGTTTGGATTCACCTTCTGGAAGTTCTTTTTAATAATTGTGTGTGAAGCCATGACAACCGGGAAAGACAACGGAAAATATAAATATTGGTGTGTGAAGCCATGACAACCGGGAAAGACAACAGAAAATATAAATCGAAAGTACTCTTTAGCAATGGTTCGTCGCAGATTAGACTACTACTCCCTCCGTTCGGAAAAGGATGTCACAAAAATGAACTATAGATAGACTATTTTTGTGACATCCTTAACGGAGGGAGTACTTATTTTCACTTTTATAAGACAGTAGCTATACTTTCCATTTGGCTGAATACATATGAAAACGAGTGAATGTAGACTTATTTTGGATATACATTCACTTATTTTGATATGTATGTGACCAAAATAGAAAGAATAACTATTGTGCTTTATACTCCCTCCGTTTCAAACTTGTTGCCACACATTTGTCTAAAAGCGGATGTATTTAGACACTAAACAAATATAGGTATATCCATTTTTGGACAACTTTAGTTCAACTAATTTGGAACGGAGAGAGTAAAAGTAAACTGGAGGGAGTACATTGACATGCACACATTCACGTGTTTGACACCGATTCCTTTACATGGTTGCAAATTGGTCATTGAAATTAAATTAACAAGGTTCTTTCAATTTCCTAACCCTTCAACGTGGTCTTGAGGAATGAGCTCCTGTTGACCGGCTTGTCCTGAAGCCGGATGAGGTTGTAAGCCCAGGCTCCAGTCACCGTCCCGGCCACCGGACCGACGATGTACACCCACAGGCCACCGTAGCGGCCAGTGGCGATAGCCGGCCCGAGGCTCCTTGCCGGGTTCATCGACGCCCCCGTGATCGGCCTGCAAAGTGCAAACACACACGATGCAAGATCAACAGGTCAGGTTACTAGGGGTAAGAACACGTTCAGACCATCAATTCCGTAGCTGTATGATTTTTCAGGTGGTCGGCTTGTACCCGGCAAAGAGCACGTTCAGCACGACGGTGGCACCAACGGCGAGACCAGCCAGTTCACCAATCTGCGAGACAAAACATCATCGAGTTCATGGCATCCCCGTTCTGATAATTCTCATAGTTCTTCAGAGCAAAACTGGAAGCTGCAATCAGAGCTGCGTGAAGAAATTGGCCTTACTGCTCTATCGTCCGTGGCCACTCCGGAGACGACGAACATGAGGTAGAAGGAGATGATGAACTCGAGCGCCAACGCCTGCGTGTAGGAGCCTGACGGCGTCGTCCCGAAGAAGTGCTCGTGCCCGCCGCCGAACGTCAGGCGCAGCGTCAGGCTCGCCAGCGTGGATCCCAGCACCTGAGCCAGCACATAGGACGGCACCTGCAAACATCGTCAGTTTGTCAGAGTCTCATGCATCTTGCATGGAAGCTACAAATACTTGGTACTAACGCAAATACACTGCTGCCTGCAGGTACCTGCTTCCACGGGAAGCGTCGGCAGGTGGCGAAGGCGACGGTGACGGCAGGGTTGAAGTGCGCGCCGGAGACGTGGCCGACGGAGTAGACCATGACCATGACGACGAGCCCCCACACGACGCAAATCCCCGGGAACGTCACTG
The DNA here is from genome assembly GCA_947311845.1 of Poa pratensis. Classification (NCBI taxonomy): domain Eukaryota; kingdom Viridiplantae; phylum Streptophyta; class Magnoliopsida; order Poales; family Poaceae; genus Poa; species Poa pratensis. The sequence continues at coordinate 20,454,431 of CAMZMU010000035.1, forward strand.
TGCCGCCCGTGCTCTGGTTCACCACCACCGAGCCGCACCCCGCGAAGATCATGAAGTAGGTTCCCAAAATCTCTGCGAGAATCTGTTTCAAATTGCGTTAAAGAAAAAAAAAATCTTCGTGCAGATTCTGCTTCAACTTCGTTGCACCAAACTATTTATCTACCTTCTGCATGAATTGGATGGAGATCATGTCGTTGCGGCTGCATCTGCTGCTGCTCCCATCCTCTGAATCCTCGCACTTGGCCTCCTCCCCGTCTCTCCCTTCTTCCATGGCACCGGTGATGCCTCCGTCCTCTTCCTCTCTCTTTGTCTGTGGAACACCGTCCTCTCCGTTTTGTACAATAGCAACCTATTTCATCATTATTTTGATCTGGTATTTGAGAACAACTACATCGATCAAGTGTGTATATATGTCGTAAGGAATCATGTAGTTTCTTGGACTGACCACCTACTCTACATGAGTGATGCAACTACGGAACTAGGCGTGTGCAAAAAATGTAACTACCTCAACTACCAAGGTCTAAATGTGATTAAATAAAATTAGGAGTGTTCTAAAGTTCTTCTGGCAAAAAATTCACACCTAACCGAATCCATCTTCAGTAAGGAATATAGTACTCCCTCCGTTCAAAAATAAGTGTCTAAAGTTTACCCAAAAGTGAATGTATCTATACAAGAAATATGTTTAGATACATCCACTTTTGAGCAAATTTGAGACACTTATTTTGGGACGGAGGGAGTACTGTATATGGAAAGCTTGGTTCTCGTTTCGTGCTTTCAGTCCACGCGAAATTTGAATTAAAAAATTGCTTACGGAAACGTGAATGTGTATTCATACAACAGCCTAAAAATGTGAAAGAAACAACTTTGCAACTTTCGATTGGGTTCATGGGCTGGAGGAAAATGTAAACGCGGGTGTTGCTAGGAGCCGTGTCCAATGCAATGTTTGCATTGTGCGTCACATGTCGATCCAAAACGGATCAGTTTTTTAAATCTCTAGCAAGTGAAAAAAAAAATACTCCCTCCATTCCGGTTTATAGGATGCAATTTCAAAACCAGATTTTTCCAAGAATAAGATGTAATTTAGACGTTTAGTGAGCAATTAGGAGAGAGGAAATAGAAGACAACTAATGCATGCTCAACAATTTAGTCAATTAATGAGTAATTAGGAGAGAGAACCAATACATGAACAACAATACGCTACTCTAAGCGGCGATGGCGTCCGTAACTTGCGGGCGACCGTTGGGGGCGGAAGGGGGCGATTCTGGGTCCTTGCTGGAGATCTGGCCGGTGAGACGCCGGAGGTGGACGAGAGCGACGCGGAGGACGGTGCAACTGGGAGCGACGCGGCGGATGGCACCGGAGCTGCCGCGATGCGGTACCTGTGTCGCACGCCATCGCCAAGGGCGGCTATGACCGTGGAGGAGCGTCCGTCACGGGAGCAGCGACGGCTCAGCAGGCCGCAGGCCCAAAGGTACGCGGCTCTTCTTCTGCAGGTCTCGCCGGCGAGCTCGGCTACCTCTAGGTCCACCGAAGGCGAGACGCGGCATGTGCGATCATCACCTGGGCGGGCGTCGTTCAAATTGTCGGTCTTGGAACCATCGGTCTACTGCGACGATGGCTCTGGTGGATGGAAGATCGCGGGTCGCCGGGGTCATCAATCCGGTGAGACGTTGCCGGGGACGAAGGTGAAGGTGTCTGTGTCTAGGGCTCCTGGCTCTGGAGGGAGGTGCGTTCACCGGCGTTGGGGTCGCGATGATGATGGGTCGGGGGTTTGGGAGCTGGTGCAGCGCCGCTGTCGTCGTTCTGGCGATGCGTCGCCGGAAGGGATGAAATGCGGAGGTCCTGTCCTGCGTGTTGTCCGTCCAAACGTCAACGTCAGTGGTCATGCGGGCCGTATTGACTTGACAAAGGCACAACGCCATGGCCATGGCCAGCGTTTCGGCCAGTTCTCGCCGGACTTGGGGAAGAAGAGCGTGATCTTCGGATCAGACGCTATTTCAAAATTTAAAAAAATCTGCGAAAGGCCTTGCGGGCCAAATTCGCGAGTTGGGTTCCTGAAACCGACGAAGTGACCCAGGGAGGATTGCGACCCATTGTGTTCATGTTTGTGAACCTGGTACGCGTAGTGGTCGAATCAATCTCAAACAAACAGACGGTGTATCGAGGTTAGGGTTGAACACTGCCTCGTCGCCGCCGGCCGACGCTGCTGGTGCCATGGCAAGCAACGGCGGAGGTCGAGGAGGCACTGGGGACGGCCGCGATTTTCCTCCAGGTCGTGGCTCTGGTGGCTTCAATGCTGGCCGGGGCTATGGAGGACGCGGCGGCTATCCTCCGTACCGTGGCGCGGCGGGGGGTCGTGGACTGCAGGCGGGCTCGAACGGCGCTGCATGCCAAGGGGAAGACAGGCACACCACGTTTGAGATAGGAGGATCCAGTGGCACGACAGGAAACAGCGAGTTCAGGAATCAAGGTTTTCAAGGAAATTTTGGCGGCTATCATGCCGGTTCTGGGTTTGCTCATGGAGGACAGGGGCAGCGGCAATACAATTACAACCGTCTGTATCAGTTCCGGGCAGATAATGGAGGAAGGCCAGCTCAGTTTCGTAGTAATCAGGGAGGAGGATGCAAATGCGAATGCAAAACTCCAAGGGATGTCCGAGGAGGTCCTCTCTAAGATAAGAGCCAAGTTACGGAGGCCCTTCGATCTCCGGCGGCTGCTGCTGCATCTACTGCTGCTCAACGTCCTTCTGCTCCTTTAGTTGCGGCGGCAAAAATTGGAGAGACGGCGACGGTAGCCCAACTACTAGCTAAGGGTGCCACACCGGCGGGGATTGCGACCTCATCGAATATGGTTACAAAATCACAGCACACCGGGGGAGAGCGTCCTCGTGGTGGAACTGTTGGACAGGAGAGGTCGGAGTTAACCGCAGCTAAGAAGGCAAAAACAAGATACAAAACGCGTTGTTATCGTTGTGATGGGCCTGGACACCATGGAAAGGAATGCTCAGTTGAGGTGTGTGATATTTGTGAGAGCAAGGAACATGCGCCAGAGGTGTGTCCCTTGTTGACTGCACCTAAACCACAAGTGATCGTGCATGGGTTGATTAATGAGGGTTTAACGTTCTATGAGCAGCCAACGTCTGATACTTACAAACCGAAGATCGACAATGTTCGTATGGCTATGTTGACGGCCACCAGCGGTGATCTCTCAATTCCTCAAATTGTGACTCAGTTGCAGCGTTTGGTTCCTTGGGAACAGTTCCATTGGGATGTTCAGCAGGTGGGACACAATGTCTTCAAAGTGCCGTTCCCCTCCAAGAGTGAACTTGAGAGGCTTGCTATCTTCGGGGCATGTAGGGTGCCGAAAAACAAGTGTGAGATTACGGTAGTTCCTTGGGTTGCTACGGTGGAACCAATGGAGATGCTACCACAAAAGTGGATACGAGTGAATGGTATTCCTCCCAAAACTACAGGGGACTATCATTCCCTTTGGAGTTTAGGATCATTGTTCGAAAAAACTATCAAAGTTGACATGAAATTTACTCGCAAACATGGGGTGATGCGTATCCTCGTGGGCTGTGTAGACTACACTCTTATTCCAATTAGTTGGCCAATCTTCATAAAGGATGGATTCTATCGGCTGAAGTTTAAAGTGGAGCATCCAGCCGATGTTGGTGATAAAGAGGATGATGATCCAAGGTCACCACCACCGAGTGATGATGAGGAGGACAATGCAAATGAGGAATCCAATAATTACACGGGGAATGAGAGGGAGAAGGAGAACCAAACCGCAGATGATATGGTCACGGATGAGGTCACTAAAGATTCAGGTATGAAAGGCAATGGGGGTACTGCGATCTCCGATACTATGCAAGAAAAGGCCAAGACATAGGGAGTGGTTTTTTCTCTGATGGTGCAGAAACAATTCAGAGAGGCTAGGCAGGAGTGGCTGGACTCAAGGTCGCGCATTACCATTGAATACAGCGGAGAAAAGAGTTCTGATTCATCTCTCTGCCATGGCAAAAATTCTGCTGTTTTTTCTGCTGGCGGTAACGGGTCTGCTGCTTTCTCTGACGACAGTAACGTTTCTGTAAGGGCCCCTCAGACTACCTGTCCGAGACGCCCACGTTATGTAAACAGATCACGATCCCAATGATTAGTACAAGATAACCAACATGGTATACAAAGTTACATCATTCAACTCGAATAGTACAAGACTTACATAAATGATGGTCACACGACCAAACCTGCAATCATCGTCACACATGACGGAGATAACTACGATATCGCGGAAGCTTTTGGCTAGCATCGGCATTCGTCACATCTAGACGCATTCCCACAGAGCAGTTGACCGGTGACACTCAGTTGGCGTGGTCGACGGCGTACTCCTCCTCCTCGCCGCACATCTCCTCGTTGTAATCTGGACGTTTGAATAACCAGGCACACAACCATATGAGTACATCTACGTACTCGCAAACCACCTCTAGGCTTAGTTTTTCATGGTAATGCAATAAAACATTTTCGTAAACTGGGATAGCTGCTATATACGACTATAGGGCTTAGTTTTCGCAAACGATGTTTTTAGACATAGAGAATACGACATCTCTATATCTTTGTGGAATAAAAACATTTAGAGAGAGAACTCTCTTTTGTAGAGATAGCGGGGGCTATCTCCACATTTTTAATAAACACTTTTGTAAAAAAACTTCAGAGACACTAGGATGGGAATACCCCTTTTTCCTTTCCACGAGATCAGTCTGAGTTGTCTCCCCGAGACCAACCATCTTCTCCCAAATCCGTACCTCCCAGGTACCTTTTTGATGCCTCCTTGTTTCCACCGAGAACCCACTTTTCTTTTGAAAACATAAAATTTGGCCGTACGCCTAGATCGGGGACCTTTCCAACCGTCCATGACCGCGGACACGGCTATTCAAATAGTTTTACACTCTGCAGAGGTGGTGCACTTTCACCACACCAAACAGTCATTCCGCCGTGATCAGCCACGGTCCTCATACGACAGTATGTGGGGGTTCGGATAACATGATCAAAGCTTTCCCTAATCCACTCTAGTACAGAGGACTCCCTCTAGGTTTGTTCCCCTCGGCACCATGTGCTCCACTAGACCCCTGGTCTCTCTTAGGACACCACACCGCCACGGCAGGGGACCCAACGTAATCGTCCGGCTGTGGATCTTCCCGCAGTGTATTGCCTCATCCAGACGACAACCCGGCTTCGAGGGCCTCGCCCTTATAGAGTATGAGATTCTTCGTACTAAAGTGGACAAGCTTCCGGCTTAGCCCTACCCATCTCAGGTAATGTGGTTGCACGGGTTAATTGTTCGGGCGGCCGCTAGGGCAGTACTTTGTTTTTCAAAACAACTCCACCTCCGACTGCTCATAGCACTTCGGGTTTTCATAAAAATCTCCATTTGCTCCCAGCAACATGGGTATACAGATACACTACTAGAAAATATAACCTTCTTGATAGCACCTTCAGCAGAAGGCTTCTCAAGTAAAGAATTATTTTTTATAAAACCTATTATATACTAGTAGATATCTTTGGCCAAACAATAATTTTGTAAAATAGTTTTGGGGTGACAAAATGCCACAGAATAAATAAAACATGCATTATTTTATTTTGAAAACAAAACATGCTTTGTAAAAATAATAGGATTTCAGTAGGGTGTTGAGGTGGCTTGCCTGGCTCAGCAATATGTCATTGGTCTTGATCTTGATGTTCCTCAGGTTCTCTCCTCACTTCCAGTCTCTTCCCGATCGTATCTAACGTCGTAAACAGGAAAAGAACAACACTCAAAATACAAGACAATGCCACAAGGACAAAACAAACAACAAACATTGCACAAGACACTAAGCTAACAATCAAAAGCAAGCAAATCACTTAGTTAAACAATAACAAGCAACAAGTCCATATAGCTAAGACAAACAACAAACACACCTAAGAAAGTATACACAACAACCCTAATAGTTAAAATAGGTAGTTTTAACTAAACCCTAAAGAGAAACGCCTCTTATGGTGATTAGATCATTTTAACAGAGGCTGCTATACTAGTTCAGGAAATACTTCAGACAAAAGTATCTTAATCACAAACATTACCACTCTCACTTTGGCACACTCACATGAAAGCATAACACTAGCTCAAGGAACACCTACCTTCAAGCAACTAAGCAACCAACAATGGTAACACCATTGTTCACACAAGTTTAAGGCTAAGAGCTAAAAAGGTGTAGGTGAGTTATTTAATAGAACTCACAAACCTTCCGCAAAAGAACGGGTTGACAACAATCTAAAGTAAACCAAACTAAACAGCAAGCATATCAAACCACAAACAACCTCTGGCTAATAAACCTAAAACAATCCTAAACATAAACAATTAAAGACAATCAATAAAAATGGAACTTTTAATAGCAGCAAAGTTGCTGTTTTGGGAAAAAATCCACAAGTCCTAAAATAATGCTCCTAAAATTAAACCCTTTTAACACAGTACTGCTAGAAGTCGTACAAAACTAGGAAAATTGGATCTGCACCCAAAGCACTTTCCATTTGAGAGCTAAAATGCCTCAAGTGCTTCTGGTCCTGAAACTAAAAAGACTAAAACTCTAGTTTTAGGAAACTCCTGCATGAAAGACTAGATTCTACAGAAAGGTATGAATTGTATCTTTCTGCACAAATTGGATTTACTCCAATTGGACACCCCTAGCTCAAGATATCCTATTTAGAGTAGAAAACAAACTTTTTACTAGACTTAATGCCCAGCACACAAAAAAATTTAGACAAAACCAGTGCTGCAGGTTAAAGAAAACTCATAGGCACTCCACAAAAATACTCCTAAGTTCAAAGCATGAACATATCGAGCACAAACAATTAAAACTAGACACAAACAAATAACAGAAAAATAAGTATCAAACTTCAAGTGTAAAAACCCACTGTTTTTGAAAATAAACCACTCTCGGCAAAATACAAGTTGGAAAATTTTACCAAGCTAGGATAAGATGGATACTACCCAAACCTAACAGCAGCAATTGGATTTACTCCAAAAAGTAATTCTAATAAAGAACTAAAATCACCAAAATGCTACTGGTGTCAATCTTACATTTAAAAGAACTTTGGTTTCACAAAATCTGCATGGAAGGCTTAAAGATCTGGGTAGGTATTCTCTCTAGCTTTCCAGAGAACTAAAGTTTGCAAGCTTTGGTCCTACAGAACTCCCACAACTAAATAAATGGTGAAAAAGATACTTTTTGCTAGATTAAATCTGCAGAGCAAACTAAATCATACTTTTGCAAACGGCCATTGCCACATGGTTAAGAAAACACAGAGTATTTCTACAAAATTTACTCCAAGCAATTTGCACGTCTAGATCTACCACAATCAAATTAAAGCTACACTAGATCTAGTACAGGAATTTAAACAGGAAAAGATCTAAAAGGAAAAACAATAAACGGACCAGATATGCATGGATCTGGGCCGCGCAGTGCTGGATTGGGCCCAGAACCGCGTCCAGGCATGCGCAGGAGGCTAAAAAAACCGGATTCAAACGTGGGCGTCGATCTGGGATCCGACGGTTCCTGTTCTTCTTCTTCTTTCTTGAGCACGCCCAGAACACGACGGAGGTCCGACCATGGCCTCGAGCACGAGTTGCTCACCTAGGGGACTCGATGGATGGCACAGAGGGGCCGGGGTTGATGCGGAGGCTCGGGGAAATGCCGGGGTGGTCTTGGCTCTCGACGGCGGGCTTCCAGATGGCGGGAACGGCGAGGGCGTCCGGCTCGGGCACGGCGAGGCTGCGGAGGCTTCCGAGTTCCTGAAACCAAGCGACGATGTCAAAGAGGGGTCCCACGGGGAGGGGAACGAGATGGTATAGAGGAGGAGAGAAGAGGAAGGCGGGTTCGGCAGCAGTCTTGCGCGACGGCCTCGGCAATTTCTTCTCGATTCCGAGCAGCAGAGGAAGAGAGCTTGCTCTGTGCCGCACGGGGTGGAGGAGGGAACCGAGGGGAAGGGAATGGGCAAGGTGAGAGGGAGGGAGTGAGGCTGGTGGTTGATATCCCAGCCCGTGCTCGGTTTCAACATCTCGGGCATGGGCAGAAGGGAGAGAGAGGAGGCTCGGGAGCAGGATTGGGCGATGCTGGGCGGTGCGCAATGATACTCTGCACTGCAACACCTCCTTGGACCGTAGCAAATGGTCTGGAGCCGATGGAGGGGAGTGGAGTAAAGGAGAGGTCTCTCCTGCCCCCAACGTGTTCGATAAAATGCCAGAAGGAAAAAGGCAAGAAAGAGGAGGGGCTAAGGTTGGCCAGGGGCAAGGGCAAGTGTCCAGGGGTGTGTTAGGGTTGAAGGCACGTCCAAAACAAGGGTTTGGGGAGAGGGGTGCATCGATTTGGCTAATAGAAGGCTTTGGGCTGATTAGACTAGGTCACTTTGCTAAGATGAGTTAGTCAACTCTTTTTCTAGAAAGTCACCAAACCAAGTGGATTGGGTATAGGATCCGCATTAGGTTTAAGTGTTTAGGTCAAAGGGGTTCAACACGCACTAAACACAAAAAGGCAAATTGCTAACTTATAAAACCACATAAGGTCACCTTATACCGTAGTACTCAAAACAAGCATAAACTAAAGGTCAAACAATTTTGAAAAACTTCAAGAATGCTATAAAAGGGAAGTAGAGGTGATGAGGGTGAGGTTAGGTGAGTTGCATTTCCAATTTGAACAAGATAAACTCTAGTTATCAAGCTCTAGAAATGCTAAAAATTAATAGACATGGAGATAGTCATCCACTATTTTGAAAATACAATTTTTGAGTTTCTTAGGAACCAAAACATAATAAAAAGGGATAAACACACCACAACCACAAAAGACAACACTTAAGCATGAAAGAAATCAAGTCAAACCATACACTTTAGTGGACACATATTATCCAGATAATTACAATCAAGACAAACAATTTCAAGCATAAGCTAAACAGTTCAAACAAGCAAACAATTAAACAATCCACCAAACACTTAAGATAAAACAAATATATTTGTGAGGTGGTGACCAACATGATCATGACAAGATTTTGGAGAAAAAGGGTTAAACCACTCCTTAGTAATAGTTTCCAAACAAATATTAAATTAAGAGTTTTGAACTAAGAGTTGCAAAAATCAGAACATCTTGGTGAAAAGAGTTTGTTAAAAAGAAGATAGGGGAAGATATATGGACTATTTTACTTGGCATGACATTGATCACAAGGGTCTATTTATATCTAGGTTGAGTTCCAAGGTTTATAATTTAGAGAGGTCATCAACACAAACACAAACACAACATGACAAACAGAGCAAACATGAGTAAAACACATTTATTAACAAGACTTTTCGAAAAGTTTTTGACGGTCCTAAATTTTGGGTCTCGGATAATCAAGTTTTTCTTAGTTCCAAAATTTGGGACGTTACAGTTTCTGCTGACGGAAACGAGCTTTTCTCTGCCGGCGGCAATGTTTCTGCTGCTTTCTCTGCCGGAGACAACGCTGCCGTCTCTACCGATGGAAACGATGTGGTTTTCCTCCGACGGTGACAACGGGTCTGCTGTTGTCTCTGCCAGCGGCAACAACAATGTGATTATTCCTGTTGGCGGCACAGATTTCTCTGTTTTCTCTGCCGGCGGCACAGAATCTCCAGTTTTCTCTGCCAGTGGTAGAGATTTTCCTGTTTTTTCTACCGGCATGCAGATGGGCAGCGAGAGAGGAGGAGGTTCACCGGTTTCTCAACCCAAGGGAGCGGATTGGACTACACCGACAAAGTTGTTGTCCCCGTGTACCTCTCCGATACCATATGATGTCGGTGGTCTGTACATGGGTCCGCAAGGGACTCCTTTGAGCCGCAGCCTCTGTCTTGCGGGCAGGGGGCATTAAGGGAAATATCTATTGTCAATGGGCTAGCTGCAAGGCCATCGGAGAGCGAGGTCTTGGCGTTTGGGGGGATGATGGAGGTGCGTTCTAGCCAGAGATTGAGGGAGCAACACAATGCGGATCTTCCTCAACTTGAGCGTGCGATGGAGCTTTCTTCGCGCAAGGCATATGGCTCCCCATCAGGTACTCCAGCACACGCCAAGCTTTCTTTACGGTCACTATCTAATTCTGAAATTAAACATAGAGCAACAAAATTGGGTATCTCGTTAGGAATTAATGATGCACAAGTAGATTCTTCTATTTCAGCCATGATGGAGGTAGAACGAGAGAGGGAGGTTATTTTCTAAAAAATTCTTTGCCTCCAATAAATGATGAATCTGAATCTAGTTTAGCTTTAAAACATGCCACTAATATTTGCGAAGATTTAGTGGATGAGGAGGCTGATGTCTCGGATGATCATGCGGATCTTAATGAGACTTTGGCGTCAATGATAGGTAGAGGAAAGAAAAGTCACTTTCTAAACGCGTGATTAGAAGGGGTGTGAGATTAGCCATTTATTCTAAATTTTGAACAAAATTAAAATGAGGGGCATGATTTGGAATTCAGATGGGTTTGGAGACACTGCAAAACACTTGGCTGTTCATGAATTTGTTAAAGAAAATAATCTAGACTTTGTGGCTATAATTGAGACAGGGAGGTCTTCTTTCGCTACACCTTTCCTAAAGTTTTTGACCGCGGGTTCAAATTTTGTGTGGTACTGTATACCTCCACACGGGAGGTCGGGTGGCATGCTATTAGGGTTTAATAGTGATTCTATTATAGTACAAAATGTGATTACAGGTGATTTTTGCGTCAAATTGCACCTGAAAACAAAGTTAGATGGGTTTAGTTGGGCGTTAGTAGTGGTATATGGGGCAGCTCAGGACAACAAAAAAACCAGAATTTTTTGCTGAATTAGTAAGGATTTGCGAAGGAGAGACGTTACCGTTGTTGGTCGGAGGGGATTTCAATATTATTAGGAGACGAGAGGAGAAAAATAATGACAATTTTAATGCTAGATGGCCTATTATCTTTAATGCGATAATAAAGAGTTTGAGCCTAAAGGATTTAGAATTGTCTGGAACACAATATACTTGGACTAGTCGACGAGATACGCCAACACTTGAGAAGTTGGATCGTTTTCTAGCAAGTGTGGATTGGGAACAAAAGTATCCACTGGTCACGGTTCAAACTCTTACCCGTGCGGGGTCGGATCATACACTAGTACAGAACGGCACATCGAAAACGGGCCAAAAAACTCATCGGAAACGGAGAAAGGGTCCGTGTCCCCGACCCTGTCACTTATGTGAAATAGGTCATCGGCAACGATGGTCAAAACACCGTTTGGGATGAGGCCCTTTTAAGGCATACGGACATAAACATATGTCCGTTTCCAATGTGAAAAAAATATTATTAAAAAAACGGCTTCTGGCCAGCTTCTCGCCAGCTTCTGAGTGCAATATTATTTTTCTATATTCCAATTAAGTTTCAACAGTACAGGACAGTACAACTTTACATAGTTCATCTACACAAAGCTCCGTACTAACATTTACTATCCAGTAGAAGTGAACTCGTAACTCTATTCCTTGGTTCTTCAGCCATCACCTAACTCCGAGATATGAACTTGTTGTACTTCTGGTAGAACTGAAGTCGTAGCTCTATTCCTTAGTTCTTCAGCCACCTCTGGATGAAATATGATAACAAAAAGAACTGCAGTCAGACTATATGAAGCAATTTTTTTGCAGCAAAGTTCTAGCAGGTATTTCTTCAAAAATAGCGATACAATCTCATTCGCAAGAGATAGCAGAATCAAAACTGTAAAGCCAAGGAAACGTTAGCAGAAAAACATATTCGCAGAACAAGTTATTAACTAAGAAGTAGCAGTATATTGACAAGGATTCCCATGATATCAAATCACCTGTACATATTCAAAATCTTGACTATCGTTTGCTGTTCTACTGAGTTAAGAAAACAAGAAACATTCATATATTCTATGTATAAACGGAGCAGGCTTCAAACGTAAATAGTCATCGGCAGCAAAGACTACCGCGAAGGATTATTAGTTTATTACTAGACCAAAGTTTAGCTAATTCCTAGATGAGACAACTATCGAGAGCCATGGTGTGCAAAACTATCAGGATTAATTGTGGACAATAATAACTAGAACTTGGTAGCATCAATTTGTACTCAGATATGTAAATAAAAAGCATCAGGAATTGGTCTGTAGACGTGCTTGAAGAGGCAGTAGATCTCCTTGATTCGTACACCCTCAACCAGACTGTCGCTTGATTAAATCACCAATAGAGAGATTTCATGGCTAGAGCTGAAATCGTACTAGTACTAATTATGTACAGACATATACAACTACTCGTTGGGAAAGGAAACGCAGGACCAGCTAGAGAAATCGTACAGTCCAAGAAGGTGCAGCAACATCATGCCCGAAACTGATTTACATTACAGAGTACATCTACATGAGCAAGTCAACAGAAGTACATTCATCAAGTACCGGTCGATCTGTCCAGACTAGCAAAGTGGATTCACAAACTCACCCACGTCACCGGCGTTGAATCACTGCGGGACCTCGTCCTGCTCGTCATGGGCGCACCGGCGTTGAAGCAGACGGTCTCTTCGAGCAGCGTGACCAGGCAGCGCGGATCTGGCCGCCGCCGTCCTGCCCGCGGGAGGTCAGCACAGAACTGGCTGCCGCCGTCCTGCTCGCGGGAGGTCAGCACAGATCTGGCCACCGCCGTCCTAGTCGCGGGAGGCCAGCACCTTGTCCTTGTCGCGGGTGACCAGCGCCTTGTCTATGGCCAGGTCGGCGTGGTAGAGGGGCTGCTCCAGCTGCTGCTGGCTGCATCGTGGCCATCGGCCTAGTGGAGCAGATCGGGGAAGAAGAGCGGCTCTGCCGCAGAGGGCGAGGAGATAGAGAAACGCGGATGGGGTTGTGTGGACTTCGCGACTTCGCGAGTATTTATTGGACCGGCCAAACAGGCTTATTGGGCCGAGATAATTAGGATACGGAGCTAAGTTTTCAACCGTAGCCTAGTGTATTGGAAACGGTTAAATATATTTAACCGTTTCCGATGTGTCGCGGATAGCCCGCGCGGGACGCATTTTTCACGCAAAACGCTCGATTTTCTGTCGCCTAATTCGTGCCGTTGCCATAGAGGGGTATTCGATGTGTCGTTCTATACTAGTGATACATGGTTGTTATTAGATACCGGGGAACATGCGTTTTAGGGTAATTGTTCCAGATTTTCTTTTGAACCATCGTGGTTCCGACAAGAAGGATTTTATGACACAATTGCACGTGAATGGAATGAGATCCAAACGGGCAACTCACCGGTTGAGCGGTGGCAAAATAAAATCCGCCATCTATGACATTTTCTTCGTGGATGGGCAAGGAATTTGAGTGGGGAGTACAAAATGCTACGAGATAAATTGATCTTACAAAGTAATGAATTAGATGTTAAAGCGGAAACAACCCCTCTAACGGTAGCCGAGCGGGCAGCCAAGAGAGAGGCGGATGATAAGCTGGCCCAATTGCGTCGTGATGAGGAATCGAAGTGGGCACAACGAGCTAAAGTTTGACACATTCAGGAAGGGGGGAGTAATACAAGATATTTCCACATTATTGCGAGTGGTAAACATCAAAAAAGAGAGTATTACAATTAGAACAAGAGGAAGGCACGATAGTTGGAAAGGCAAATCTTAAAACATATATTTCGGAGTACTATAAGAAATTATTTGGCGCGCCGACTACAAATAATTTTTCTTCGGACGAGAGTGTGATCAATGATTTGCCGCAAATATCTGACCAGGACTTCTCTGCGAAAGAAGTTTTTGAGGTAATCCAACAAATGGAACATAATAAAGCTCGTGGACCGGATGGATTCCCCGCTGAATTCTATCAAAAATTCTTGGAAATTTTAAATGCTGATTTAATGGCTATGTTTGCGCAACTGCGTACCGGAAACTTGCCATTATTTAAGCTAAACTTTGGTATTATCACGTTGCTACCAAAAAAAGAAGATGCAAGTAAAATTGAACAATACCGTCCTATTTGCCTCTTGAGACCTTCAAGATTTTCACAAAAGTAGGAACAAATCGTGTCACCTCTATTGCGAGTAGAGTTGTACGCCCCACCCAAACTGCGTTAATACCTGGTAGAAATATTCTTGAAGGGGTGGTTGTCTTACATGAAACGATACATGAACTACATAAAAAGAAGGTGGATGGGGTCCTCTTCAAAATTGACTTTGAGAAAGCGTATGACAAAGTGAAATGGTCCTTTTTACAGCAAACGTTACGCATGAAGGGGTTTACGCCGCAATGGTGTGAGTGGGTAGCTCGATTTGTACAAGGTGGCAGTGTAGGGATCCGAGTTAATGACGATATTGGTCATTATTTCTAGACACTCAAAGGGTTAAGACAAGGAGATCCGTTGTCTCCACTGTTATTTAACCTAGTTGTTGATATGTTGGCTATCCTAATTTCTCGTGCGAAGAAGGATGGCCAAGTGGGGGGCTTAGTTCCTCACCTTGTTGAAGGGGGGGGGGGGTCTCAATCCTTCAATATGCGGATGACACTATATTATTTCTCGAATACGACATTGCGAAGGCCGTGAATATGAAATTAATATTAGCACTTTTCGAACAACTCTCGGGGCTGAAAATAAATTTTCACAAGAGTGAATTGTATTGTTTTGGGAAAGCTAAAGATGACCAGGAGGAGTATCGTCGTATTTTCGGTTGTGAGGTCGGTTCATTACCGTGTAGGTATTTGGGTATACCAATACATTATAGAAAATTGTTGAACAAGGAATGGAAAATAGTGGATGATCGGTTTGAGAAGAAATTGGCAGCTTGGGTGGCGAGAATGTTGTCATGCGGTGACCGTCTTATGCTTATAAATTCACTTTTAACAAGCCTACCAATGTTCTTACTATAGTTTTTCGAAATCCCAAAGGGGGTTAGAAAACGATTAGATTTTTATCGTTCTCGGTTTTTCTTGGCAAAGCAATCAACTCAAACGGAAGTATAGACTAACTAAATGGAACTTGGTTTGTAGACCAAAGGATCAAGGTGGATTGGGAATTTCGGTTTTAGAAGTGCAAAATAAATGTCTCCTTAGTAAATGGTTGCGTAAAATTTTGAACGAAGAGGGTGTATGGAAAGAATTATTAGTTAACAAGTACTTAGGAGATAAAAAGTTATCTCAAGTACAAGTTAAACCTATGGATTCACCTTTTTGGAAAGGCATTATGAAGGTAAAAGATGATTTCTTTAAGCGGGGCGGCTTTTCCGTAGGTAATGGGGAGCAGATTCAGTTTTGGGAAGATAGCTGGTTGGACATGTTGCTCTTCAAAATGAATATCCATCCTTATATGCCATTTCTTCCAACAAACACACAAACACAACACAGTAGCTAATGTTCTAGGGACAGTACCTATTAATCTCCCATTTCGCCGGGTATTGGTAGGAAATAATAGAACAGGCTTAACCTAGTTGAGAGGCTTATGCGAGTTAACCTTGTAGATGAGGAAGATAAATTTAAATGGATGCTTACTTCCAATGGAACCTTTACGGTTAAGTCATATTATGAGGACTTATTAAATGGACATACTAGATACCTGCGTAAGTATCTATGGAAGTTAAAAATCCCGCTAAAAAATAAAAATCTTCCTATGGTTTCTAAATAGAAAAGAAATTTTGACAAAAGACAACTTGATTAAAAGAAGGTGGATTGGATGTAAAAAGTGTGTTTTTTGCGATGCGGATGAGTCCGTTGAACACCTCTTCATTAAGTGTTCGTTTATTCGTGATATTTGGAGATTATTGCACTTCACTTATAATGTTTACCCACCTACGAGCATTGCGAATCTGTTTGGTAGTTGGTTAAATGGCATAGATAAAATTACTAAAGCTCGTATTCGTATTGGTGTTGCGGCCATCTTCTAGGCTACTTGGAACTGTAGAAATGACATTGTTTTTAACAAATCAAACTCCACTCATTATTTGCAGGTTATACACAAGGCGTGCTATTGGATCCACTCATGGTCATTCCTACTCCATGTGGACCAGCGTGGGCTTATGGATGCCAGATGTACCCGTATGCTGACGATTGTGCGGGCTATCTTCAGCCGTGGAGGATGACTTCAACCTAGACATCTAGATGTTTAATATTCATTTGTTCGAGTGGCCGATCTTTGTGGCCACCTTAAGCGACCCATGAATTGTGAACTTGTACTCTTGGATGTTAAATAATTGCGGGTGGCTGTGTGCATCTTTTGGATGCAGAGGCCGGGGATCCGCACCCCCTTATCTAAAAAAAACAATACGCTACTCAATGCACCAATAGTTAACCACATAGGTTGGAGAGATTTGTCAAATGCATCATATAAACCAGAATAGAGGGAGTAGAGCGGAACATAAAACATTAAATGCAGATTGTGTCATGGAATTTGAATGTTTGGCAGTAGCTTTAATCATGTTTCAGCATCTAACTAAATTGTTGGGCTAATCCCTGCACATGGAGGGGGAATTGGAGCTCAACTCAGGCCATAAATGATAAATCCAGCTCTTGTTGACCATTGGTCTCAGTTGAATCGATGATTCATATGCCTTCTTGAGAGAGGAGAGAAAGCAAGAAAACCCTAATCTCTCTTGCCCCTTAGTATAGGGCATCTAACTAGCGAAAACTCCAAAGTTAGCGCGGGCTTGCTTGGTCCGTTTATCTTAGTCCCATCGAGCCAACTGTTTCACTCGCTGACGCAATATGTAGCTGTGTATATAGCTGGGAAAGGTTAGGAGCGAATACTTTTCCAACCACCTTGATCGTACGAAACTGACGGGATGCATGCTATCGAGTGGGGCCGGAACGTGGGCCAGCGATGCCGCGATGGGGACATTGGGAGATGGAGTTACTGAAATGGAGCTGTACCATGGAGCGAGGCACAACAACAAAGTTCACGCGTAAAATGGCATTCAAAAGAACCAGTGTCGCTTGACCTATCTGTACGGCACTCAAACTCTAGTGTTACCTAATCCTTTTTACTATCTAAAAGCATGCCAAAGTCTTTTGCATTACGCCATTTGGGTAGAACATATATTTCTGTAAATCTAAATAGTCTAACAATTATTGCAGTATGAACTATCAGAAGGACAATCCTAACTGCAATTTTACCCAATTGAATTGGGGTGTGACGCCAACGATAAGTTAAATACGTATCCCCTAGATATGCTAAACATTTTTCCTGTTATTAAAAATCATATGAATATATATTTTTATTGTATGATAAGTAAGTTTACTTTGAACCTCGTGAACATTTTTTTGAACTCATGCACATTATTATAACCAAAACATTTTTTTTCTAAACTCCCAAATATTTTTTATAACGGCGAGACCATCCTTTTGTTATTATTTCCATTTTTTCTAAATTCACGGACATCTTCATTTTCAGTTTTTCAAATTTGTGAACCTTTTGAAATTCAGAATATTGTAAATTCACAAATCATTTTCAAATTCATGAACCTTTTTGCATGAACTCTTTTGATATTCAAGACATTTAAATTCACAAACAATTTTAAATTCATGAAAAACGTGAATTTAAAATTTTGAGATATTTAAACCTACGAACAATTTTACAAACTCATGAACCCTTTTATAGTGGACACAATTTTTTGAATCTGGGAACAATTTTACAAAAAAAAATTGATCACATATACTCTACTACCCGTGTTTTTCCTCTAGTGTAGATGCTAAAAGAAAACGGTATATGTTTGTCGAAAGAAAAAAGTTACAACACAAAAAGTTATGACGAATGGCGAGATTGATTTACTCGTATAAGAAAATTTCAAACGATCGACTGAATGTGACGAATTTGATAAAATTCATCAAAAAAAGTGCAAACTTTGGTCCAAAATTAAGAAGATATAGTCGACGAAACTCGAAGTACGCATGTCTGCGCCGGACCGAGCGGACGGGGGAACATGATGTTCCTGTACGAACACGGGCACATGATGTTCGAGACAGCTTGCTGAATCTCATTAAATCAAATCTCCCTACCCCACCGTATAAACAATAAATTCTCACCTCGAACATACCATTCTGTACGATGTATATGGAATTGTATATCAATATAGGGGAAATAGATTCGCCAAGCATTCAATGCTCGTCCATCGCTGCTAGCACACACGAAAAAATCGGGAGCAAGCGAGCGCGAGCGCTATTCGTCCGCGTCGATCTAACTAGTCTCTCTTCCCCGAAGTGCAACAGCCACATATGGTTCAGATTAACATAGCAGCCACTTGACTTGCACCAGATATTATTAACCAACCAGGCACCATTCACTTGACCCGAGTTGCGTCTGTGTCGCCCTGCTTCACATCTTCAAACCACATCAGCGGCTCTCCTTTGGCCAAGACACTGTTGAAGATGATTTGGTACTCTTCATCGTGAGCAAGACCATCAACACATGTGCCTTTCTTGAAATACTGAACTGCCAACGCTCCAGCAGCAGTCAACGCAGCCGCAGCCGCAGCCGCACCAGCAGCAACAAGTACATGACCGATGGGGAGAACCCTCAAGGAGCGGAGAGGGCATGCAGGAGCCGCCATTGGTGTTGCTTGCCGTGCGAGGAGGGAACCGACGGCCCGCCGGAACATGATTGCCTCTTCGTTCGCCTCCTCCTCCTCGATTTCCTTTTCGCCCGTCGTCGCCGCCTCGATTCGATTCTAGGGTTTCGGGTACAGGGGCTCGAGACAATTTAGGGTTTCGCTCCCAGCAGGTCTCCTCTTCTCGCGATGGAATAGATCGATCGGAACTCTCTCCAGCGCCTAGCGCCCCTGATGGAATGCCGACCTGCCAGTGCCCCGTGAGTCCGTAACGCCCAGCTAGGTCTTGTGCTGGTCCGTGAAGGCCAATGATCTAGGGTTTTGTTGATTTGTTTATAGCTGTTAGTACAGATCGGCGCATTATACCAGCACTGTATATTTTTTTTTCCATTGAACAAGTACTAGTACTGTATCTGTATGCCCGTATCTAAATCATCTTTGTATGTACTAGTGCTGTATCTGTATGCCCGTGTCTAACATAGTAACATAAGCTGTTTACTTGTATTTTATAGGCGACGCCTCACTGACACCCGCAAATTAGCAAAGTCTTTCATCAAATATGCACTAAGTTTCTTGTATGCATGTTCAGAGACCATTAGTATGAGTTTTGAACTATTTGTCTGATAATATATGCAATTTTCCTACATAATCTTATATTGTGTTACAATCCGAATTTAGATTTATTTATTGAACTGGTAAATGCATTTTATCAAAATGGACAGCATACCCAATGAAAAAAATCCTAGGTCCGCCGCCCAACATTGTCTTATTAAGCTGAAATTATGTTTCTTTCCTAAAATCTAAAATTTTAATACTCCATCCGTCCCAAATTATAGGGCCTGCTGTTTTTGTTCGCTTGATGCTCAATTTTGACCACTAATGTATATTGAAATATATGGATTGAGAATGTATAAGTGGTACCATTGGATTCGTCTTTTCAAAATGCTTTAGTCTCGTATATCATTGGGAGTGGCGTTTTGGCTCCCGGGTACATATGCACCCTTTATTTAAAATACATTTTGCACATATTTGGAAATGTCAAAAAAATTGAAATTTTTTTTGTCCGCGCATAGATCTGAACATGCTATGTGTTCACAAAGTCGTTTCACGAAAAACCGACATTTTTTGTGGCTTGTATGAAAAAGACAAAATTTGGTGCTAAAATAAGGCTTTTCACGACACTTTTTTTGTCTTTTTTATACAAGGCACAAAATATATCAGATTTTGGTGAAACGACTTTGTAAACACATAGAATATGGATAAGTATCTGCGAAATTTTATTTCAGATTTTTTTGACGTTTTCAAATATGTTTTTAAGTACCGGGTGCATATGCACCCGGGTGCCAAAGCGAATTTCCCTATATCATTGTACTAATTTTGTGGACATATTATAAGTACAAATTATGGTCAAACTTGTACGTTGTTGACCAACAAAATTTAAGGTTGTCTTATATTTATATTTTGAGACAGGGGGAGTAATACGTCTGGGAGTCATCTTAATAGATACCTTGCAAGTTTCACACACTTTGGGTCATCCATTTAACGAAATTCATATGAAAACCCAAGAGGATAAAAAACATGTTTTTCTTTCTATTTGGCTACCTCTTGGTTGGTCATGTACTCATGTCAAGAGTGGTTGTTGGTAGTAAGTAGTTGCTTGTGGTTCTATCCTTGTAATACTCCAAAATTTCTAGAGAAGACTCCATTGTATCCATTTCGCTATTAGTGAAAATTATGTTGAACTGATTGGTCCATTAATTTTACTTCTTACAAAGAGACACACAAGATGGTGAGGTCTGTTTGGTCATGATCGGGGAGTCAGAGGCGGTGAGGTCTGCGCCTCCATTATTGACTGTGGAGATTAGTTATTTTTTTGTAAGTAGTAATGTTGCAAAGGGTGTTTCAACATGGTTATTGTGTGTATGGTTCTTGTTGTGTATCGAGGAGTAACATGTTATATTGATTTCAGGGTGTATGCTCTAAGGGGAATTTTCTAATGATGCATATTTGTTTATTTGATGTTTTATTCTTTGGGCATATATGCTGCATGAGATAGTTTTAATGTTGCAAGTGGTGAAACATTTACAAAGTTCTTGTTCCAATCGATCAGGATTTGTTGCATGCCAAGATTTTTTTCTTTCTACAAGGTCATGTTTTCAATGTTGTGACAACGCAAACAAAAATATGTCGCAAATGAGAGTTTATGTTGCAGTGAACGACTTGGATTCGTAGCTTAAGTATATCGAGAAGGGGGCTAATCTTCCCCCGACTTCAGACGGTTCAATTTACTTTTCTGTTGAAGCTATTTTCAAAGTTTAAGACAAGTCGAGAGAGTGGTGTTATGCATATTTTTTTTTTGCATGAGTGAATTTTTGAACTATTGTTTCTTGCCCCGACATAAATATCACAGTTTTACAATAAATTTATGATTTCCAAGAGAGAGAAAATCACCTCATATTACAACTTACTTTTGATGTGACATCATTGCATTTACCGCTGTAGATCCCAGTTGGTTCATAACCATGTGGGGCACCTTAAAAATATTTTTTTCTCATAAGCTAAATACTTTGTATTACGTCGATACATAATATTTTTCCTATGAAAGTTCTTAGGCTCAAACCAAAATTTTACTATTTTTTTGTCCTCTATGAATTTTCTCCTGTTGTGAGTTTCTCTTGTTCGTAGAATCCGTGGAAACCCCGCTGCCGTGGTTTTGCAAAATTCTGCATTTTGATTTCGTACAGAAATTCGGGGAATCAAATAGCAAAACTAACCCTCCTATTTATTTCTCATCCGTAAGTTTCAGAAAGATTTTGACTTCTACTAGCCATTATTCTTCTTGCAGAACTTCTGTAAAAAGACCAAAACAAATGTCTTATGCCAAAAAATCTGTCTTTTCCTTTCCTGAATACCATAACCTTTTTTTAGCCCAGGCTAACGCACGCGTGCTCGAAAAAACAAAGCAAGCACGCGCATGAGCACTGCCGCAAGTAGCGGCGCCGCCCGCAACGGCAGGCGCGCGGTTGGTGAACCGGCGGCAACTCTGCAATCGGCGGCACAGACACGACAAGGTGCAGTGCAGTGTACTCATGTGCTACGGAAAACCCGTAGATTTTTCTCTTCTTCCCGTTGTGAAGATGACCTTGACCTTCCGCGTTGTCTGGCCTCCGGACAGCACGATTTGCGGGCGCTGCGTTTTCTTTTGACTTGGCGTGGCACGACTCACTCGACCAGTCAGTTAAGCGAGAAAGCGACGGCAGTGCGGCCAGGTATTGACGAAGGTACAATCACCACCGCCGGCCGGCACCGGGCGAGACACGGCCGCGACGCCGTCCACTCATCGACCGTGTTGACCCCCGCCAGCGAGGGCTTTGAAGCCACCAGCCGGCTGCCTCCGCCATGGCCGACCACGGCATGGACCTGACCAAGTGTCTTTTGAACAAAAATGTGACCACCTGAAAAGCTTCATAATCATGGCATGGAGCAAGCAACTTTTGACCACGGCATCGAGCCGAAGAGCTTCATAATCTGCATGATTTCTCACATCAATTTACATTTAGCCACGGCAACAGCAGTGAGCTCACATAGCGGGGCCTAAAGGGAGGTCACCAGCTGTGGAGGCTACATTATGTTTCAGCTGACTTTGGCCGTGTTTCGCACAAATAAATAACACAATTATCATCATCACATCAAGTGAAACTATCATCTGAAGGAACCACACGATCTGGTCTCTCTTTCAGAAACTAAACAACAAGAATCCCACCACCAGGAGTTAGGTTTTGTTAGCATCAGCTCCGCTTCCTGGAGCTTCCGAGCGTGAGCTCCAGGTCGTCCGATCCGGAGTCCTCGTGGATCCTCTCGCCCTCCCACGCCCGCACCAGACCAGGGGCCTGCTGCGCGCCGCCGTTGGTGCTGCTTCCAAACGCGAACTCGTCAGACACCACGTCCATCATGTGGACATCCGGGTGCCGCGCCATCATGCCGGGGATCACAGGGGAGCAGGTGCCGCTCTGCCCTGGCGTGCACATCCTCGAGTTACCACCGGCCGGGATCGCTTCTTTGAAGACGCTGAATGGGTTAGAGGACATGAGACTGAAGGTGGGTGACGAAGGGCTCGTTGACGAGATCTGGATGCTGGCTAGCCATGCTGGATCAGGAACCATCTGACGCCCGGGGCTGGGCGGGGTGGAGTTGACAACACATGGACTGTTTGATCCGGTCCATGGAGGCTGGATAGCCGATTCATCCCAGTCCGTCTTCATGCGAGGGGTGCGAGCGGTTGGTGAGCTCAGTGGAGGAGTCACCGGGGCGCTGATAGAACCACCGTGGATCAATAGCGGGGGAAGATGCGGACGCTTGTTTGAATGGTTAGCATTGGAGAAAGTCTGGAGCCAAGGTAGGATAGGGCTTGCATCGACACCGTTTACCATGTTGTTAGAATGAGGAAGGAACGGGGAAGACGCGCCGCTGGGGAATGAAGAGGAAGTAGGGCTCGCGTTGTATGATGCCCGTGGGCTTGGCTGATATGAGGATCCGCATTAGGTTTAAGTGTTTAGGTCAAAGGGGTTCAACACGCACTAAACACAAAAAGGCAAATTGCTAACTTATAAAACCACATAAGGTCACCTTATACCGTAGTACTCAAAACAAGCATAAACTAAAGGTCAAACAATTTTGAAAAACTTCAAGAATGCTATAAAAGGGAAGTAGAGGTGATGAGGGTGAGGTTAGGTGAGTTGCATTTCCAATTTGAACAAGATAAACTCTAGTTATCAAGCTCTAGAAATGCTAAAAATTAATAGACATGGAGATAGTCATCCACTATTTTGAAAATACAATTTTTGAGTTTCTTAGGAACCAAAACATAATAAAAAGGGATAAACACACCACAACCACAAAAGACAACACTTAAGCATGAAAGAAATCAAGTCAAACCATACACTTTAGTGGACACATATTATCCAGATAATTACAATCAAGACAAACAATTTCAAGCATAAGCTAAACAGTTCAAACAAGCAAACAATTAAACAATCCACCAAACACTTAAGATAAAACAAATATATTTGTGAGGTGGTGACCAACATGATCATGACAAGATTTTGGAGAAAAAGGGTTAAACCACTCCTTAGTAATAGTTTCCAAACAAATATTAAATTAAGAGTTTTGAACTAAGAGTTGCAAAAATCAGAACATCTTGGTGAAAAGAGTTTGTTAAAAAGAAGATAGGGGAAGATATATGGACTATTTTACTTGTCATGACATTGATCACAAGGGTCTATTTATATCTAGGTTGAGTTCCAAGGTTTATAATTTAGAGAGGTCATCAACACAAACACAAACACAACATGACAAACAGAGCAAACATGAGTAAAACACATTTATTAACAAGACTTTTCGAAAAGTTTTTGACGGTCCTAAATTTTGGGTCTCGGATAATCAAGTTTTTCTTAGTTCCAAAATTTGGGACGTTACAGTTTCTGCTGACGGAAACGAGCTTTTCTCTGCCGGCGGCAATGTTTCTGCTGCTTTCTCTGCCGGAGACAACGCTGCCGTCTCTACCGATGGAAACGATGTGGTTTTCCTCCGACGGTGACAACGGGTCTGCTGTTGTCTCTGCCAGCGGCAACAACAATGTGATTATTCCTGTTGGCGGCACAGATTTCTCTGTTTTCTCTGCCGGCGGCACAGAATCTCCAGTTTTCTCTGCCAGTGGTAGAGATTTTCCTGTTTTTTCTACCGGCATGCAGATGGGCAGCGAGAGAGGAGGAGGTTCACCGGTTTCTCAACCCAAGGGAGCGGATTGGACTACACCGACAAAGTTGTTGTCCCCGTGTACCTCTCCGATACCATATGATGTCGGTGGTCTGTACATGGGTCCGCAAGGGACTCCTTTGAGCCGCAGCCTCTGTCTTGCGGGCAGGGGGCATTAAGGGAAATATCTATTGTCAATGGGCTAGCTGCAAGGCCATCGGAGAGCGAGGTCTTGGCGTTTGGGGGGATGATGGAGGTGCGTTCTAGCCAGAGATTGAGGGAGCAACACAATGCGGATCTTCCTCAACTTGAGCGTGCGATGGAGCTTTCTTCGCGCAAGGCATATGGCTCCCCATCAGGTACTCCAGCACACGCCAAGCTTTCTTTACGGTCACTATCTAATTCTGAAATTAAACATAGAGCAACAAAATTGGGTATCTCGTTAGGAATTAATGATGCACAAGTAGATTCTTCTATTTCAGCCATGATGGAGGTAGAACGAGAGAGGGAGGTTATTTTCTAAAAAATTCTTTGCCTCCAATAAATGATGAATCTGAATCTAGTTTAGCTTTAAAACATGCCACTAATATTTGCGAAGATTTAGTGGATGAGGAGGCTGATGTCTCGGATGATCATGCGGATCTTAATGAGACTTTGGCGTCAATGATAGGTAGAGGAAAGAAAAGTCACTTTCTAAACGCGTGATTAGAAGGGGTGTGAGATTAGCCATTTATTCTAAATTTTGAACAAAATTAAAATGAGGGGCATGATTTGGAATTCAGATGGGTTTGGAGACACTGCAAAACACTTGGCTGTTCATGAATTTGTTAAAGAAAATAATCTAGACTTTGTGGCTATAATTGAGACAGGGAGGTCTTCTTTCGCTACACCTTTCCTAAAGTTTTTGACCGCGGGTTCAAATTTTGTGTGGTACTGTATACCTCCACACGGGAGGTCGGGTGGCATGCTATTAGGGTTTAATAGTGATTCTATTATAGTACAAAATGTGATTACAGGTGATTTTTGCGTCAAATTGCACCTGAAAACAAAGTTAGATGGGTTTAGTTGGGCGTTAGTAGTGGTATATGGGGCAGCTCAGGACAACAAAAAAACCAGAATTTTTTGCTGAATTAGTAAGGATTTGCGAAGGAGAGACGTTACCGTTGTTGGTCGGAGGGGATTTCAATATTATTAGGAGACGAGAGGAGAAAAATAATGACAATTTTAATGCTAGATGGCCTATTATCTTTAATGCGATAATAAAGAGTTTGAGCCTAAAGGATTTAGAATTGTCTGGAACACAATATACTTGGACTAGTCGACGAGATACGCCAACACTTGAGAAGTTGGATCGTTTTCTAGCAAGTGTGGATTGGGAACAAAAGTATCCACTGGTCACGGTTCAAACTCTTACCCGTGCGGGGTCGGATCATACACTAGTACAGAACGGCACATCGAAAACGGGCCAAAAAACTCATCGGAAACGGAGAAAGGGTCCGTGTCCCCGACCCTGTCACTTATGTGAAATAGGTCATCGGCAACGATGGTCAAAACACCGTTTGGGATGAGGCCCTTTTAAGGCATACGGACATAAACATATGTCCGTTTCCAATGTGAAAAAAATATTATTAAAAAAACGGCTTCTGGCCAGCTTCTCGCCAGCTTCTGAGTGCAATATTATTTTTCTATATTCCAATTAAGTTTCAACAGTACAGGACAGTACAACTTTACATAGTTCATCTACACAAAGCTCCGTACTAACATTTACTATCCAGTAGAAGTGAACTCGTAACTCTATTCCTTGGTTCTTCAGCCATCACCTAACTCCGAGATATGAACTTGTTGTACTTCTGGTAGAACTGAAGTCGTAGCTCTATTCCTTAGTTCTTCAGCCACCTCTGGATGAAATATGATAACAAAAAGAACTGCAGTCAGACTATATGAAGCAATTTTTTTGCAGCAAAGTTCTAGCAGGTATTTCTTCAAAAATAGCGATACAATCTCATTCGCAAGAGATAGCAGAATCAAAACTGTAAAGCCAAGGAAACGTTAGCAGAAAAACATATTCGCAGAACAAGTTATTAACTAAGAAGTAGCAGTATATTGACAAGGATTCCCATGATATCAAATCACCTGTACATATTCAAAATCTTGACTATCGTTTGCTGTTCTACTGAGTTAAGAAAACAAGAAACATTCATATATTCTATGTATAAACGGAGCAGGCTTCAAACGTAAATAGTCATCGGCAGCAAAGACTACCGCGAAGGATTATTAGTTTATTACTAGACCAAAGTTTAGCTAATTCCTAGATGAGACAACTATCGAGAGCCATGGTGTGCAAAACTATCAGGATTAATTGTGGACAATAATAACTAGAACTTGGTAGCATCAATTTGTACTCAGATATGTAAATAAAAAGCATCAGGAATTGGTCTGTAGACGTGCTTGAAGAGGCAGTAGATCTCCTTGATTCGTACACCCTCAACCAGACTGTCGCTTGATTAAATCACCAATAGAGAGATTTCATGGCTAGAGCTGAAATCGTACTAGTACTAATTATGTACAGACATATACAACTACTCGTTGGGAAAGGAAACGCAGGACCAGCTAGAGAAATCGTACAGTCCAAGAAGGTGCAGCAACATCATGCCCGAAACTGATTTACATTACAGAGTACATCTACATGAGCAAGTCAACAGAAGTACATTCATCAAGTACCGGTCGATCTGTCCAGACTAGCAAAGTGGATTCACAAACTCACCCACGTCACCGGCGTTGAATCACTGCGGGACCTCGTCCTGCTCGTCATGGGCGCACCGGCGTTGAAGCAGACGGTCTCTTCGAGCAGCGTGACCAGGCAGCGCGGATCTGGCCGCCGCCGTCCTGCCCGCGGGAGGTCAGCACAGAACTGGCTGCCGCCGTCCTGCTCGCGGGAGGTCAGCACAGATCTGGCCACCGCCGTCCTAGTCGCGGGAGGCCAGCACCTTGTCCTTGTCGCGGGTGACCAGCGCCTTGTCTATGGCCAGGTCGGCGTGGTAGAGGGGCTGCTCCAGCTGCTGCTGGCTGCATCGTGGCCATCGGCCTAGTGGAGCAGATCGGGGAAGAAGAGCGGCTCTGCCGCAGAGGGCGAGGAGATAGAGAAACGCGGATGGGGTTGTGTGGACTTCGCGACTTCGCGAGTATTTATTGCACCGGCCAAACAGGCTTATTGGGCCGAGATAATTAGGATACGGAGCTAAGTTTTCAACCGTAGCCTAGTGTATTGGAAACGGTTAAATATATTTAACCGTTTCCGATGTGTCGCGGATAGCCCGCGCGGGACGCATTTTTCGCGCAAAACGCTCGATTTTCTGTCGCCTAATTCGTGCCGTTGCCATAGAGGGGTATTCGATGTGTCGTTCTATACTAGTGATACATGGTTGTTATTAGATACCGGGGAACATGCGTTTTAGGGTAATTGTTCCAGATTTTCTTTTGAACCATCGTGGTTCCGACA
The DNA here is from genome assembly GCA_947311845.1 of Poa pratensis. Classification (NCBI taxonomy): domain Eukaryota; kingdom Viridiplantae; phylum Streptophyta; class Magnoliopsida; order Poales; family Poaceae; genus Poa; species Poa pratensis. The sequence goes on from CAMZMU010000035.1 coordinate 20,482,237, forward strand.
AGAAGGATTTTATGACACAATTGCACGTGAATGGAATGAGATCCAAACGGGCAACTCACCGGTTGAGCGGTGGCAAAATAAAATCCGCCATCTATGACATTTTCTTCGTGGATGGGCAAGGAATTTGAGTGGGGAGTACAAAATGCTACGAGATAAATTGATCTTACAAAGTAATGAATTAGATGTTAAAGCGGAAACAACCCCTCTAACGGTAGCCGAGCGGGCAGCCAAGAGAGAGGCGGATGATAAGCTGGCCCAATTGCGTCGTGATGAGGAATCGAAGTGGGCACAACGAGCTAAAGTTTGACACATTCAGGAAGGGGGGAGTAATACAAGATATTTCCACATTATTGCGAGTGGTAAACATCAAAAAAGAGAGTATTACAATTAGAACAAGAGGAAGGCACGATAGTTGGAAAGGCAAATCTTAAAACATATATTTCGGAGTACTATAAGAAATTATTTGGCGCGCCGACTACAAATAATTTTTCTTCGGACGAGAGTGTGATCAATGATTTGCCGCAAATATCTGACCAGGACTTCTCTGCGAAAGAAGTTTTTGAGGTAATCCAACAAATGGAACATAATAAAGCTCGTGGACCGGATGGATTCCCCGCTGAATTCTATCAAAAATTCTTGGAAATTTTAAATGCTGATTTAATGGCTATGTTTGCGCAACTGCGTACCGGAAACTTGCCATTATTTAAGCTAAACTTTGGTATTATCACGTTGCTACCAAAAAAAGAAGATGCAAGTAAAATTGAACAATACCGTCCTATTTGCCTCTTGAGACCTTCAAGATTTTCACAAAAGTAGGAACAAATCGTGTCACCTCTATTGCGAGTAGAGTTGTACGCCCCACCCAAACTGCGTTAATACCTGGTAGAAATATTCTTGAAGGGGTGGTTGTCTTACATGAAACGATACATGAACTACATAAAAAGAAGGTGGATGGGGTCCTCTTCAAAATTGACTTTGAGAAAGCGTATGACAAAGTGAAATGGTCCTTTTTACAGCAAACGTTACGCATGAAGGGGTTTACGCCGCAATGGTGTGAGTGGGTAGCTCGATTTGTACAAGGTGGCAGTGTAGGGATCCGAGTTAATGACGATATTGGTCATTATTTCTAGACACTCAAAGGGTTAAGACAAGGAGATCCGTTGTCTCCACTGTTATTTAACCTAGTTGTTGATATGTTGGCTATCCTAATTTCTCGTGCGAAGAAGGATGGCCAAGTGGGGGGCTTAGTTCCTCACCTTGTTGAAGGGGGGGGGGGGTCTCAATCCTTCAATATGCGGATGACACTATATTATTTCTCGAATACGACATTGCGAAGGCCGTGAATATGAAATTAATATTAGCACTTTTCGAACAACTCTCGGGGCTGAAAATAAATTTTCACAAGAGTGAATTGTATTGTTTTGGGAAAGCTAAAGATGACCAGGAGGAGTATCGTCGTATTTTCGGTTGTGAGGTCGGTTCATTACCGTGTAGGTATTTGGGTATACCAATACATTATAGAAAATTGTTGAACAAGGAATGGAAAATAGTGGATGATCGGTTTGAGAAGAAATTGGCAGCTTGGGTGGCGAGAATGTTGTCATGCGGTGACCGTCTTATGCTTATAAATTCACTTTTAACAAGCCTACCAATGTTCTTACTATAGTTTTTCGAAATCCCAAAGGGGGTTAGAAAACGATTAGATTTTTATCGTTCTCGGTTTTTCTTGGCAAAGCAATCAACTCAAACGGAAGTATAGACTAACTAAATGGAACTTGGTTTGTAGACCAAAGGATCAAGGTGGATTGGGAATTTCGGTTTTAGAAGTGCAAAATAAATGTCTCCTTAGTAAATGGTTGCGTAAAATTTTGAACGAAGAGGGTGTATGGAAAGAATTATTAGTTAACAAGTACTTAGGAGATAAAAAGTTATCTCAAGTACAAGTTAAACCTATGGATTCACCTTTTTGGAAAGGCATTATGAAGGTAAAAGATGATTTCTTTAAGCGGGGCGGCTTTTCCGTAGGTAATGGGGAGCAGATTCAGTTTTGGGAAGATAGCTGGTTGGACATGTTGCTCTTCAAAATGAATATCCATCCTTATATGCCATTTCTTCCAACAAACACACAAACACAACACAGTAGCTAATGTTCTAGGGACAGTACCTATTAATCTCCCATTTCGCCGGGTATTGGTAGGAAATAATAGAACAGGCTTAACCTAGTTGAGAGGCTTATGCGAGTTAACCTTGTAGATGAGGAAGATAAATTTAAATGGATGCTTACTTCCAATGGAACCTTTACGGTTAAGTCATATTATGAGGACTTATTAAATGGACATACTAGATACCTGCGTAAGTATCTATGGAAGTTAAAAATCCCGCTAAAAAATAAAAATCTTCCTATGGTTTCTAAATAGAAAAGAAATTTTGACAAAAGACAACTTGATTAAAAGAAGGTGGATTGGATGTAAAAAGTGTGTTTTTTGCGATGCGGATGAGTCCGTTGAACACCTCTTCATTAAGTGTTCGTTTATTCGTGATATTTGGAGATTATTGCACTTCACTTATAATGTTTACCCACCTACGAGCATTGCGAATCTGTTTGGTAGTTGGTTAAATGGCATAGATAAAATTACTAAAGCTCGTATTCGTATTGGTGTTGCGGCCATCTTCTAGGCTACTTGGAACTGTAGAAATGACATTGTTTTTAACAAATCAAACTCCACTCATTATTTGCAGGTTATACACAAGGCGTGCTATTGGATCCACTCATGGTCATTCCTACTCCATGTGGACCAGCGTGGGCTTATGGATGCCAGATGTACCCGTATGCTGACGATTGTGCGGGCTATCTTCAGCCGTGGAGGATGACTTCAACCTAGACATCTAGATGTTTAATATTCATTTGTTCGAGTGGCCGATCTTTGTGGCCACCTTAAGCGACCCATGAATTGTGAACTTGTACTCTTGGATGTTAAATAATTGCGGGTGGCTGTGTGCATCTTTTGGATGCAGAGGCCGGGGATCCGCACCCCCTTATCTAAAAAAAACAATACGCTACTCAATGCACCAATAGTTAACCACATAGGTTGGAGAGATTTGTCAAATGCATCATATAAACCAGAATAGAGGGAGTAGAGCGGAACATAAAACATTAAATGCAGATTGTGTCATGGAATTTGAATGTTTGGCAGTAGCTTTAATCATGTTTCAGCATCTAACTAAATTGTTGGGCTAATCCCTGCACATGGAGGGGGAATTGGAGCTCAACTCAGGCCATAAATGATAAATCCAGCTCTTGTTGACCATTGGTCTCAGTTGAATCGATGATTCATATGCCTTCTTGAGAGAGGAGAGAAAGCAAGAAAACCCTAATCTCTCTTGCCCCTTAGTATAGGGCATCTAACTAGCGAAAACTCCAAAGTTAGCGCGGGCTTGCTTGGTCCGTTTATCTTAGTCCCATCGAGCCAACTGTTTCACTCGCTGACGCAATATGTAGCTGTGTATATAGCTGGGAAAGGTTAGGAGCGAATACTTTTCCAACCACCTTGATCGTACGAAACTGACGGGATGCATGCTATCGAGTGGGGCCGGAACGTGGGCCAGCGATGCCGCGATGGGGACATTGGGAGATGGAGTTACTGAAATGGAGCTGTACCATGGAGCGAGGCACAACAACAAAGTTCACGCGTAAAATGGCATTCAAAAGAACCAGTGTCGCTTGACCTATCTGTACGGCACTCAAACTCTAGTGTTACCTAATCCTTTTTACTATCTAAAAGCATGCCAAAGTCTTTTGCATTACGCCATTTGGGTAGAACATATATTTCTGTAAATCTAAATAGTCTAACAATTATTGCAGTATGAACTATCAGAAGGACAATCCTAACTGCAATTTTACCCAATTGAATTGGGGTGTGACGCCAACGATAAGTTAAATACGTATCCCCTAGATATGCTAAACATTTTTCCTCTTATTAAAAATCATATGAATATATATTTTTATTGTATGATAAGTAAGTTTACTTTGAACCTCGTGAACATTTTTTTGAACTCATGCACATTATTATAACCAAAACATTTTTTTTCTAAACTCCCAAATATTTTTTATAACGGCGAGACCATCCTTTTGTTATTATTTCCATTTTTTCTAAATTCACGGACATCTTCATTTTCAGTTTTTCAAATTCGTGAACCTTTTGAAATTCAGAATATTGTAAATTCACAAATCATTTTCAAATTCATGAACCTTTTTGCATGAACTCTTTTGATATTCAAGACATTTAAATTCACAAACAATTTTAAATTCATGAAAAACGTGAATTTAAAATTTTGAGATATTTAAACCTACGAACAATTTTACAAACTCATGAACCCTTTTATAGTGGACACAATTTTTTGAATCTGGGAACAATTTTACAAAAAAAAATTGATCACATATACTCTACTACCCGTGTTTTTCCTCTAGTGTAGATGCTAAAAGAAAACGGTATATGTTTGTCGAAAGAAAAAAGTTACAACACAAAAAGTTATGACGAATGGCGAGATTGATTTACTCGTATAAGAAAATTTCAAACGATCGACTGAATGTGACGAATTTGATAAAATTCATCAAAAAAAGTGCAAACTTTGGTCCAAAATTAAGAAGATATAGTCGACGAAACTCGAAGTACGCATGTCTGCGCCGGACCGAGCGGACGGGGGAACATGATGTTCCTGTACGAACACGGGCACATGATGTTCGAGACAGCTTGCTGAATCTCATTAAATCAAATCTCCCTACCCCACCGTATAAACAATAAATTCTCACCTCGAACATACCATTCTGTACGATGTATATGGAATTGTATATCAATATAGGGGAAATAGATTCGCCAAGCATTCAATGCTCGTCCATCGCTGCTAGCACACACGAAAAAATCGGGAGCAAGCGAGCGCGAGCGCTATTCGTCCGCGTCGATCTAACTAGTCTCTCTTCCCCGAAGTGCAACAGCCACATATGGTTCAGATTAACATAGCAGCCACTTGACTTGCACCAGATATTATTAACCAACCAGGCACCATTCACTTGACCCGAGTTGCGTCTGTGTCGCCCTGCTTCACATCTTCAAACCACATCAGCGGCTCTCCTTTGGCCAAGACACTGTTGAAGATGATTTGGTACTCTTCATCGTGAGCAAGACCATCAACACATGTGCCTTTCTTGAAATACTGAACTGCCAACGCTCCAGCAGCAGTCAACGCAGCCGCAGCCGCAGCCGCACCAGCAGCAACAAGTACATGACCGATGGGGAGAACCCTCAAGGAGCGGAGAGGGCATGCAGGAGCCGCCATTGGTGTTGCTTGCCGTGCGAGGAGGGAACCGACGGCCCGCCGGAACATGATTGCCTCTTCGTTCGCCTCCTCCTCCTCGATTTCCTTTTCGCCCGTCGTCGCCGCCTCGATTCGATTCTAGGGTTTCGGGTACAGGGGCTCGAGACAATTTAGGGTTTCGCTCCCAGCAGGTCTCCTCTTCTCGCGATGGAATAGATCGATCGGAACTCTCTCCAGCGCCTAGCGCCCCTGATGGAATGCCGACCTGCCAGTGCCCGTGAGTCCGTAACGCCCAGCTAGGTCTTGTGCTGGTCCGTGAAGGCCAATGATCTAGGGTTTTGTTGATTTGTTTATAGCTGTTAGTACAGATCGGCGCATTATACCAGCACTGTATATTTTTTTTTCCATTGAACAAGTACTAGTACTGTATCTGTATGCCCGTATCTAAATCATCTTTGTATGTACTAGTGCTGTATCTGTATGCCCGTGTCTAACATAGTAACATAAGCTGTTTACTTGTATTTTATAGGCGACGCCTCACTGACACCCGCAAATTAGCAAAGTCTTTCATCAAATATGCACTAAGTTTCTTGTATGCATGTTCAGAGACCATTAGTATGAGTTTTGAACTATTTGTCTGATAATATATGCAATTTTCCTACATAATCTTATATTGTGTTACAATCCGAATTTAGATTTATTTATTGAACTGGTAAATGCATTTTATCAAAATGGACAGCATACCCAATGAAAAAAATCCTAGGTCCGCCGCCCAACATTGTCTTATTAAGCTGAAATTATGTTTCTTTCCTAAAATCTAAAATTTTAATACTCCATCCGTCCCAAATTATAGGGCCTGCTGTTTTTGTTCGCTTGATGCTCAATTTTGACCACTAATGTATATTGAAATATATGGATTGAGAATGTATAAGTGGTACCATTGGATTCGTCTTTTCAAAATGCTTTAGTCTCGTATATCATTGGGAGTGGCGTTTTGGCTCCCGGGTACATATGCACCCTTTATTTAAAATACATTTTGCACATATTTGGAAATGTCAAAAAAATTGAAATTTTTTTTGTCCGCGCATAGATCTGAACATGCTATGTGTTCACAAAGTCGTTTCACGAAAAACCGACATTTTTTGTGGCTTGTATGAAAAAGACAAAATTTGGTGCTAAAATAAGGCTTTTCACGACACTTTTTTTGTCTTTTTTATACAAGGCACAAAATATATCAGATTTTGGTGAAACGACTTTGTAAACACATAGAATATGGATAAGTATCTGCGAAATTTTATTTCAGATTTTTTTGACGTTTTCAAATATGTTTTTAAGTACCGGGTGCATATGCACCCGGGTGCCAAAGCGAATTTCCCTATATCATTGTACTAATTTTGTGGACATATTATAAGTACAAATTATGGTCAAACTTGTACGTTGTTGACCAACAAAATTTAAGGTTGTCTTATATTTATATTTTGAGACAGGGGGAGTAATACGTCTGGGAGTCATCTTAATAGATACCTTGCAAGTTTCACACACTTTGGGTCATCCATTTAACGAAATTCATATGAAAACCCAAGAGGATAAAAAACATGTTTTTCTTTCTATTTGGCTACCTCTTGGTTGGTCATGTACTCATGTCAAGAGTGGTTGTTGGTAGTAAGTAGTTGCTTGTGGTTCTATCCTTGTAATACTCCAAAATTTCTAGAGAAGACTCCATTGTATCCATTTCGCTATTAGTGAAAATTATGTTGAACTGATTGGTCCATTAATTTTACTTCTTACAAAGAGACACACAAGATGGTGAGGTCTGTTTGGTCATGATCGGGGAGTCAGAGGCGGTGAGGTCTGCGCCTCCATTATTGACTGTGGAGATTAGTTATTTTTTTGTAAGTAGTAATGTTGCAAAGGGTGTTTCAACATGGTTATTGTGTGTATGGTTCTTGTTGTGTATCGAGGAGTAACATGTTATATTGATTTCAGGGTGTATGCTCTAAGGGGAATTTTCTAATGATGCATATTTGTTTATTTGATGTTTTATTCTTTGGGCATATATGCTGCATGAGATAGTTTTAATGTTGCAAGTGGTGAAACATTTACAAAGTTCTTGTTCCAATCGATCAGGATTTGTTGCATGCCAAGATTTTTTTCTTTCTACAAGGTCATGTTTTCAATGTTGTGACAACGCAAACAAAAATATGTCGCAAATGAGAGTTTATGTTGCAGTGAACGACTTGGATTCGTAGCTTAAGTATATCGAGAAGGGGGCTAATCTTCCCCCGACTTCAGACGGTTCAATTTACTTTTCTGTTGAAGCTATTTTCAAAGTTTAAGACAAGTCGAGAGAGTGGTGTTATGCATATTTTTTTTTTGCATGAGTGAATTTTTGAACTATTGTTTCTTGCCCCGACATAAATATCACAGTTTTACAATAAATTTATGATTTCCAAGAGAGAGAAAATCACCTCATATTACAACTTACTTTTGATGTGACATCATTGCATTTACCGCTGTAGATCCCAGTTGGTTCATAACCATGTGGGGCACCTTAAAAATATTTTTTTCTCATAAGCTAAATACTTTGTATTACGTCGATACATAATATTTTTCCTATGAAAGTTCTTAGGCTCAAACCAAAATTTTACTATTTTTTTGTCCTCTATGAATTTTCTCCTGTTGTGAGTTTCTCTTGTTCGTAGAATCCGTGGAAACCCCGCTGCCGTGGTTTTGCAAAATTCTGCATTTTGATTTCGTACAGAAATTCGGGGAATCAAATAGCAAAACTAACCCTCCTATTTATTTCTCATCCGTAAGTTTCAGAAAGATTTTGACTTCTACTAGCCATTATTCTTCTTGCAGAACTTCTGTAAAAAGACCAAAACAAATGTCTTATGCCAAAAAATCTGTCTTTTCCTTTCCTGAATACCATAACCTTTTTTTAGCCCAGGCTAACGCACGCGTGCTCGAAAAAACAAAGCAAGCACGCGCATGAGCACTGCCGCAAGTAGCGGCGCCGCCCGCAACGGCAGGCGCGCGGTTGGTGAACCGGCGGCAACTCTGCAATCGGCGGCACAGACACGACAAGGTGCAGTGCAGTGTACTCATGTGCTACGGAAAACCCGTAGATTTTTCTCTTCTTCCCGTTGTGAAGATGACCTTGACCTTCCGCGTTGTCTGGCCTCCGGACAGCACGATTTGCGGGCGCTGCGTTTTCTTTTGACTTGGCGTGGCACGACTCACTCGACCAGTCAGTTAAGCGAGAAAGCGACGGCAGTGCGGCCAGGTATTGACGAAGGTACAATCACCACCGCCGGCCGGCACCGGGCGAGACACGGCCGCGACGCCGTCCACTCATCGACCGTGTTGACCCCCGCCAGCGAGGGCTTTGAAGCCACCAGCCGGCTGCCTCCGCCATGGCCGACCACGGCATGGACCTGACCAAGTGTCTTTTGAACAAAAATGTGACCACCTGAAAAGCTTCATAATCATGGCATGGAGCAAGCAACTTTTGACCACGGCATCGAGCCGAAGAGCTTCATAATCTGCATGATTTCTCACATCAATTTACATTTAGCCACGGCAACAGCAGTGAGCTCACATAGCGGGGCCTAAAGGGAGGTCACCAGCTGTGGAGGCTACATTATGTTTCAGCTGACTTTGGCCGTGTTTCGCACAAATAAATAACACAATTATCATCATCACATCAAGTGAAACTATCATCTGAAGGAACCACACGATCTGGTCTCTCTTTCAGAAACTAAACAACAAGAATCCCACCACCAGGAGTTAGGTTTTGTTAGCATCAGCTCCGCTTCCTGGAGCTTCCGAGCGTGAGCTCCAGGTCGTCCGATCCGGAGTCCTCGTGGATCCTCTCGCCCTCCCACGCCCGCACCAGACCAGGGGCCTGCTGCGCGCCGCCGTTGGTGCTGCTTCCAAACGCGAACTCGTCAGACACCACGTCCATCATGTGGACATCCGGGTGCCGCGCCATCATGCCGGGGATCACAGGGGAGCAGGTGCCGCTCTGCCCTGGCGTGCACATCCTCGAGTTACCACCGGCCGGGATCGCTTCTTTGAAGACGCTGAATGGGTTAGAGGACATGAGACTGAAGGTGGGTGACGAAGGGCTCGTTGACGAGATCTGGATGCTGGCTAGCCATGCTGGATCAGGAACCATCTGACGCCCGGGGCTGGGCGGGGTGGAGTTGACAACACATGGACTGTTTGATCCGGTCCATGGAGGCTGGATAGCCGATTCATCCCAGTCCGTCTTCATGCGAGGGGTGCGAGCGGTTGGTGAGCTCAGTGGAGGAGTCACCGGGGCGCTGATAGAACCACCGTGGATCAATAGCGGGGGAAGATGCGGACGCTTGTTTGAATGGTTAGCATTGGAGAAAGTCTGGAGCCAAGGTAGGATAGGGCTTGCATCGACACCGTTTACCATGTTGTTAGAATGAGGAAGGAACGGGGAAGACGCGCCGCTGGGGAATGAAGAGGAAGTAGGGCTCGCGTTGTATGATGCCCGTGGGCTTGGCTGATATGAGGAACACGGACTTGGCGACACAGAACATCCAACCGCATCCATGCGTTCTGTAGGCCTGCATCCCTGTGAACAAAAACCAACACATTATCAGTTTGTGTATCACAAGTCCACCAACAAGCTGAAGTCAAACGAGACGCTATGTATCTGCATGCACAATTGCTACATATCTATCACATTACAAAGCACTCTGTTCGGCACCAAGAAGTCGAGGCATTCATTCAGAAGTAGTAATGCAGTATGAACCATGGCATGCCTCATGCCGCAAATACTAATCTGATATGTTGCAAACAACAATTTTGCTCAAATTCGTCCCAAATACCGCAAAGTCCCAAATGCCGCAAATACTAATCTGCTATGAACATCATCTTGTGCCTCAAATGGTGATTTCTCCCCCGAATACTCTGCATCACACTTGACACGTGACTCTGCGAGTTCATGTTTGCAGCAATATACTACACTAGCATACTGGCATGAGCACACAACAATTAATCAGCTAGAAGCAAGTGATAGTTCAGGAACAATTTAGAGCTGCTTTAGGCTGTTGCTTGCTAATGCTACAGATTCCTAAAGCCTGTTAAATAAGTATCCACCGAGTGCTAACGTAGCAATAGGAAGTGCAAGGAAGCTGCCCAATTCATCGGCCCCAAATAGCGATCTCCCCCGCACATACTCTGCATCGCACTTAACTTGTGACTCTGCCAGTTCGTGTTCGCAGCAATGCACTATACTTGCATACTGCAAATGAACGCGCATCAATCAATCATCAAATAGCAAGCGATAATTCCGGAGCAAATTAGATTTGCTTGCTATGCTACGGATCCTTGAATTCTTCTCATATCATGAATCAGGATCCGACGAGTGCTATTGGAGCAATTGGAACTGCAAGGAAGCTGCTCAATCAATCGGTGCGCGCCTGTTCATCCCCCGACAAGCCCTCCGGATTCTCATCAAAGCATCTTCTCACGCCTAAGCTAAACCCGAGAGATTCCAGTAGCCTTTTTCCTCTTCCAGCAATCCCCCCCAACGACCCGAAATTCCACGAACGCGGCAAGCACCACGGCACCCACCCACCAACCATGCCGAAGTCCAGCACCGCACCCGTGCAACCCACGTGGCAAGCAACACGGCTGGTCCAGACTGGCGTCCGTCTCCCACCAACCTTTCCCTTTCGCCACTTGGCCAGCCACCCCCACATGCAACCCACCGTCGAAAAAAAAAACAATTAAACTAGGAGAGGTACGACTGGACGCTACACAGTTCACACCGTGCCGTGCCGCAGGCGCCCGAGCTCAGCTACAGCAGCTCCTAGCCTGAGATCCGGCCGGCCGCCGCTGACCCAAGCTAGCTATCTACAGTACCTAGCTGAGCTGCGGCGCCGCTGGCCTAAGCACCTAGCTACTGAAGCCGCGGAGAGGAACGAAAGCAAAGGGGATCGATCGATCGACTGGAGCCGGAGCTGGAGATCCGTGCGGGAAGCGGCCGGCGTCCTCACGACTCACCTTGCGGTACGTGGTGCCGTCGGGCTCGACGACCCACCCGGCCTCGCTGGCGAGCGCCTTGAGCACCTCGTTGTTGTCGCAGTGCTTGGGGAGCTTGTACCCTCCGTGCGCGCGCAGTCCCGAGAATATCTTGGCGGCGATCGCGCGGCGCCGGCGCTCCCGCCGCTTGTTGTTCTCCCGCTCCCGCCACGTGGGCATCCGGCCCCCGGCTCCGCCCGCGGCGCCGAACGCGCCGTCGCCTCCCCCTCCTCCGCCCGCGGGGCCGAACGCGCCGTCGCCTGCCCCCGCGTCCATGATGCCACTCACGCAGCTCGGGGATCGAGCTCGAAGGGGAGGGGAGCGAGCGAGAGAGCGGAGCAGGTCGGCGTCTGGAGTGGTGGCGAGGAGCGAACGAGCGAGCGCTGCGGATCACGGGGAATGAAGAAAGGGAGGGAGGGGGTGGGTGGGGGAGCAGTGGCGTGAGCTTTGAAAAGCACCCAGCTCGTGACGCTGCTTCCAGTACCCCTCGATTTCCTCTTATTTACACTCCATGCCACCATACCTGATTACATATATGCCCGGAGCTGGAGGGTAGGGAGGTCATTGTTCGCGTTCCCCCGCAGCACAGAGAAGGAGAGGCAAGGCAGCTGGGTGTGGTGTGGGGAAGGGGGGGCAGGCAAAGGCCAAGCCACGAAGCGTGTTGCTCCGCCGAAGGGGCGGTCCACGTCAACGAGCGCTACACGTGGGCACCCACGGGCCGTGGGACCCGTGATGGTGGGGGCCGCATCTCGGGGGCACGTGAGCCCGCTGCTTTTCAGGGCCACGCACAACTCGAATTTATTTTCTTTTTCTCTCGCTACTACTACCGCTCTGTTAGGAACAACTAGCATTAGTATTAGACTAAAATGGCAGTTAGAATTGTACTAGGAATATCCTACCGAATATTCCTCCTAGCAGTTAGGATTATTAGCAGTTGTCCAAACGCTGTAAGAGTGAACCGTCGCCGTGCCTCTTCAGAAGCGACAACCGACATTGTAACCCGACTGTTGGCCTACTATAAATAGCCGCAGTCTCTATCAATAAAGCATTCCATTCACTTCACTCTCTCTCTCGCTTCTCTCGTTTCTTCACACGTTATCAGCACACGCTCTGCCAAAAGCCATAGGCTACAGTAGAAGAGACAAGAAGAAGAGACAGAAAGGTGAGAAAAAGATGGCTTCGCTCTCGCAACTCGCTTTTTCCTTCGCTCGATTTGTGGCCGAGGAACGTCGCTTCGGTTTTCCTCGCCGAGCTTTCGCTCGCACTGCCGCTCGCCGCTGGAGCCACTGGTACTTCGGCCCTCGCCGTCATGGCCGCCCGGACTGGAATGGTGGCCTCCGCCACCGCGGCAACCGCTGGATACCCCGACGCAGTGGACAAAGACGAGGCCTCAGCCTCCGTGGTGGTGGCCTCCGCCGCCGCCTCCACAGCAACCGCCTCCGCAGCAGCCGTCGGACGCCCCAGCACCACAACCGCCACTGGATGCGGCGCCACCGCGCCCTGGAGACCCGGGGCCAAGCACCACGGCTGTCGTGCGCCGGGAACAAACCCCGGTGGTCGCTGCTGAACCGGCGGTCGTCGTCGCGGCGCCGGCGGTCGTCGCCGAAGAAGTGGTTGATGCAGTACACGAAGACGAGGCCTCAGCCTCAAACGTCAGCGCGGACGTCGACGAACTTATGCCCGTGCCGCCGGAATTCGCCCTTCCACCCATGGAGTGGCTGCTGGGCGGACCAAGCGCCGGCTGGCTTGTCGACGACCCCGAGCGCGACTTCGGCGACGAGGAACTCCTGGCGCCACCACCACCGCCGGCATCGCCTCCGACGATGTACTACTGCATGCGCCATGGTTTTCAGCCATGCCTCCCATCCCCGACGCCCTCCGACGAGGACCGCGCGCACTTTGCTCCGCCGGGTTACGACCCCGTGCCGGAGTTCTCCGCGCCACCCAACGCGGTCCAGCCGGAGGCGGCGATGGAGGAGGTCGAGGCCATGGCTCCCGCGCCGGCCGCCCCGGTGCTCCCCGACCTCAATCTCCCAGCGCCGGAGAAAGAGGAAGACGAGCCGGTCCTCGCACTCCCGACGCCCTCGCCGGAAGCACGCGTCATCCTCCGCCGATTCGCCGCAGCCATGGCGGCCGCCCCGTCGGCATCCGCAGAGGAACATGGTCGCCTGCGGCGCTCGGCTTCACGGACGAAAACGGGTACTTCGCATCGACGAGGCCACCACCAGCCCCTCTCCTCCTCCGCGGATGGCCCCTGCCGTCGCCGCTGATGGAACTACCTGTGGGCACTCGTATGGAGCAGAGGAGCGGTGGTAGGAGAGACGAATGGTCGTTATCCACTCCTCAGAGACGATCGATCCCTTTGACCTGCTGGTCCAATGCTCCAAGCGGTGCCGACAAGGCTTGTGGGCCAAAAGGCCTTACGTGCCACTCTAGCATTAAATAAATAACATGTTGCTTTAGTCATTATATTTCTAGAAAGCTTCATATCTGCCACTACATATTGTATGTGTAGTTGTGCAGTACTTAGGGACATCAGTTTCGTACTTAGTTCAGTGTGACAAGTATCGTATTGTAAATACAGATTCTAGACCTTATGTCTATTTGAATTTCAATATGTACATGACATGTTATTAATAATTTGCATGTAGATATTATAACATGTTTATTTGGTACAACAATTTTATTTTTGCATTTGAAATTTAATTTCGTGCAAATTTCATTACTAAAAATGAGATAAAAAAAATGTGACTATCTCGAATCATATTTGTGAATCACAAGGTGATGGCATCTACTGTACAAATACAGATTATCCATTACTGTGAGTATATTCATTTGTCATTACGATGAATGATTATCTCCAAAGTGCTCTTCCAAATATATTAAAGTCAAAGTATTAACACAGGGTACTAGATGGGCGTCTACTGACATACGTCAGATTATGCTTCCTAGTACTGAGAGGTGTACTCCATAAAATGGAGATTATCTACAATGTGTTAACTTGAAATTCGAAGATCTACACATATTTGGTCTAAAGCATCAGCTTAAAATTGTTCCTCTAGAACAAAATTGTTGTTTACCAAAATAATTTTACTATCAAGTAAAATTAATAAATGCATGATCATACATGCAGGAAAAATGGCTGGCATCAATAAGAAAGAATTCGAAGAACTACAAGTTGATGGAAGTAACTATCTATCATGGGCCATGGATATGAAAATAAACTTGACTGGACGTAACCTTGGCCCTTGCATTGTCACACCCCCTGAAAATGCCCAGAAATACCACAAGTGGTAAAGTATGCGGCATTGCATTTCATAAGGCACCACCTCCATCCTGATTTAAAAACTGAATATTTAATGGAGGAGGATCCACTAGTCTTATGGAACTCCCTCAAGGAGAGATATGATCAACAAAGAGCAGTAATGTTGCCGGAAGCCCAGAGAGAATGGTCTCTCATAAGGTTCCAGGACTTTAAGTCTGTGGCTGCATATAATTCTGCCGTGCATAAGATTAACTCCAAACTGAGATTTTGCGATCAGCAGGTTTCAGATGCGGACTTAATAGATAAAACCTTATGCACTTTCCACCCCTCAATGAGGATATTGCAACAGCAGTATCGTCAACAAAAATACACAAAGTATTCTGAGCTTATATACACATTACTTCAGGCCGAGAAGCATGATGAACTTCTCATGAAAAATCACAATGCTCGCCCAACGGGCGCAATGCCAATCCCTGAAGCACATGCTAATGCTCATTTTACTAACAAATTTGGAAACCGTAAAAGGAACTTCCGAAAATTCAAAGGAAAGTGGAAAAAGAACAATGGTCAAAAGACCAACGGTCAATCTAAGGGGAAAGGTCATTTCAAGAAAAATGACCGTAATGACAGTTCTCAAACTTGTCAAAGGTGTGGATGTGCGAATCATCGTACTAACAAATGCCGTATTCCCAAGCACCTCGTGGATCTATACATGAAGTATGGAGGAAAAGGGAAACAAGTTCATGGAACAAAGCTGAAGCTCACTTCAACGACATTCAAGACAACTCTCAAGTTGGTCCATCTCAGAGTTCTATTGAAGAATTCAAGCCAAAGGACGATATCATCCTCGATGAAGACATGCTTGTGGACTACACCCAAGATGTTTTTGGAGACCTGAATTAAACTCCATAAACAGTCGATGTCATTTAGCCATTTGAATATACTAAGAAATACTATATTGTATAACAATAAGTAGAATAAAGTCATCAGACTATGTATATAGTATTATGTGAATCAGACATAATATTGTAATGTATTTATATTTGAAGTTTGTAATATAAATACCATGTATGTAATTTGATGAATATATGAATAAAATAAGATTTATTCTAAAATATTCTATTTCTATTTATAGAAATTTTACGGGAAACATCCGATGGAAGAAGAATTATGTTTAGTGGATAGTGCTACCACTAATACAATTTTAAGGGAAACAAAATACTTCCAAACTCTTACAAAGAGAAAGGAAGATGTTATGACCATAACTGGTAGTAACAAAGCAATTATTGGTTCAGGAAGAGCCACTTTCACACTCCTATGGGTACTACTATTGTAATTCAGAATGCACTCTTGTATCCTGAATCTACACGTACCCTTATAAGTTTCAAAGATATCCGATCTAATAATTTCCACCTAAAAACAGTTCAGGTGGATAAGAAAGAATTTTTGCTTTTAACAAAAAGCAACGGATATGAGGAAGAAACTCTTGAAAAATTCCCTTCATTCTCATCCGGATTATACTTTACATACATTAAACCCGTACCTTATGTTGCGTATAAAATAATTTTTCAAATCTTGATAAATTCAAGACTTGGCATGATCGCCTTGGTCATCCTGGAATAGGTATGATGAGAAAAATTATAGGCAATTCTGTTGGTCACAATTTACCAACTACAAGATTTCCTAAATCATCAGATTTTGTATGCACCGCATGTGCTACTGGGAAACTAATTATTAAGCCATCCTACCTTAAAGTTAAAAATGAGTCACTTAATTTTCTTGAAAGAATTCAAGGAGATATATGTGGTCCAATACAACCTCTGTCTGGACCATTTAGGTACTTCATGGTGCTAATTGATGCATCCACTAGATGGTCACATGTGTGTTTATTGTCCACACGCAACCATGCCTTTGCCAAATTAATTGCTCAAATTATCAAATTACGAGCAAATCATCCTGAACACAGGATAAAATCAATAAGAATGGACAATGCTGCTGAATTTAGTTCACGCGCATTTAATGATTATTGTATGGCTTTAGGTATCCATCTAGAACATTCAGTACCGTATGTTCATACTCAAAATGGAATGGCTGAATCTTTAATCAAAAGGGTAAAACTAATTGCTAGACCATTATTACAGAATTGCAATTTACCAACCTCTTGTTGGGGACATGCGGTTTTACACGCCGCAGATCTGATTCAAGTCAGACCAACTGCATATCATGAAACTTCCCCATCTCAAATAGTACGCGGCAATCAGCCAAGTATTTCCCACCTGCGAAAATTCGGTTGCGCTGTCTACGTACCGATATCACCACCGCAGCGTACCTCAATGGGCCCCCATAGAAAATTAGCAATCTATGTGGGATATAAATCTCCGTCAATTATAAAATATTTAGAACCCCTTACAGGGGACCTGTTTACAGCCCGGTACGCTGATTCAATTTTTGATGAGGACCATTTCCCGGCATTAGGGGGAGAAACAAACCACAAAGAATGCCAGGAAATAGATTGGAATGTTACAGGCATCCAGTCCTTAGACCCACGTACTAGAGAATCTGAATCTGAAGTTCAGAGAATCATAGATTTGCAAAACATTGCAAACAATCTGCCAGACGCATTTACTGACCACAAAGGTGTCACAAAATCTTATATCCCTGCAGCTAATGCACCAGAACGAGTAGAGGTACCAAATAAAACTACTCAACTCCCAATTGCAAACAAAAGGGGGAGAAATCTGGTTACAAGGGAAAAGGCTTCTCCAAAGCCACCGCGGAAACAAAGAAAATCAAAATCTATGTCAGTAAATGAAAATCAACCTGAAGTTGATAGAGACAGAGGAGGTGGGAACGTGTGTGGGGTGATGGCCTGATGGGACGGGGAGCACGGGTGGGGCTCGGACCGGTCGCAGCCGGAGGCGCGGGCGTGGAGTGTGAAAACGAGACGGACGGGATAGTTTCCTTCTCTACACGCACTCCGCTGGTACTCCCTACGCGGAAAGTCAGGTGGACTGACGCAGGCTACTACCACAAAACTAGCCCTTTTATTCACAAAATGTAGCGATGTGTCCATCTTTGATCATGTTGTGTTGGAAAGCACGGGAATTCGAAACACGTTATGCCACCGCGGCGGCCAACTGTTTCCGGGTTCATATCATTTTTTGGAGGATTGTTTTTACTGGACTGAAATTAAAATGCCCCTTCACATTTTAAGGATTATTTTTTAAGAGATATTTGTGATCGAAGCAATTCTCAAGGACACAATGTTTGCGCTCCTAAAATATACACCTTCTGATTACGAGGATAGCCCGGTTGGAGATGGAAAACGTACTCCGACTAATTAGGTGATCTTGTAAAAACAACAAAAAGCTTGACAAAACTCATATGTAATTGAAAGCCCAAGAAATTACTACATTATCTTAGTTAATGCTTCATGAACCAACAATATCTGAGATAATTTTATATTTTCCGTTCTGACAAAAAAAATGCACAATTTGTTTTCCTTGTACAACAAAAAATATGTGCAGTTTTTTTTGTATATGAGATTATGGATTCACACGCGAGTATTTTGTATGTCGTATTAGATAACTTCGGCTTGTTTGGTCGATGTGTAATGACAAAATTAAGCAGCTCAAAGGCATCATCGATGGTCATATCGAGTCTTCCATTCTCGATCCGTTTCATCACCTCACACTTTGCCAAACAAACACAAGTAAGAAAAGGAGAGTCCATGACATCTTACAAAAGGTAAATAGACGGGGTAATTGATGTCATAAATGCACAAGTAGGTGTTTAAAAGTAGCATTCACTATTAAATAAAATCATGTGAAATATCGGTATAAAACTTAAGTGGATTTGATCGCTTATTGTAGCATGACATGATTTGTTTTCCACCCGGATGGCAGAAAACCGCAAAGCAAAGTTGTCCGATTGTCATATTACAATAATTTGGACATCTTAGGGTGTCGCCTGTGAGTGAATAATAGGGTCAAATTTGTACTCCCGTTGTACAAAAAAAGATGTCTCAACCTAGACCAATTGTGAATATATGCAAAAAAAGATACATGCAAATTTAGTCTACGTCGAGACGTCATTTTGTGAACGGGAGGAGTAGTATATTGGATTAGCTTATACCGAGAATTTTTTTCGACCAAAAGGATAACTCAGTATTTGTAAGCATTGAGCTAGGAAATTCCTTTCCCATGAAATGAGCCTGCGATACGAGAATGGAGAATTATGTTATCACACGCACGACAGAACTGAACACAACAACAAGCAATCGTGTACTCACAATTAGTTGCAAGCACGTCAACAATGGCCAAAGGCGCAGAATGATTCGAACATGCCTATATAATCTCTAGTCTTTTGATAGCAAAACAAGGTTTATTTGTAGTTGTCGGGCAACCATCGCCAAGCCTAGTTGTCATGGGACGTAGCGAGCAGCGGTACGCCTAGCGCGGGCGTCCAGGCCTGGCTACGCACACAACGGACACTGTAGCGAGTCCGTGGGATCCCCGTCCCCGTCGCGGTTACAGTGCACGTGAGCCGTCCCCGTCGCGCGCACGGAGCCGAACCGTTTTCCTTTTCCTTTTCCCCAGCAGGCATGCATGCATGCCACCACGTGATCACGGATATCGGAGGGCCCACGCCATCTGACGTGCATCCCCTGCGGCTCACCCTCTCTGTGTGCATCGGTGTGGCTCTTGTACCTGCACTACCCTCCATGGTACGTACTACCCACACAGAAATCAAGTGTACAGTTTTAGGACAAAGCACAAGCACGCGACAGACTTGCAGATTAAAAAGATATATGAAATAAGGATTAAGGAATTGCACACTTGTAGATCTTGACATATACATGTAGGGTTTTTATTTTGCAATTTCTGAAAACCAAAAACAACAAAAAAAAATTTTTTTAACATTCTCAGGCTCCATTTGAACTTTCCCTAGGCCCCGTTTGGGACATAGGAGTTCCAAACATAGGAATCGATAAATACAGGAAACAAAATCTGTAGTACATCATTAAAAGTGCCATTTGGTTGCAACACAAGAAAAAAAAGTAGAAATTATAGATGCAAAGGGCTCATTTGATTCAAAAGAAATACCATAGAAATTCTAAATTATTTTAATCCATAGGAAAAAAATCTATGTGTGTCGTTCCGATCATCCTATGTAAATTCCAAATGGCATCGCAGTAATATTGCTCATAAGAATCCTACCCTTCGAAATTCCTTTGATTTTCGCTTGTGTGGCCTTACGAGTTACTCTCTCCTATTTTAAACATTAGATGTTTTAGGTGTTTCACTTGCTATATGGCTGCATACTAAAATAAGTAAATATACACATTAAAAAGTGTCTAGATAATATGAACAAATGCTAAAAATCTTATACTCAGGGAATGGAAGAGAGAACCTGTTTTTTTTTTTAGAGGTGAGACTGTCGGTCATTTTTGGTACGCAGGGAATGGAAGGCCTGCCATAGCATGATCATATCAAATGCTTAACCTGGAGTTAATGAGTCATGTGATGCTCGTGTCGCTGACCGACCGGCGTCCAATCGATCAAGTCGTTACAGCTGCAGAGATGCAGAGCCAGCTGGAACTGCAGTAGTACTAGCCTCGGACCATTGCATATAAACGGACCGCACGGGCACCCGCATAGTACGTATTGTTTAGAACCAGATTAGCCGATCTCTGACCTGACCTGCATGTCGTCCAGGTCCAGCGTTCTTCAGATCACTCTTTTTTTCTTTTGAACAGGGGAAGGACCCCGAAGGGTTCAGAAAAACGATCAACCTCTTTGAATGATTCCGGGTTCCTTAGAAAATTAGGAGCAACATAACATGGCAAATGGGCAAATCCAGGGAAAGCATGATTTGCGAGAGAAAAGTAAGAAAGTGACGGTGCGTCAAAAGGGCCTTCGACTTTTCACTGGCTCCCATTAACAGGGCAAAGCATGCGCATCCAGCGATTCCAGATCCTGGTGGCGGATGAGGAGATCTATCTATGCCAATTGGAGCGTCAGGGGCACATCATATGAACGGCACCGCTTCTGGAATATAAAAAGAAGCACCGCCGGCTAAGCGCATACGTACGTGGTCAGGATTTTTAATCACGGTACCAAATGGGGAGGAGAAGGAGAGTGTTCAAACTAATCAGTATGCTGTCAGAACTAAGTTGCCTGCAGCTAGGTGATGAACAAACATCGCGTGCAGGTCAGACTGATGCTGGATTGTTATTATGACTGCGTGAAGACTGAACCTTGCCGTCCGGGCGTCTGCTTCTCCGTGAACTTCAGGTTTAACTGTTTAAGTTACTTCACTGCAGAGAGACTAGGGGATCTGGTGGTACACATGTTGGAAGTGTCGGTGATGTATATGGGGGGTAGAAATGGCATCATGCCATCATGGTTCATCAAGTCATGTTAAATAATACAAAGGGATGGAGCATATGATTATCATCGCAGCAAACAGGAAATCATATCATTTAGTTTTCTTTGTTAAACACGGTCATGGACATACAGGAACAGGTGCATTGGACTAGAAACATAAACAAGGCTATCAAACAAGTTTCTCATCGTGTATTAGCATTGTCAGACATATAAGATGTTCAAGAGAAAAGGACCTTGACAAAATCGCAGAGTTAA
This sequence comes from Poa pratensis, assembly GCA_947311845.1. Lineage (NCBI taxonomy): Eukaryota > Viridiplantae > Streptophyta > Magnoliopsida > Poales > Poaceae > Poa > Poa pratensis. Next base: position 20,503,522 of record CAMZMU010000035.1, read on the forward strand.
CCAAGGGGAGCCGAACCATTGTGTAATCAACTTGTTTGATATCACCCACTGTCAACTACGAGGCAAACTCCACATGTATCATGTAGCCTGACAGGCAAAATTCCCCATGTATCACGAGGGCCAAGTCGTGTCTACCAAAACTGATTAATTTTGTCCACATAACAGGCAAAATTGTACTGTACCAAATTAGTGCTGTGCCTCCCATAAACCAGAGCTAAGCATCTCATATTACCAATGAATTAATTTAGTGTCACTGTTTAAGCATCGCTCGTATGAAATATACGTAGCAAATAGGAGTGATATCATTTAGTTTTCTTTCTTAAAATGTGACGAGCACACTGGAACAGGTAGAATGGACTAAAAAGTAAACAATATCAAACAAGAATTTCACCATGTACTAGCATAGTCAGACATAAGATGCTCAAGAGAAAAGGACCTTCACAACCATGCAGAGTTGACCAAGGGAACAAACCATTGCGTAATCAAATTGTTTGATATCAGTCACTGTCAGCTACGAGGGCAACTCCCCACGTATCATTAAGCCTGTCTATGCAACTACAAGTCTACAATGCAGGGGACAATGTTTGTCAACAGTCTAACTTTCAGGTAGTCTCTGAACGAAACATGGCTATCAGATATCCGCTCCAGATAAATGTGGTAAATTTCTATTAATTATTCCCTCAGATCATGTTACATAAGTTGAGATACAAAAGAAGGAAAAAGGAGCAGGAAACATGAACCTAAGTCTATCTGACATATACATAGTACCTCTAGTAAGCACCCTTGAAAACAATTAATTGCTTAGATTTATAGTGTCCTTGAGAAGTTTGCAAACACTAGCTTTTACTTCCGCGGTAACCTGAAGTGGCTATGCAGTAGCCTACATAAGCCTTGAAGTAATGATGGATCATATCCCGAGTACGTAAACGAGCAAAGTGGCATGAACTTCTTATCTTGCAAGAGCTGCATATCTGGAAGAGGACAAATGCCAGAATTTGAGCTCAAGGAAGTGTTGTCGGTTGCATTAAAAATGTTATTGAGATGAAAGTATATACCTTATCTTCTGGGATGTTGAAGAAAGCTCGTGATCTTTTCGATGCAAAAACTGTTCTTCGCTCTACAGATGGGCAGCCAAACAATGCAACATTCTTCAAGTCACTCCCAGACAACCATCTGCAGAGACATGCAAAATTTTAACAACGCATAAATCAAGAGACTGCAATAGTACTGCCATGTTACTAACATTTCTTTTACCACTCAGCTAACAAAGAACACATTGCTAAGAAAAAGAGTTGGTCCTCGGAGGAACTAGGGACCAAATATATTAAGACAGTAGTGAGGGTCGAACCCTGGCTGGCCAGCCCACTACCTCATGGTGCGCCCTTGAGCACCAGGGCCTTCCTCAACACATTACTTTCACAAACAAAATAAACTGTGCAGACTTATTGATTACGAACATTCAAAACTTGGCTAGTATCATGGTGCCTTTTCACATTATACAGAGAGCGCTAGGCGCTGATTGAGCGTTTGGCCTCCGTGTTTCACTTTTCTGAAGGATTAAAGCACTGAGCGCAATTAAGCACACGTTTAAGAGCAAATAAGCGCTAGGAGTTTTGCCTCACTCAGTGCCTAAGTAGGCCTAAGCACACGCTTAAGCGCGCTTTTTATAACCTTGCTAAAAGGTATTACCTTCTGTTCCAAAATGGAAGATGTTTTGGTAGGCTAATTTAGTCTACCAGAATGCAAACACGAATACAAATCAATACCGTTTCATTTGCCCCAGAGGTTCAAACATTCAAACCCACATTAGCCTTTGGCATGGAAGCATCCATAGCGCAGATATTGAATACAAAGAGTTCAGACATTCCAAAAAACAATTGCGGTCCATAGAATCTATAACACTAGTTTGCTTGAACATACTGTTCCCATACAAATGTATGTAAGGTTAGACCATATAAATGGATTAATGTTCTCATTTTGACCAATAAAACTTGTCTATTCTCCTCCAGCATAGTGATAGCAAGGGTTATACACATGGACAGACAGGGGAGCGCGCTAGGGCCATGGCTCCTCCCATGTTGGATTTTTTTCTGAAACACCCCTTATAGTATGTGGATTTGACCCCAAAATTTACCCATATGGCCCCTCCAAGTTTTTTAGTGCTCACTTGGCCCCCCTTGTGTCAAATTCCTGGCTCTCAAGTACATACATGAGTATGGATTTGGTACACCCCTTATAGTACAGGGGAGTCCGTGGTTATATGCTCTAGCATAGGTGGCATTTCAAACATACATGAGTATGGATTTGGTTCTTGTACTAACTCTGATTAATATAGCCGCTTGAAAGAATCTCTCAAGTACAAAACTTAGCCAGTGTCATAGTGCTTTTTTTTCTTGACAATTTGGTATCAGAGCCGACGATTTCTGCTGCGACTGGAACCATGATACCAACGCCTTTGCAGGTCTCGCCATTGCCATCTCCATGGGCGCCGCCACCTAGCTCTACCATGGCGCTGAAAGCTACACTTGATGAATTACAAGAAACAAGTGCTCGCATCCTCGCGGGAGTGGCACAACGAGGAGTTGCTGCGACATCAACGACGTTTCCAACAATCTTGCTGCCAAGGGGTGAGAGGCCATGTACGGGAGGTGGTGTTTCCATGCACATCTCCAACATTGAGTTTCCCACCTATGGCGGAGAGGTTAATCCCTGTTTCTGGTTGACTAGATGCAACCTATTCTTCCTTGCACGGTGGTGCTGTTCGCTGGTACGGACGCCTAGAGGAGAAGATAGGACAGCCGTCATGGGATGAATTTGTCAAGATCGTCCGCGCCAATCCCACTGGCGATCTGATCCCTCTCCAACAAAACAGGATGCCCCCACTTTATGCACCATCAACATCGTCGCAGGCCTCGCCGTCGGCACCAGAGCTATCGGCCATGGTACCGTTGGGCTGTTCATCAACAACGACGCTGCTGCTACCTTAATCTTCATCATTGCAGCAACTACGAGTAGCACCACAGCAGCCTGGGTTGGCGCTCTCACCATCTTCTTCACCAAGTGCATGGTGCGCCGCTGGTTTCACCGCTGCTATTGCAGCATGTGGCAATAGCAACTGTGTGTCAGTCTTGCATGAGGCGTTCACCACCCAGCAGCTTGAGGACAAGCCGCAAGTCCAGCAGGGGTGTGGTGCAAGGTATGCCGGAAGCGTGGCCGACAGCGGTGGAGGAGTCAATCCAAGAGGAGATGCCATATAGGCTGCTTAGTAAACTCCGCAGGGCAGTGGTGGTTCAGGCTAGGTGTATGGCGGCAGTGCTTCAAGCACCGGCATGAGCGAGGGCTTTCACGATTGTGGCAGTGCTAAAAAAGGCTGCAGCCAATATACATTTAGCAGCAGAGGCAGCAACACTTCAGGAGGTGGCGATGATCATCGGCACGGAGGTAACATCAGTACACCAAGATGTGGACATTGTCGCCATTGAGAAGGAGCTAGCTGCAGCAGGAGAGATGGCTGGGCCTTTTCTATTCCATCTCCGTACATACAGGACAGAGCCTCCAACAAACATATAGTGCAGTTGTACAGAAAGCTCCATTACGATGCATTTATCAAGCTATTCAGAGGTGTGCCTTTAGGTGCAAGCTTGATGTTTTGGAAGATAGAGCTGCATTCAACAGACGCGAAGCGCTGGCATTGCAACTTGTCAGCAACGCAAGGCTTGAATCGTATAGAACCATGGCCACCGCCTAGCAGCTTGAGGACAAGCGTGTCTTCATAGGCCACCATCATCGATTGCAGCCATGGCCACCACCTAGCAGCTCGAGTACGAGCTGGTCGCCAAAGGGGGAAAATATGTCATGTGGGCAGATCAGGGCTATAGAAACAGCCGGCCCTAGCTGGCTTCAATTAGGAAATATCCACGAGTTAGGCCCTAGCTGGCTTCAGTTAGGTTCTTGACACACACAGAGATGCAACTCAAAGTAGCAAACATGCCAAACGAGACCAATATTGTTTCAGAACTGTACTATGCCTCCAAAGGCCCAAACCATCACTGACTAATTAACCATGCTATGGCAGCATCGATAGCACAGAATACTAAACCCAATCAGTTCTGACTCCCAAAAATATAACCTTACCTTACCTTAACCTTAACAAAGCCTTTTGTCCCAAACAAGTTGGGGTAGGCTAGATATGAAACCCTTTCACGAGGACTTCTCAGGAGGTCACCCATCCTGGTACTACTCCCAAAAATATAACCGATCCTCTGAAAATAGTAAATCCACTAGTTGGTCTTAAGATGTTGTACCCATAAAAATGTGCCTAAGACTGCATCATAAAAATGAATAATATATTCAATTTAGCAAATTAAAAACATGTCTGTTCTCCTCCAGCATAAGGATTGCAAGGGTCATAGATCTAGCATATAGGTGGCATTTCAAACATACATGAGTATGAATTTAGTTCTTGCATTAAATCCGATTAATCTAGTCACTTGAAAGGATCTATTCACAAGTGATGCCTACCAATTTTTAAGTTACAGCTATTCATTTAAATCTTTCCAGAGAAAAACAGAGCAATCCATTGTTTGAACCAGGCCGTTATGCCTTGTTATGGCAACACTCTGGCAAACTAAAGTAAAAAACAATGGAAGTGACACTGCGTTCCACAAGATAAACTAGTAACCAGAAACCCCAGAACATTTAATTTCAAATGCAAGTAAAACTATATAGTACACACATTCAGTTCGCGAATGAAAATAAGTGAGTTTATCCACTATTAGAGGAAAAGCTTAATGCTCTGTTCCAAAAACTTCTCCCCAAATTCTAAAAGTGAACTGCTAGTGACAACTGACACCTTGAAAGTTGAAACGCAGGCAGTGAAAGTCTCAACATCTGAACTTTTCATGTGCACTTAACACCACTGATGATCTCATTTCCATCTAGTATAACTGAGAAAGCAGTAAGGTTACAAGCAACAGGAGAAGCGGAACTCACTTGGCGACGACCTGGTGATCGTTGCCGAACCGCTCAGCGGCGGCCTTCACAACGTCGGGGGCTACGTGCGGCGCCACTGAGATGTCGGGTATCGACAGGTATCGCCCCTCGTGAAGCCGCCGGAGCAGCGCCGCCGCATCCTCCCCCCACGGCTGCCTTGGCCTCGGACGCGGCTTCCGCCGCCGTGGATCGTCGCTGGATTCCTGCGGAAGCGGCGGGCTAGGCTTAGGGATTTCTCGGGGCGTGAAGAGGGAGGAGAGTTTCGGCGCGGCGGCGGCGGCGGAAAGACGGCGAGAGGCGGCGAATGCCATGGGTCTAGCTCTTGTGCCTGAGATGGGGAAAGACATCTGCTAGTGTTGATCTTCACCGTCTGATGAGAAGTTCAACGTCGTAGATTGAACACACTCAGCCTGTCCGCAATTTATTACAAAAATCGATATAGATAGATGACCCCTTTCAAAATCTGAATTTTGAACAAATCTTTCAAACCCATAATTTCCTACGAATCAGTTTCGGTTATGGATTCTCGTTCATAAATAAAGTCACACGACTGAACCAATAAAAATTGAGGAGAGAGTTGTCATACAAAGTAGATCAAAGATAAAATAGAAGTAGCCGGAAACACCCAAGGCTACCAATCTGAGTAGATACCATTTTTTTTCACATACCATCGGACATTGTCCCGCCGCACACGCCAAGTTGTCGCCAGAGATAACCGTCTATCTCTCGCTCTGGGCTATAGAGCGACGCTCTTTCCAGATGACACAGACCATGCAAGGTGATGACAAAGTCAGTACGTAAGTCTGTCGATACCGTCGCACACCAGAACCTTCAAGATATGATCCGACGACGAAACGGTCTACAGTTTTCACTTGAACCCCTGACACGAGGGGGGTGACCATAACGACACCCTCATGAGGGTGAAACGCTTGCATACATCAACGTCGGTGGCAGAGCGCTGGCCTATCCCCGAAACCACTCCCCGTCGCGAGAAATGAAGGACTTTTCAATAAATGTCATTAATACTACATGTTTCACAGTTAAGGTCGTATTGTTGTGATTTCTGAATATAGATTCAGAAGAAAACATACGCGCGCGTGCAAATATGAACACCAAGAATAGGACCTAGTCTCTTGCCTCTTAGACTAACTCATTGGTCAGGGCATAAGACAATAAGACTGGGCAGAGCGAACTTATTGATCGTCATGATGTTATTAGTAATAAAAGAAAGTTAATAGTACTTGCATGTCCTTCGACCATGATGGTTTTAGGTTCATGCATGTTGGAAAGGTTGCTTTGGTTCTGTGTAACGTCATACCGTAAAAGTATGACCATGATAAAAGCTTGGAAAATATGTATTGGAGTTAACAATCCAAGACTGGAATTTCTCCTTTGATGATGGAGAGATACTACAGGGTCCCACTCGGTATGCCGGTATCCATCATTGTCTCCATAGGCAAAGAATGGTGTAAATCATAGGGTTACCTAAATAGGGAAAGAGAAAAGGAAAATCAATAACGAGGATAACACGATATCATGATCAAGAGTTGCTTCACACGGATATAAGAATATCCCTTCTCGGGTGTTGTTAAGTATCACAAAGTAATGGGGAATACATACGGGAACTAACAGGTTCACTCAAACTCATTCGTATAAGAGGGATTCAATATGGGTGTACACGGCTCCTCTATCGGTTATTTGACGGAAGGATTTATGAGTCGTGTCCACTCGTCACCGAACCTGTAGGGTCACACGCTTAAGCATTTTGGTTAGTTGTGTATGTTTATGGTTGGATACATGACAGAGTATCACCCGAATGGTTCCAAAGTGATCGAAACAGTTTCAGAGAGAACGAAGAAGTTTCGGGGTACAAGGAATTTTCCGAATCACCAGAAAGGCATCTAAATATTTCTAGAAGGTTGCAGAGGGTATAAAGGTTATAAAATATTCTAGAAGGTTCCGTGGGCTGCCCACTAAGTTGGACCGATGTGTGTGTGTGTGTGTGGGGGGGGGGGGGGCACCCACATGGGTCAAGAGGCCTATCAAGGGGAGCCACCCAAGTTACTTGCCCTCACGGGGCAAGGGGGCGGCGGAACTCTTAGCTCGACCGGCCCATGTGAGTCAGCGAAATATGGGGTTAGGTGTTGCCCCTCTTCCAAGGTTCCCCCATCCCCTTATATAAAAGAGAGGAGCACCCCTCCTCTCAACACACACGTTTGATCATTGTCTTTCGAGAACTTCTACCCAACAACTATATTCTCTTACTCCCACGTGTTGGAACTCCTAGAGGGATCATATGTTTCATCCTCTCGAGCGGAAACATGTGATGCATGTAAAATGCATACATGAACTTTGCATTGTTTTACTTGTATTTCAATCATATTTGCATCATATAAGGGTTATATCAATGTTTTATCATGATTTTGGGAATATTTTATTGATTTCCTATTTTTATGGAATTAACCCTGCGTAGGCAGAAAATCCTATTTTCTATATTTTGATGTTTTAGGGACCCAAACGACGTCCAAATGACCTGATATTTTACGAGCATCATTTTTTGGAAGGAAGAAGATTTGGGAGCAAAGGAAGCGAACAAGCGGAGGCCCGTGGGCCAAAAGAGGGTGGCCCACGCGGCAGATTCCCTGGCCGCGTGGGACCCACCATCGTGGCCCCCGTGGCTCCGCTGCCGTCAATCTTTTCTCCACCGACTTCGTCTTGAGCTGAAAACGCCTATAAAAATAGTCCCCGACGCCCTCTGGAAAGGAGCGCCGCCAAAACACAGAAACACCGAAACAGAGACCTGGAGCTGTAGATTGGAGGGGGAAAACTCCGGCAGGGTGCTGCCGGCATGGTCTCCATCTCCTACAGCGACTTCTCCACCGTCTCCATGATGAAGAGGGAGTAGTCCACCCCTGGACTATGGGTTTGTGGATGTAACTTATTGAAAGGGCATGGCGCCCCCATGTGTGGTTTTGGTAATTAATGACAATCCCTATGGACTAATGGTTTTATCGAGTTGTAATTGTAGGGTTTGTCCATAGACCATGCTTGAACTCCATATGTTGGATTCAAGGTTATTGATGCCATGAATATATTGATATAATGAAGTTTTGGGCATCAAGATCATCGATGTTATGGATATATACTTGATATGATCAAGAAGAAGAGTATGTGATGACCAAGCTGTTATTCAAGAAGTTATCCGATGATTGGTCATGTGTAAGTTGAGCATATGGCAAGTATGTCTTGAAGAAAAGGATTATGTGACATTCATGGTTATCTTCAAGACATCATCTATTTGAAAAGAGAAGAAAAGATACAAGGTTGATCAAGATTGATCAACACACAAAGCTCCAAGATGTACCAAGTGGGATAATACATCTCTTGGTATGGTAAGAAATTGTCCAGATAGCTTTGTCAACTAACCCATTACATGTGTGTGGCATTTTCTATGTGTGGTTAGGTATCTTTATTTGGGTGTGCATCAAATGAAGATTTCATATAGCCCATGGCGATGACATCAAGTGGTGATCATCATCAACCTTGAGATGTGCAAGTTCAGGAGAAGTATCTCGAAGATATCATATGCTTGAAGATAATGGTCATGTGAAGATATGCCGATAAGAGGCTCTCCCATAGTGGTGTATGGGGGAGAAATATGTGGATCTTCACCAAGCGAAGCGCAATCAAGAAAGGTGGTCCACTTGAGAAGATCAAGATCGACATCATCTAGTCAAGTGGAATGCGCAAGGCAAAGGTATGATAGGGTTTCTATTTTACCGGTCTCGTGGTGCTAGTTGGGAGACCGGGTTATAGGATAGACACCGTACTATCAAGAGGGGCTCTCGATGGAGCTTTAGCGTATCAGTTGGAGAGAGCTCAAACCTTCGCACACTTGCCTTCATTATCTTTCTTGGTTCTTATTTGGTTTTTCTCCTTGTTAGGTTTTGGTGCTTGTTGTGATCTTCATGACAAGCACAAGTTCTTCGAAAACGGATTTCGTTTGAAAACATTGTTGTGTTTTTGGTGTTGGAGGTTTTATCGATTGTTTCTTTATTGTGAGGTCAAACCTTTCATCATTTGGTTTTATACTCTCTTGTTGGACTATGATGTTTCTTTGCATGATCTTGTAAAGCTCGTTATGGTGATTCCAACAAGCCCAAGAACATCGATAACAGAGTCCGGGTGATCAAGAGATTTTTTATTTTCGTGTTAGGTGTTTATGCAGTTTTTATAGGCCGGAATCTCCGAGGTAAATACACCGGAATCTCCGGCTCGGACCCGAAAACTTCATATTTCAAGCTGGGACGACTTGGCGTCTGTCTCTAGTGTCCAGTCCGGAGATTGGCCGGAGATAGGCCGGAATCTCCGCCCTAAAACAGTCTTGAAACATAACGGGCAGATTTCTTTGACCCCTATTTAAGGGGCCTTCTTCCCCAAAGGTCATGGAACTCTTGAGCTCGTGTTTCCCCCCATTGTTGACCTTCTTTGAGCTTGCTATCTTTCTATTCCTCCATGATTCTTGCCTCCAATTAGAGGGAAAAGAGAGAGGAGATCTAGATCTACCATTCCACCAATCAATCTCTCCTCTAAGTGAGGGGAAGCTTTTGGATCTAGATCTTGGAGGAATTTGGTGTTCTTCCTTGTTCTTCCTCTCTTCTCCCCCCACAAGCATTAGTTGCTTTTGGTGGGATTTGGGAGTGAAGGATTTGACCACCTCTAGTGGTCTTGCCTTCATTGCATCGGTTGCATCGGTTTGAGTTCTCCACGGTGATACGTGGAAATCGAAGTTGAGAAGCTTGTTACTCTTGGGTACTTGGGGTGCCCTAGAGCTTGTCCTCTTGGGTACTTGGAGTGCCCTAGACGGTCCTAGTTGATCTCGGTGTTTTGGTGGCTCGCGGGATTGTTGGGAGCCTCCAATTAAGTTGTGGAGAAGCACCCCAACCTTGTGATTCTTGTGGCTTTGGGAGCCGCGGGAATTCGGTGAGAGCCTCCAATTAAGTTGTGGAGTGTGGCTCATCCTTGTACGGGTTCGGTGACCACCCCTAAGTGTCCCATAGTGGTTCGTGGCACTCCGCATTGGTGGAGGCACGAAGGAGATTACGGTGTGCCATTTGACGGCTATTCGGGGATCACTTTGTGACTCCGCACCGCTCCAACGGAGACGTATCTTCCATTGGGAAGTGAACTTCGGGATAAATCATTGTCTCCAAGTGCCTCGGTATTTCTATACTCGAGCTTCTTACTTATGCTATTTACTTTGTGATAGCCCTCGAGCTTGAAGTAATATACCTTACTATCACATATTTCTTATATTGTTTAGCATAAGTTGTTGGTGCACATAGGTAAACCTAGCTTGTTTAGGTTTCGTGCTTGATAAATTAAACGCTAGTTTTATTCCGCATTTATTCAAGTCTAAACCATAAAGATTTTTAATCGCCTATTCACCCCCCCCTCTAGGCGACATCTGTGTCCTTTGACTTATGTATCTCTCCTCTCTTTGAACTTCACTAATTAGTACCGTATGAGCTGCTGAACATGATTACGGTCATCTATGTAATACCTATGTGGTAGATCTTTTTATGAGTTAATATATGTTTGAGATTGCAATAGTTTTGTTTCAGTTATGAAAGTAGATGCATATTATGTACCCCGTTCTTGTGTACTTGTTTTGATCAAGCATGTTTATGAGAGCGTGTGTGGGGTGATGTGTGCATTAGTTGGAGTAACGGGGGGGGGGGGGTGGTGAGTGCGGTAAGCTGACCACTGTAATATCGCGATCCACTTGGGTGTTTACCTTACTTTGTTATCTCACTAGGGATAAAGAAAAATACCATGCTACAAGGGTTGCGGGTGATCATGTCACTTCTCCGTGACTAGATCTAGCATGTTCTTATTTTAACTTCATGTCATGAAACTTAAAGCTATACTCTGATTCATCTTAATTACTGAGGTGTTATGATTTAGTTCGCATCTTGGTGGAGTATAAGAGAGACTAATAAACAAAATGGCTCTATGTTAGGACGTGATGCCCATATAATTAGTAACTTGTCACTAAACTTTTGTGTTGCAATCTCATATGTCAATTCTAGTGTTCCATTGTCTACCACTTTATTGAAGAGAGAGTACATTTGTGAAACCATGAACCCGATCCATTTTTAATCATAAGAAACACCTTTCCAACCACTTTTACCACTTTTACATTTTCTGCCATTTAAAAATCCGAAAATACAAAAACACTTTTACATCTTGCATTCATCATAAAAAAAATCCAAAAATATCATCCATCATTGTTTCCACCATCCTTGCATATTTATTTACCACCACTGCATATTTATTTCTTGTTTGCATTGCATATTAACTTGATATCATTCTCACGCCTTGTGCTTGACAACCACTAGGTGAGGTTGAGGACCAAAACATTTACTTTGTTTTGTAGGTAACTAAGAGAAGGATAGGAAGATAAATCTTTCACTACTGATTCCCCGAGAGTTCGATATTAAACCCTTGAGTCACTCCTCGTGGGGAAAACCGTCTTCCATATACTACACATTCTGCACTTGGAGTCTCAACCTAACCCATTTACTTTTCACGCAGGTAACTACGTGAAGGGCCATCAACATGGCAACATCCCTCATCGCTAGGCCTTGCTTCAAGAATTGTTAACAGGCTTCATCAACATCCAGTTCTGCTTTAGTGTGTTGGTAATATTTTAGTCTAGTTGTCGCTTCTATCTTGATAAATAAATCTTGGTTGTTATGTTTAAGGCGATTTTTCCATGCACTAGCTCTAAAGTGGTACCAGAGCTGTCTATGTAAGCGTACATAATGTGCTCAAGGATTTATATGAGTTATTTTTTATATATTTGATGAATAATGAATACAAAGTTTATACTATTCAGACAAACTGAACCACCAACACTAAAAAGGACAACTAACAAGTAACAACTTGGACATCCATAGTTGATATATATATATATGCAAATCATTACTAAATTTGTGATACTTGTTTCCCGCTAATAGACCGGGGTCTGAGGCAAGATGGTACACTAGATGAGCTTCAGGGGATGGTCTTAATTGGATCAGCACATGGACGTGTAATCTGGATGAGGGTCCGGGCGATGAACCAAGCTGGGGCCGTCCGAGAAGGCATATCTCGCAGATAGGGATAGTCTTGCAACTTGGGGCATGGATGACGAGGCAAACTGAGGACGGTGGGGTCGAGCAAAATTTCAAAGATGACGTGGTCTGAAGAAGCCGATATCTAGAAGGATCTATGTCAAAGAAGAAGTAGAGCTTTGCAGGGCTCGATTGGCGCCGACAATTAAGCCCCTTATTCCTGGCAACTATGGGAAGAGATGGCGAGGCCGGAATGGAGAGGCGTCGGCGGAGATGATTTTTAGTGTGAGAACGATACGATGTGTAAGGTCTTTGGGGGGGGGGGGGGGGGGGGGGGGGAGGCGGTAGCAGACATAGCTAATTTGCTAGTACTAGTATTTTTGAAATGGAAGGGGCAAGAAGCTCGAGAAACTAGGTGCGAGGAGCTTCATTTGATTCCCTTTAGGCAATTCTTATCTCTTTTCGCGTACATTTTTTAAAAGTTCAAAAATTATAAATACATGCAGTCGAACACAACTGTTTATACTATAAAAAAAGTACATTCTTGGCTTTATAATCGCGAGAAGGGGTTTGGCCCAGGAGTGTACGTACACACAGACACGCATATCGGTTAGCAAACAAGCCACCCAAGCCACTCTCTACGACGCATGCATGGATAGTTGCAGGTTGCAGCTGCAGCCCAACTGCAAAGGGTTGGCTTGAAAGGCAGAGCCACCGTTTCCCTGATGGAGCACACCAGACAAGAGAAGCCAACACCGGGTGCTCAAGGAAGATACACTTATAGGGTACGTTAGACATATCGGATTAATCTAATGCTACGAGGAGCAATTAGCATACCCTTGATCATACCGTTGCATCAGAAGGAAGATCACACAGGGTGTTAGTTAGTCAGTACTCCACTGAACATGGAGAGTTGCTTGTGTGAGGACTACACTGCACTGAAGGTTGGTTTCAGAGTTTGCATTGTATATACCTCCAAAACTTCAGCAACCCTCTGGAGTCTGAGCAATGCACAAAGCGGGCAGATGTGAATACAAATGAACAAACATTCTCTTCTTGAAGGCGACAAGAAACACATAGAGTTGAAAAAGGCTTCGAGTTAACCACTGGCATACACTCCTGGCCGGCAGGGCAGGTATATTTTAGCTGCAAGTATGCAGCCGTACAAAACCCTGTCCCGAAGACTTTGCTCGACAACAAATGCAGAAAACCAATAAACCCAAGTCAACTCTTGCCTCTTGGGGCATTGATCTTAATCTTAACGTAGTTATAAAATGATATACTATTTGCATTGCCGTCCTGGTAGTCCAGATAGATTGCAGGGGTACTTAGGATAGAGTAGGATTCTGATTTGAAAGCAACAGCACGTCAAGACAAGCGCCAGTTGGTGTCTCGCACGCGCAGCTGCAGCTTGCAGCATCTCGCTCGCCGCCCAGTTCGCGTCATCTGAACCCCAGTAATTCCCAGCTGCGCGCAGCACGAATCGTTCACCCGCCGGCCGGCGGCTTCACGTTTACCTTTTCTCGTCGTAAGTGTGTACCATTTGGCTCGCCTTCATTCTTCCACGGCGGCCGGCACAGTAGAAACTCCTGCTACTCAATCCGGCTAATGAACCAGGTTTTGCCAATCTCTCCATTGATGGCAATTGCAGTCTGCACCCCGAGACCAGACTTGAGACTCTGTGAACCAAGTCTTGGTAGAAAGTCCTCGATCCGGCTCATTAACCAAGTCTTAGTCCGGACGAAACAATCATCCCCATCATGGGCGTCCTAATGGAGACACTGAACACTGGCGCCACCTTGATCCCGTATCCCCATGGACGTTGTACTGTTGAGGACCCTGATTTTTTGGGGACCGGAGAAGGAAGACGAGGGCGTGCGTGCGTGCTTGACAGCGATGTAGACATGTTTGTTGTATTGGCACTTGGCTCGGCAACTTGACAGGCTTCCAAATTGCAAATTACTCCCGAAATTCCCTGCGCGTCAACTGCCTCTTATTAAGCTCTCTCGACCCGGCGCCGCCTATAAGTAAGCTGCGGCGTTTGCTGGCATTCTCATCGCAAAACCCACGAAAATCTATCCAACGACCATCGAGTTCATCTACATATTGCTCGATCGTCCAGATAACTGAAGATCTACGGAGCTAGCTCTCGGCTGCCATGGCTTCGCCGCGCACGGTTGCCACCGCCTTCGTCTTCCTCGTCTTGGTGGCCGCGTCGTCGCCGTTGTCTGCCGTGCGAGCCAGGATGATGCCGGCCGACGGTGGCCTGGAACGAGTGACCGCTGACGGCGAGATCATCATCGGCACGTCGTCGTCTTTGCAAGAAGCGCTTGTTCAGAGGCCCCCTCTGCCGCTGCGGATGTCGCCGCCGACGAAGACCATCGCCGTCTTTCAGAGGCGCAGCAGTCGGATGCTCGGGTCGGTGCCGAGCCCCGGCGTTGGCCACTAGCTAGCTCTTCCGTGCACATATAAAATTGGTGTAGTTTCAGCGAGAGAGATGCTGTTTTCCACATCTCTAACTAGGCAGTATACGTTTGTGGAGTTTGTTTGTAACGTGAGGATTCTTGTTATATATAAGATCAGTTAACTGATTATTAAGTTCGAAAATTCTTCAAATCTCTTGTCAGGCGCATCAGCTGAGACTCCAGGCTCAAGATGAGCCTGGCTTTAAATTAATAAAGCCACCACACCGAAACAGAGTTCGAACAAGCGCATCAGCTCATATCGAGACCTGATTGGCAAGCTTAGTTCGTGGAAATTCCTTCGAATTCGAGTTTATGTCCTGACTGGACGTGTGCGTCGAAAATTTCCACGTCGAGACAAAGCATCGATCACTTGCTCAACTAGAATTCGTTGCTAAGCAGAATAGATTAGTGAGCTGGCTTGCGTCGCCGATTCCCGTTGCGTGCATTGCTCTTCGTGCATGCGTTTGTAGTGATTGACCTGCAATGGCAAAGTGACGGCAGCATGCATCAGGATTCAGCTGCCAAACCACGGGTAGGATTAGGTTTCTCGTATCCACCCTCATGTTGTGTTAACTACTCCCTCCGTTCGGAAAAGGATGTCACAAAAATGGTCTATCTATAGTTCATTATAGTTCATTTTTATGACATCCTTTTCCGAACGGAGGGAGAAATACGTATTGCTGAATATCATAATATTAAATGACAAAAGAGGGAATGAAGTATCATATCCCAAAAGAATGTGCTACTATGACTTATACAAATCAGTAAATGAATATTTAATATATAAGATATCACCCTGTGATACCTATGGAGATAGTATTCTACTCCATAGACTAGTAAAATTATATGCATGAGGGGATTCAGATATTGAACTCATGGAGTTTTATCACATGTTTTATTAGATGTTTCCATTGGAGTTTTATCAGCTGTTTTGGACTATTTTAAAAGACGTTTTGATGGTGATGATGTTTCATAAGAGATATTTTCCTCTATTACATCTAAATGGCACAATCACCATGTTTCTTAAAAAAGGAAAATGCAGTGCAAATCCAGTAGCATCAACCTATCTACTGTTTAATGTCTGTTCTAAAATCTTTACCAAGGTTGGGGCTAATCGTCTAACTGGGATAGCCTAGAAAGTGACTAGACCAACTCAATCTGCATTTATGCTAGGTCGTCATATATTTGTCATATATTTGAGGGAGTTTAGTTCTTCCTGAAGCAATCCATGAATTTAATACTCACTTCGTACGAAAATAAGTGTCTTAATTTGCCCAAATATGAATATATCTAGAAATAAAACACATCCAAATACATTCATATTTGGACAAATCAAAGAGACATTAAGATTATCTAATTGTAAGTCTTTAAGATTTTAAATCTAGACATGTTTTAGTGCAAGATCTATGTGCCAAAAAGACTTATATTTTGGAACAGAGAGTATTTAAAACTCTAGATAATGACTATCTACAAACATGGTTATGTTTTTTTCCGGAAAGGAGAGCAAAGCCCCAGTCTCTGCATTAAAATGATGCACACAACCGTTTTATTACAAGGTTTCAGAGTTTCAGATTCAAAAGTTTACAGCTCAAAGATCAGATAGTGTGGCGATAAACACTGGCCAGCGAGATGCGAATTGAATGAGACACTTATGCATCTTTAGTCAGCTAGGTTGCAACACGCACGAGTGGCCATCTCAGGCCGGCCACACCCAGATACCATATCCTCCCGTTGCTCCAAGGAAGGAAGGAAGGAAGACCATGCGCAAAGAAGGGACATAGCCTCATAGATGACCTGCAAATAATTCACATTTTTTTGTCTTTATAAAACCAAATAACTTCTACATGTCCACTAGGATCGAACTCTAGGCAACATTTGACGTTCACCGTGCTCAATAGTTTTACCCATCGCAAATGAGTGCCGGATATATACATCAGTCAACATCCCCCGGCAGATGAAGTGAAAGCTCACACTTAGGATGTGTTCGGTTCCAGAATTAGGAGGAATGGAACGGGACCGAGTCGTTCCTAGCACTCGTTCTTGTGTTCGGTTGGGCAGAGGAACGGAACCGAGTCGTTCCTAGGAAGGGAATATACCTATAAGATGCGGAACGGACTCATCCGGCCGAATCGGCCGGATCGCGCGGAACGCGTCGCTAACCACACCGCACTGACCGGAAAAAAAAATAAAAACTCCCTCTCACGCGAGCTAATCATCTTCTCCCTCACCGCACCGACGGCTCGCAAGGGGGCGTGAGCTCGGCCGGTGAGTACTGGAGGCGGCGGGCGGCGGCCGCGGCGGGGAGCAGGCGGGCAGCTCGGCTGGCGAGTAGGCGCAGCGGTGGGCGGCGGCCGCGGCGGTGAGCAGGCGCAGCGGCGGGCGGCGGGCCGCGGCGGGCGGCGGGGAGCAGGCGCGGCGGCGGCATCCAAGCACGCGCGCCCAACAGCGACGATTTTGCGTGACCAACTTTGGCCTGCGATTTTGGTTCCGGCCTCCAATTTGCGTGTTTTCTTTGTCACTGTTAATTATGATTGGAGAGAGAATTAAGTTTAGCCTAAAATCAATGGAATATTTAGCAGTGTTTTAGTTTTCGTTCCGTTCTTCGATTCCACAAACCGAACAAAAAACGGAACCATTCCGTTCCTTGACTTTTTCCGAACCGAACACAGGGTCGGAACCGTCCCATGACCTCGGAATGGAACCATTCCGTTCCATCCCCTTTGGTTCTAGAACCGAACACACTCTTAAAAACGTCCATATCTCAATCTTTTTCCACACCCAAATAGCCAATCCAGAGTGGATAAACATGGTAAGAATTACGAAAGTAGTAGGATATGTCGCACTAGGAAAATGCCCAACGCAAGGTGGTATCGATAATATGTTGGAGATCTAACTGCCAGGTCTCTCCACGAGGCTGTCCACGTCCATATTTGTCACGAACTCACCGAATAACTTTGGTTTCTGCCGCGTTTGATTTGATCCTCCCCGTCGCTTTACGTACTACTTGTACTGTGCAAAGTGCGTTTTGTAAAGATGCCTCTCTTTTGCCTTTAATTTGCGCGTGTCATCCCCTTTACGAGATAATAATGTCGCTCACTGTGATTGTACCAAGATTCGATCCAGATATTTGACAATGGTCCGGTTAGGAATTAGTCGAGCAATCTGAGTTGACAGTGTACCCCGCATGGTAAAACATAACTATTGTTCACAGCTATGATTTTTTCTTGGCTAAGCATGTATAAGCTCACACACACTCATGCATATAAACGCACGCTTGCACGAACACTCTTACCCTATGAGCACGATCGACTAACTGAACTGGCAATCTAAAAAAAAGACTAACTGAACTGGCAGGTCATGTATAGATATTGACGAAGTCACCGTAGCCAATTCGCTATCGATGTGAACGTTGTCTTTCACTAAAAAGTATTCCGTTTAAATAAGGAGCACCCGTGTCAAGGCCGGGGTTTGAACCATCCAATTACATTTTCGATCATAAATATGATTGAGAGACACCCAATTTGTGGTTGAATAGACTGACGGGTGGTTGTACACACAACTCACCACAGATTAAACCTCATGTTAGACATAATGTTGTGTCTTAAACCAAAATACTCTTTCTGCGGGAGATATGTATTCCATTGCGTGCAGACGAGGGGTTTAAGTAACCCATGTCCATAGAAACCTCACTATCGTCTAAACACGATTTGTACATTGTACGCTCTAGGAATCCTTGATCTGACCTCCGCTGGCTTGGCTAGATCAACGTGGGGTCCCTTTGATCATCTTTCTCTTAACGCTTTTGTTCGTCGATACTGGTCACAACTAGGCCACAACTCCTACTCCAAACTGAACAAAATATGGCCATAGATACCTCCCTAGATTTTGTAGGCCGAAAGATAATAACCTTTATTCTCAAACAACGACAGAGACAAAGATAAGATATTGCATCATGTGTGCGCGTCGTTGTATCTCCACTACGTACGGTACATGCATGGGATGGAGGTCCACTATATGAATTTACACTTTTAGAAAGGACAAGAAAAGTTGCACTTGAAAAGTTTAAGACCACTTTCAACTCTCCGAGGAAGTGACAACTTGGACTATAGCAGAAACGCAGAGAGTATTTCTCTAGAAATCCTAAGCTTTTAAGTAGTCGTCGACATTTCTATGTATTATGCATGGCTGCGACTGATCGAGTGCAAGCGTGGTGTTGACCTGCTTTACATTGTGAGCGGCACAAAAAATGCTTGTGCGCGAATCTGGTGCAAAAGGTGCAGTTCATACTAAATCATAAACTACTAGCTCAAATCCTAAGATGCAAACGCGTATTTGTTAGCAAAATGTCCTTTTCCCTAAAGGCATGTCCAGTGACCGACAAGACATCTTATTCGTTGCTTTTTGTTTTTATTTAGAAGATAAAAACATGTTAAGTAATAGGTTGTATTTTAAAGTTGTTTCTAACAATTAATGTTTGCATGCTTCTACAATTATGACATAATAAAAATTAACTTCGAAAACGCGTGACCAAGATAAGACATCTCGCGTAACGTATTTTTTAATATTATGTTTCTATTGAGATATCATTTCTTAGCTAAGAGAACACAATCCTTTTTTTTTGTATCTCCTCCAACTGATGAAATCATCCTACATGGTATTGCTATGATAACACCATTGTACACCCCTAATGTGTCTGAACTTTCGAATAATCGTCTTTGAATAGAAAAAAAATGTATTGAAAAACTTCGAGATGTTGTATCTATAGTCTTATACTGTTATAGGTAGGAAGAGACCAAACTAGATGCATCTTACTAAGTAGTACCAAGGGTAAAATATTCACCCCAAGTGACAATTTACGTCTTCAAATGAATCATCAATCTTGCAAGTTAGGTATGTTTAGTGTGTGAACGTCGTGCCTATGTGAAAATATCGACTGCAGCGAGTACCGGCCAATAATGAGCGAGCTGACACCCGGAGGAGATCACAACATGTATGTCGAAAACAGGAGGGCTGAGGATGAGGCGATGAGCCACGATTGCTAGGTCGGAGGATGCAAAGAGAAGGAACACAACCCAATAAGGTCAGAGTAGGGAGCAAAGGGATGCATAATGGTAAGCAGGTGGCGTCGTCATGTCTTTTGAGTTCAAAGGATAGGTTCATCGCCTCTACAAACTCAACCATGTGGCAAGGAGGCATCCTGACAATTTGAACATGTCGATACCTGTATAGGAAGATTTTTTGTTATGAATATGAACACTATTATATTTAGATTGATTTAGGAATATAAAAATAATTTGCATGTATATATATGAACATTAATTCATAAATGATAAACATTTATTCATTATATGTGAACAATTCAAATAAATTATACAAACAAAAATTGGATACCAACATATTCTTACTCGAGAACTTAGAACAATAAATATAAATTCCAAAATGTATATATGAAAGGCAAATAAAAATGTTCCAACCATGGTGGACCGCACAAAATATGGGCCATATCGAAATTGCTTTAGACTTTGGGCCCCAGTTTGGCGCTTCATGTGGGAGCTCCCAGTTGAAAATCCCCGTATCATCGTCAAGGATATTACTCGGTGTCGGCCCGACTATTCGTACCGGAGGAGCCGATCACGGACCACAACGCCTAGCTAGTTCTTTTACGCTGAGGTGAGTTACTTTATTTTTATTTTTGGCATTATTATTTGTTAGATTTCTCCCTTGTCATGTTATTTTATTTTTCATTTTTTCTTTTTTCCTTAGTTCAGTTTTTTTTAAACATACTATGATTTTACAAAATCCAATTGGATTTTTGTTTCTTTTAATCCAAACTGGATGCCATTCACAAGTAGTCATGATTTGTTCACTGTGTGTTGAAAAATCCCACTTGGTATAATTTTTTGTCCTTCGGTATTAATGATTTGTTTTGTGCGGGTCGTTATGCTTAATCCATAATCATGTTATGCTAAAAGTCATGATTTTGTTATTTATGTTCTTAAAAAAGATTTGCTTGGTCTAATATTCATTATGTATGTCCTCGTGACATTGTTCCACACATGCTCTTGCAGTCGCACACTTGGTTGCTTTGAACAACAATTTGCGTAATGTTGGCTACAATCTTCCTTTCGTAGGAACGCGCGAGAATGCACGTTTTTTTTTTCTTTATGGATAGATACAGAATGAGTTAGTGACAAGAGTCTACAACAAACACACAAATGTTAGATAGCCAACAACAAGCTACAAACTAAGACGCACTCTCACAAAAAAACACTTTCCCACCTCTCGGCCTTGGCCATGATCTTACCAAGCACACGATTCTCCTTGATCTTGTTGTTGAACATCCCTTTGTACGATAGGAAAACAAGGAGGATAAAAAAGTGAATATTCTTACATAAGTCCACCGTACTACTTGCGGCCGGTTGGCTACCATCTTACACTTGCAAAAGAATTATTGTTTCATTTGGTCGCTATTTTTGATCGACCGAGTATTATCAAAGAAGCCCAGCAGTGATACGGGCTGCCCTTCCCCCTGA
Source organism: Poa pratensis (assembly GCA_947311845.1). NCBI lineage: Eukaryota > Viridiplantae > Streptophyta > Magnoliopsida > Poales > Poaceae > Poa > Poa pratensis. Next base: position 20,524,630 of record CAMZMU010000035.1, read on the forward strand.
GATGGTGGAGGCGATGGCACTCCGGTGCGCGGTGCTTGTCACAAAGGAGCGTGGCTTCGACAAAGTGATCTTCGCGTCTGGCTGTTTCTCTTTTCCAGCGCATCCATCCATGGTGGAGTGGTGGTGTCGGAGATCAAGATGACCTTCAAACATGTCAAGCGGTCTCTCAATGAGGTGGCACATATATTGGCTCGGTCTTGTGATGTACCTAGCCTAGGTTCTATTTCAGTTTTTGCTCCGGTGTCACTCTGGAAAACTCTTTGTATTGATGTTATGTGATTATTAAAGTGTCGTGTTTATGTCAAAGAAAAAGGGCGATACGGGCGAGTCCACGCGGGACTCTGCTAGTGCTAGCACTAGCGATTCAGGCTGCCTCCATAGTTAGACGAGCTTGTTTTTTTAAGGGAAGAGTCAAACGTGCTGCTCGGCAGATTTCGATGCTTCTGGTCCTATCGCGTGACGGGGTGGCAACCCGCTCGGGCGGTAGCGAGGAGGTCCCCGGCACCAATGCTTGGCTCGGGCAACGGAGTGCCAAATTCTGACCCATCTCATATGGGCCGGTCCGCCCGGGGAGCTTCATATGCTCTCTCGGCTTGGGTGACTTTGACCCGAGAAAACAGATGGCTGACAGCCTTTCCCTCAAAAAACAAAAAACAAAAAACAAAAATCGCGGCGGCCGTACTCCCGTAGAAGTGTATAACCAGACAGCATTGCGCCGCAAGTGGTACTTCGGTAACGAACTCAACAGTCAAGTCTAACATGGACGATGAAGACGCAATTGTCTTTTGTCTTTGTTTAAGAGTATGCCAAAGGCACACCGTAGCTTTATAGAAGGTGAGAAAAACAATTACAAGAAGCTGAATCCCGATGCGAACATCAGGGTCAGCTAACTCCGCACTCACACACTACACTACTCTCTCACATCATCAATTCTCCTTCTACGCGCTTGCTGCCACAAATGAAGCTCGTCTCCGATCCTACTCATCAACTGAGGTATAGTACGTCTTTCTAAATACTAAGCTCCATAGGATTGAAGTCCTCTCCTTCTCCCACATGTCAACATCATGGTAGACCACGCATAGTTCACATTATTTATTTATAGTTAATAGTTCTATATTCAGTTTGAAAAAAATATTGGATATATACATATGTTTGTACTTATTGGCTAAATTTTTGGTGAAATAAAAAGGATTCCCATCTATAAAAAACAAAATTGTGGCTATAAAAGGAAAAATAGCTCTAATTTCCCTCAAAAATACTCTTTTGGGGTAGACTAAAATACAAAAAAAAAAATCTTCTAGAGTGTGTGCAATACATACACATAGTTGTATGTTTTGTTTCAAAAACTTGAAACCTAAACATATCGTTTTGATTTTTTACAAGGAGATGCGGTGAGTCCAGAGCTACTGGTGCTACCGACAACGCTCTCTCACTTATCTCTGCCGCCGGCGTCCACTATAGCGTCGCGTATTTTACCGAAAACGTCTTTATGTTTGGTGGTGTACTCTATTTTCCCTCAAAAATAATCTTTTTGGGTAGACTAAAAATACAAATAAAATCTTCTAGAGTGTGTGCAATACGTACACATAGTTGTATGTTTTGTTTCAAAAACTTCAAACCTAAACATGTCATTTTGATTTTTTACAAGGAGATGTGGTGAGTCCAGAGCTCTACTGGTGCACCATAGCGTCGCGCGTCCTGTGCCACGCAACACCATTTCTCTCCCTCCGTCTCTCTCGAGTCGTATTCTACCGAAAACGTCTTTATGTTTGGTGGTTTACTCCTAATCCTACTACAACAAAATAAACGTGTCCTTTCTGTACTCCTCAATATTTATGTGAGGATGTATGAGTAATCGTGTTATGAAATAGTGAGCCATTAATACTATTTTATCTATCTATTATTGATACTACATTTTTATTTATGTCTCGCTAAATTTCTGTTTGTTCATCTATCATTGTCCGTATTAGAATAGACGGGGCAACGCGCGTGTTTTACTTCTAGTTGATTTCTAACACGGCCAAACACGCGCGCGTTCATTTGCTTCCAAAGCATTCAGGCAACCAAAATTACTAGCGTGTCAAATTGCTTTCTCTCTTAAGTCTGTACTCTTATTTCACGCCTCGAGCCACCAACGGTCCAGAGATGCATCTGGGCTTGTCTTTTGTCTTTTGTCAAGACGGCAGTGCGTGCAGGACATCGTCAACCTTGTTTATCTATATTATTACTACTAGAAAACATGTCCGTGCATTGCAACGGGGAAGAAATATCTACGTTTTGGAGACGTACTTACAGAAAATTTGTCCGTACGTAGCTACTGTTGATTTGTACTGATATTTTTTAGAGTGTGAAATTGGGAACACATAGAATGGAACTATGCTTTGAACAATCCTTCCTTTTTGGCTACTCGCTCTTCATCACGGATAACGTTTTCATTGCTAAGATTAAGTGCATATGTGGTACGTGCAAAACAAGCTAGAAATTGGTGTGATTGCTCAAGAACACACATAGCACCCAGACCATGCAAAAGTTTCAAATCGAAAATATATAAAAAAAATAATACGGAGAATTAAGTGGTTCAACAGCACAATAGAGTAAATGAATTCCATAAAAGAGGTAATGGGTTTTACATGATATATATTTATATTCTGAACAATACATTTTACACATTGTTAATAAGTTTTTATTTTCTATTTTTCATTATTTAACTAAAGCAGATAGATGCAGCTTGCTGCCAGTTAGAATGCCCGTCTCCACTGGCGGAACCAGGGGGGTGCGAGCAGGGGCCATGGCTCCCCCCATGGTGGAATTTTTTTCTGAAACCCCCTTGTAAATTTCTAGATTTGACCCCTAAATTTACCAAGATTTACCTATATGGCCCCCTCCAAGATGTCTAGTGTGCAATTGGCCCCCTCTATGTTGTATTCCTGGTTCCGCCCATGCCCGTCTCCTCCTTGACGAATGGTTGCTCCTATTGAGGTTTAACTTAGCATAAGCAAGTGCAAGTTTAGTATGAGGGATAAGATGCAGTCACACAATTGAAAAACACCAGCAATTTCTTTTGTCCACCAAAGGAGCTCCAACAATAAGTCAATAGGTGAAAATAAGAAATCTATCTGCAGGTGCTACTCGGATCAGGGCACACTGTTCCATCCACTGTTACCTTGTGGACTTGGTGAAGGTTGATCCACCAATCAAATCAATAAGTTGATTAAAAAAATCTGAATAGTTACCTAACCGCACGCTGTATTTTCAGTTTTCCTTTAATCAAGGGAACCTGGAAACATAGCTTTTGGAATACCTTAACAGTAGTTTTGTAATTCAAAGCACAGAATTTAGGGCCTTGGAAACAAGAATGATACATATATGTTGGAAAGGTCTGCATCTTGCTAGAGCAGAGCCATCACAAAAGTAACAGAGTAGGGTAATCAACAAGAGTGAAATGCCTTTCCTCTAGAAAACAGCAAGACTGAAAGACCATGACACCCTTACAGTTAAATTCTGTGTGCTTCTTAAAAATGATTAAATTATGCGCTGATTGTATTAGATTCTTAAAGCAAATCTCTACTATATAATACGGCTTGAGTAGGTATTGGTACGTCATTTTATCTTCCGATTTTACCCCTATGTCACCGGAAAATATTACCCACCTTGCCACCCGAAAGTTAGAAAAAACGGTTCAATTGATTTGTTTTATTTTTGTCCGGCCATTGAGCGCTCGGCTCGTCGCCGCCGATGGGCAGCGTTGAGATGGGCAGTGATCCGCGCCTCACTCTATTTCCTTGGTCATGACCCTGCTCGTCGCAACCATCATCGGCGGACGTCCGCGCCATGCCACTCCTGGAACTGCTCCCCGACCCCTTCTCTACCCGCGCTTGGACAGCTGAGCACGGGGCAGATCGACCTTCCTCGTCCTTGTCCAGCGGCAGCGTCAACGGGCGCTTGTGCTTGAGGCGAAGCCGGCGGCAAACTGCGGCCGGGACCAGGTGTCCAGGTTCCACCACCCCGACCCTCTCTCCGTCCATCTGCACCATGCTGTGTTATGCCCTGTTCCCGGAGCTATTTCAGCGACGTGCATTCCCTCGCTCCAGGTTCCTCACGGTTCTGCTGGGTTCTTTCAGCCGGGCGCATCTTGTCCTTCAAATCTCCAGCCCTACACTGCACCCTGCTTGCATCTATGTTTTGTGCACGTACAACTTCGGTAAAATCTCTGAAGAAGAAAGGATCGATGCGCTTGAGTCTCTAGGCCATAATTTTGCCTCTGCATACTCGATAAAGTCTGCAATCTGCCCCATCTGCCATGCGTGTTTGTCCAAACAATCAGTATTTGGGCTAACCATTTAGTATACTCGAAGGACCTTCCAGAATCTAATTCTATATATATTTGCTTTAAGAATTTAATACAATCAGCGCATAATTTAATCATTTTTAAGAAACACACTGAATTTAACTGTAAGGGTGTCATGGTCTTGCAGTCTTACTGTTTTCTAGAGGAAAGGCATTTCACTCTTGTTGATTACCCTACTCCGTTACTTTTGTGATGGCTCTGCTCTAGCAATGTGCAGACCTTTCCAACATATATGTATCATTCTTGTTTCCAAGGCTCTAAATTCTGTGCTTCGAATTACAAAACTACTGTTAAGGTATTCCAAAAGCTATGTTTCCAGGTTCCCTTGGTTAAAGGAAAACTGAAAATACAGCGTGTGGTTAGGTAACTATTCAGATTTTTTTAATCAATTATTGATTTGATTGGTGGATCAACCTTCACCAAGTCCACAAGGTAACAGTGGATGGAACAGTGTGCCTGATCCGAGTATCACCTGCATATAGATTTCTTATTTTCACTTATTGACTTATTGTTGGAGCTCCTTTGGTGGACAAAAGAAATTGTTGGTGTTTTTCAATTGTGTGACTGCATCTTGTCCCTCATACTAAACTTGCACTTGCTTATGCTAAGTTGAACCTCAATAGGAGCAACCATTCGTCAAGGAGGAGATGGGCATTCTAACTGGCAGCAAGCTGCATCTATCTGCTTTAGTTAAATAATGAAAAATAGAAAATAAAAACTTATTAACAATGTGTAAAATGTATTGTTCAGAATATAAATATATATATCATGTAAAACCCATTACCTCTTTTATGGAATTCATTTACTCTATTGTGCCGTTGAACCACTTAATTCTCCGTATTATTTTTTTATATATTTTCGATTTGAAACTTTTGCATGGTCTGGGTGCTATGTGTGTTCTCGAGCAATCACACCAATTTCTAGCTTGTTTTGCACGTACCACATATGCACTTAATCTTAGCAATGAAAACGTTATCCGTGATGAAGAGCGAGTAGCCAAAAAAGAAGGATTGTTCAAAGCATAGTTCCATTCTATGTGTTCCCAATTTCACACTCTAAAAAATATTCAGTACAAATCAACAGTAGCTACGTACGGACAAATTTTCTGTAAGTACGTCTCCAAAACGTAGATATTTCTTCCCCGTTGCAACGCACGGGCATGTTTTCTAGTATATATAGAATTAGATTCTGGAAGGTCCTTCGAGTATACTAAATGGTTAGCCCAAATACTGATTGTTTGGACAAACACGCATGGCAGATGGGGCAGATTGCAGACGTTATCGAGTATGCAGAGGCAAAATTACGGCCTAGAGACTCAGCGCATCGATCCTTTCTTCTTCAGAGATTTTACCGAAGTTGTACGTGCACAAAACATAGATGCAAGCTGGGTGCAGTGTAGGGCTGGAGATTTGAAGGACAAGATGCTCCCGGCTGAAAGAACCCAGCAGAACCGTGAGGAACCTGGAGCGAGGGAATGCACGTCGCTGAAATAGCTCCGGGAACAGGGCATAACACAGCATGGTGCAGATGGACGGAGACGGACAAATTTTCTGTAAGTACGTCTTCAAAACGTAGATATTTCTTCCCCGTTGCAACGCACGGGCATATTTACTTGTATATATAGAATTATATTCTGGAAAACTCCTTCGAGTATACTAAATGGTTAGCCCAAATACTGATTGTTTGGACAAACACGCATGGCAGATGGGGCAGATTGCAGACGTTATCAATTATGCAGAGGCAAAATTACGGCCTAGAGACTCAAGCGCATCGATCCTTTCTTCTTCAGAGATTTTACCGAAATAGTACGTGCACAAAACATAGATGCAAGCAGGGTGCAGTGTAGGGCTGGAGATTTGAAGGACAAGATGCTCCCGGCTGAAAGAATGTGGGGACCCCGGACTAGCTGTCCGAAATACCCGATTATGCTTAACACAACGATCATGTGATCAGTCTGTCGTTGCACATAATCCGAATTGGATACTAAAGTTTACATCCATTACAATACGAATTAAAAGTCTTACATAAAAGGTCATTTAGACCAAGTCTTACATAGGTGCCTTCATGGGCCAAACCAAAATAATCAGCGGAAGCTAAGGCGTAGTAGACCACAACTTCTAACAACGACCCGACAGGCAGCTGACTGATGGAGATCCTTAGTTCGCATAGAAGTCGCCATACTCCTGCTCGGCGTAGTGCTCCTCCTAGGACAATAGTCAGGGACGAAACCAATATGAGTACATTTGATTGTACTCGCAAACTACGCCAACATGAGTATGCACTAGTTTTTGTTTTACTTTCATAGTTTTATTTATTTAAAACATCTCTATATTTTTATTGAAAAATGTAAGAAGAGTTTTATAACTATCTTTAAAGAAATCCTCATTTTATCTGTTTCTCCAAAACTCCTCCTTTTTCTGACCATAGCTCACCATGGTCCATTTATTTCAACAACTCATACCACTCCATTTGGTATAGCTGTGTAACACCATCTCCATTTAGTTTCTTTTAAACTTAAAGCTTTTCCAAAAACTTGCACATGGTCAAAGTAGGGCCTTCCAACTGTCCATATCCGAGGACTCGGCTATTCGAATAGTTTTACACTCTGCAGAGTTAGCACGCTTTTTTCCCACATCCATCTGAAAGCTCATCGTGTCCGCCACGTCTCGCCATACAAGGTGTATGCGAAGTAAGCCGCCGACCATAGCCTGTCCTTTGCTCATGCTAGTATAGGACCCTACCGCTACGAAATTATCAACCTTTCCATCGACACCCAGTCCAGATTCCCCGTCGGGAAACCTAAGTGTGAGGACTCGTAGTTCTGCCCGGCGAGCGAACCCTTCAATCCCCCATCCTCAGATGCCAGGACCCAGGTCAGGGGGTAGGTCGCCATGACCATCCCCTCATGGAACGAGGTCATCCTTATTGTTGAGGCATCCCATACTAATATGAGCAAATTATATGACTACGCCCTTTTCCCATATGTGGGTAAATGTGGTCGCACAGGGTATCGGCTGGTTGACGTAAGTACAAGGACACACTGTGCATTTTTCATAAACACCTCCATTCTCCACTTCTCCATTCCAACACTGACATCTCGGCATTCCATAATCACACAAGTATTTTCAAAGGAGTTTTGAATAAACCATTTTTATTTTTCCCATCCTATAATTTTATATAATCTATCTTATAATTCTACATAGGGTGGCAAAATAATTTCCATATACTTTTTGAAAAGGTTTTTATAAATCTTTGCCTAAGAGTAAATCATGATATCAAAATAGATGCATATATTTGGGGTGCAAGCTCAGAGAGTAGCTTGCCTTGCTCGGCAAAGTGGCCTTGGTCTTGATCTTCAGATTCAACAAACTCTCCTTCCTCGATAAATCCGATAGCGTTCTCGTCTAATTAATAAACAAACAAATACAAACAATCACTAAACTACTCAAGCAACAACACAACATTACAATCCTAAATGCTCTAAATGGCCACTGCATACATCAAACAATACAATTTGGTTTCAAATTAATTGAATTAAACATTATTTAATTAAGTCTAAATTATGGCAGAAACTTGTTGAACATGTTTAATTCCACAACTTGAGTTCTGTTGGTCACAAAAATACAAACTAAATTTCTACAGAAAGCTACTGATGTGTAGAAGACAACACCATTTGATTTGGATTAATTGGAGTTACCAAACTCCTTACACAAATGTTTTAATCCAGTAACTTAATAATCAAGTTTTTGCCTACCAAATAAGTTCTGTTGCTCCTAAAATAAATCCTTTTAGGGGTAACTAAACATGACTAAATATGATCTAACAAAATTGGTCCTAAAACATTTTGGTTAATCATTAAACATATTTAATTGTTTAGTGCAGAAGGGTTCTCTAACTACAACTTTATGCTAAACAATTATTACTGCACAATTAATTCTACCAAAATTAGGGAAGCTAATACATCACAGTACTAAGCTAACAAAATTGGTTTGGATTATTTGGCTTAACAGAGTATCAGAAACAAACAAGTTTAGATTTTAAACCTTCTGTGGTATTTTTAATACTACACTTTTATTATTTATCTTAATGAATTGAATCCACTTAGGTTGGTTAAACATTTTCATAAGATTTCCATAACAATTGGATTTGATTTATTTGGATGTTTAGATCTCAAGTTATTGAATTTCTAAAATGGGTCCAGTACTGTGTTTTAGTATTTCAATTTTAACAGAGAAATCGAGTTGTGGATAATGTTTAAAACCCTGACGGGTGGGGCCTACGGGTCAGCGGCACGGTGCGCGCGAGGGAAAATTATTAAAAACCTGACGAGTGGGGCCGCTCGTCAGTCTCTCTATTCTAACGAAACGGTAAGATACCGTTGGATCAAGATCCAACGGTCCGCGTGCAACGCAGCGACGGCGACCAGAAATCGGCGGCGCTGCCACGCCGGCGACGGTGTGGGGGCTCGATTTGCTCACCTAGAGGCTCGGGAAGACGTGGCGATGGTGCAGAAGGATGGCGGAGACTCGGGGAATGCTCATGGGCGAGTTGTGCTTGCTGGGGAGACGTGTAGCGTCGACGGCAAGCTCCTCCGCTTCCACGGCTAGCTCCCGCAGCTCCGGCGAGGTCCTGGCTTCTCCCTGTGCACGAAACAGAGGGAAAAGCGAGGCGTGAGAGTGCGGTGTGGGTGGAGAAGAGAGTGCGGTCCAGCTAGAAGAGAAAGAGAGGGTGTGGCGTCGCGGCCATGGTCGACCTCGACGGCGGTAGTGGCTGCGGCAGTGCACGCACTCCTGGCGGTGCACCGATGAAAATGGAGTGAGGGGGAGGGAGTGGGGTGGTGTGGTGCTTGCAGAGAGGAGTCGGGGTGGTTTTATAGGGCAGAGGCTGGTCCACGGTGGTCGCGGTGCACGGCGGCGTCCATGGCGCACCCGAGGAGATCGTCCTCTCGATTGCGCTGCGGTGCGGCGTGGAACGTGGTGTCGCGTCGTCTGCCGGGGTCCGGGCGTGGTCTAGGAGCAGCTGGGTAGAGTATGGCGTGTCGAGGAGCTGAGAGGGGGCGGAATTTGGCTGGCGCCGTCGGGCTCTCCTCGGCGGAGCAGAGGGGGACAGGGGCAGCTAGGAGAGAGGGAGAGCGCTCGAGTGCTCTCCTCTGCGGAGAGAGGCTGCAGAGGCACGGTGGCGTGGGCGGACGCGAGCTGGGTGGGGGGGCTGGGAACGGCGAGGAGCGCGGCGCCCACGGTCGACACGCGATGGCGACAGTGAGCTAGTTGAGAGGTAGGGGATGACTATTTTACGAAAAATCCCCTGCCTCTTATTTCTTCTATTTTTCTTTTATTTCCAGTAGCTTTTCTGGGATTTATTTGGGGTACTTAACTTATTTAGAAAAATTCAAAAATATTTGTGAAGCCTTCCCATAACATGTAGAAGCTCCACAAAATTTGGTATTTCAAAATAAAATGTTTTGAATCATTTTTGTTCATAAGGTTTAATTATGGTATTATTGGTTTATTTCAAATTGATTTTACTTTAGAATTTTAAAACAAGTGCAAAATATTATTTGAGAGGGATAAGAGTAAGAATAAAATGAGAGTGGTTACCATTCTCCATTCTTCAACCTTACTGGGGAGACGTGTAGAGTCGACGGCAAGCTCCTCCGCTTCCACGGCTAGCTCCGCAGCTCCGGCGAGGTCCTGGCTTCTCCCCTTTGCACGAAACAGAGGGAAAAGCGAGGCGTGAGAGTGCGGTGTGGGTGGAGAAGAGAGTGCGGTCCAGCTAGAAGAGAAAGAGAGGGTGTGGCATCGCGGCCATGGTCGACCTCGACGGCGGTAGTGGCTGCGGCAGTGCACGCCCTCCTGGCGGTGCACCGATGGAAATGGAGTGAGGGGGAGGGAGTGGGGTGGTGTGGTGCTTGCAGAGAGGAGTTGGGGTGGTTTTATAGGGCAGAGGCTGGTCCACGGTGGTCGCGGTGCACGGCGGCGTCCATGGCGCACCCGAGGAGATCGTCCTCTCGATTGCGCTGCGGTGCGGCGTGGAACGTGGCATCGCGTCGTCTGCCGGGGTCCGGGCGTGGTCTAGGAGCAGCTGGGTAGAGTATGTCGTGTCAAGGAGCTGAGAGGGGGCGGAATTTGGCCGGCGCCGTCGGGCTCTCCTCGGCGGAGCAGAGGGGGACAGGGGCAGCTAGGAGAGAGGGAGAGCGCTCGAGTGCTCTCTCTGCGGAGCAGAGGCTGCAGAGGCACGGTGGCGTGGGCGGACGCGAGCTGGGGGGGGGGGGGGCCTGGAACGGCGAGGAGCGCGGCGCCCACGGTCGACACGCGACGGCGACAGTGAGCTAGGAGAGAGGTAGGGGATGACTATTTTACGAAAAACCCCTGCCTCTTATTTCTTCTTTTTTCTTTTATTTCCAGTAGCTTTTCTGGGATTTATTTGGGGATACTTAACTTATTTAGAAAAATTCAAAAATATTTGTGAAGCCTTCCCATAACATGTAGAAGCTCCACAAAATTTGGTATTTCAAAATAAAATGTTTTGAATCATTTTTGTTCATAAGGTTTAATTATGGTATTATTGGTTTATTTCAAATTGATTTTACTTTAGAATTTTAAAACAAGTGCAAAATATTATTTGAGAGGGATAAGTAGTAAGAATAAAATGAGAGTGGTTACCATTCCACTCTCTGATTTTTCGAGAAGAAAATAATTTCTCACTTGGAGAATTTTGTGTGACACTTGTCGCATTATTTTTCTTGCTTTGCTTTTATTTTGTTTCTCTTCTTTTCTTCATGTTTTTATTTAGAGCAAGCAACACACAATTAGCAAGAACTAAATAACACAAGCAACAAGAAATAATTATCACAAGTAACAACATGCAATCAACACTCATAAATCAATAAAAGTTTTTGTTGGCCCACATTTTTGGAATAACATTACGATTATTCAATTTGGGATGTTACAAAGAACCTAGCAGAACCGTGAGGAAACTAGAGCAAGGGAATGCACGTCGCTGAAATAGCTCCGGGAACAGGGCATAACACATCATGGTGCAGATGGACAGAGAGAGGGTCGGGGTGGTGGAACCGGGACCCCTGGTCCCGACCGCAGTTTTCCGCCGGCTTCGCCTCAAGCACAGGCGCCCGTTGACGCCGCCGCTGGAGAAGGACGGGGAAGGTCGATGTCGAGGGGTCACCTCGGCAGATCCCAGGGTCGAGTACCCGGGTTGATTGAAGGGGAGAAGATTGTGAGTGCTGGTAGTTACCACGGCTGACAAGCAAGGCGATTTACCCAGGTTCAGGCTCCAGAGGATAACACCCTACTTCCTGCTTGTCTGATCTGTATTGATGGAGTCGAAGGTTACAATGGCGACTCGGCGAGATGGCGATCTCGCTAGGGTTTTGGTGGAAAGTATGAGCGTACCCTCGACAGAGGTCCCTCCTAGCCTTTATATGGAGGCTAGGTCTCAGGAAATCGGTGTCGGTTAGGTTTACAAGATTTGGTAAGTTTCTACCGACCTAGTCTTCGACTTCTTGGGACGTACGTTGTCCTTGTTAGGCCCTTCACGAGCCTGCAGTGGTTGATCCGAGGCTTGGCGTGCACCAGGTATCTTCATAGTGGGGCATCCGAAGGGTAGGCCACGTCAGGAGCCCCGAGTACTTGGTCGAATCGTAGAATCGGGTAAGGGCTCCTTTCTCTGTGCACGCCTTTCTTCACGAGTCGGTAGGTTGTCGACTGCCTTGATGTGCTTCGTCTTGAGTTGATGACCACTTAGGGATAGTGGCATAACTGGCTTAACTTACTCGAGCGACCGAGCTCAGTCGAAGTCCAGTTTTCATCAAATTCGAGTCCCAGGCTCGAACTCGGAAAAGTAGCTAGGAAGCTTCGACTCCCGCCATTTAGGGCTTACAGAGCTGAGGTATGGCTGAACAGCCTAAGTTTTCAAAATTTCGACTACAATCTATCGGGAGAGCGAATAGTGCTCCCGATGGGAGTAGCCCAGAGATTAAGCTGAATTGCTTGATAGTGCCACAACAGTTTAATCATCGGCATTGTAAAAAAATGAAGTAGGGTAAAAAAAACAAAAAAGCATGCCTCATACTTAGATTGGGACACACAAATTCAGGGGTGGCGTTAGCAAGATCCAGTGGGATGTAGAAAATGTGTATTCGTGCATATCACAAGTCTCGCTCACGTCACCCTGAATTACATAGTGCCACAACAGTTTAATCATCGGCATTGTAAAGTAGTATTACAAGGCTTATACAAAACAACTCAAAGCATGCCTCATACTTAGATTACACACACAAATTCAGGATGGTGTCAGCGAAACTAGTTTAATCATCGGCATTGTAAGACTTAGAGAGAAACAAGATTCAAAAAAATATGATGCCTCATACTTAGAATATTATTGGAAGCACACAAGGAATTATGATAACCTTGTTGAACCAAGTAGGACGGACAGAACTTGTATGTGTGCATGATACAAGGTTCAACAAACTATCAGGATTCATAATGCGGCACATCATTTTAATCATCGGCATTGAAAAAATGAGGTATAGGGACAAATGCAAAGCATGCCTCATACTTAATTAGATTTGGACACACAAATTCAGAGACGGCGTCAGTGAAATCCAGTGGGATGCAGAAAATGTGTATTCGTTCATATCACAGGTTTCACTCATGTCGTCTCCGGATCACATAGTGCCACAACAGTTTAATCATCGGCATGATCGAAAGACGGTAAAAAGAGTTCTCACACATGTCACACAAGTTAAAAGAGCTAGGCATGCTAGTTAATAAATTAGCGAGATCACGCACGTTGTCATTTATGTTAATGAATTCGGGTACTCCATACGTCCCTTTTTAGCAAAGTCATGCCGAAATTCATGAATTTTTTTGGCATGACCCTTGCTATAAAAGGACGTATGGAGTACCCGAATTTGCCAGAACGGAAGTTAATCAACGTTCTGGCAATCTCAAGGACCTCTAGGGGTACCTGCAAGCATTTCACAAAAATATCCACAACAATCTCCGGCCGGCATCTCCACGACATGATGGTCGGATCACAAACAACCACGACACGATGGTCGTTGGTAGCACATAACACATAACCACTGACAAAAAATGCATCTTCATTACAGTTAAAAAGTACCATCTTTGGAGGCTTACAAAATTATGAAATCTTGATCCTATTTACAATGTACCTTCATGGATCTCTTGCACTATGTTATTACTTCATGATAAAGCTCAAGAATAATTTTTCCAAAACTTCTAACACCTTAATTCAAGTCAGTTTTAAGGTATGTTTAGACAGTGACGATATATATTTAACACTTAGCAAATTGTTCATCTCCAAAATTTGCATGTACTAACCTAACACTAACCTAGCAACTAACATAGAAACTAACCTAGCACTGGCAGCAGCAACTAACCTAACATCGGTAACTAACCTAACATCGTGAGCAGGCGAGGGGATCAGAGGCAGGGGAGGGGCCGTGTACCTCGGGCAGGGGGGGGTAGGGGAGGGAGGAGGGGAGAGCGGAAGCACCACGGGCAGGGGGAGGACGGGAAGGGGAGGTCGTCGCAAGGGAGGTCGCCGGGAGGAGTTGGGGCGGCGCGCAGGGGAGGTCGCCGGCGAGGAGTTGGGGCGGGGGGCGCGCAAGGTTGGGCGGGGAGGTCGCCGGCAGCGTGGGACGGCGGCGGCGCGACGGAGGTTTGAATCGGGGCGGCGGCGGTTTGAATCGGGGAGAGGATAGAATCGTGGGGGAGAGAGAGGCGCGTGGGCCCGCGCGCCTGTAAGCAGATGCGCACTCTACCGCTGCGAACACGACATTCCAGTTCACGGCGGTAAAAGCTAGGGGTTTTTCCCTATATAAGAGGCCAGGGGGTAGACCAGATCCATCCCTACTTCGATCTGTGCACCACTGCGCCGCCGCCGCCTTGTCTGCGACGTTCGACGACCTCTCCACGCCCGTGGCCTCCGCGGCGCCCTGCACACCTCCGTGGACCTCCCCTAGTCTGTCCCCATGCCAATGTACGCTGCCCTCTTCCCTGATCCCTCCAATCCCCTACGTAGGTTGCACGCACCTTAGGTGTTTGATCAAATTTCCCACTATTTTTTTCAGATCTCGGGCATATACGTCGGCGATGGCCGTGGCGGGGCACCTGTTGGACAATAACGGCCCTGTGCGGGAATGGGCTCCGCCGGGCTGGCACTAGGAGGTGTTATCTTCCGGAACACGTAGCTTGGTGAGAAATCCGGGCGACGTCGTCGACCCGGATCTTCTTTGGTGGAGGTCGCGTGGGCCAGGAGTTTCCAGAGGGAGCCGGCCCCGAGGATGTCGTACGTCGCCTTATAAGGGCGGAGGATGAGCACGTCCGTCGCTACATGTATTTGTTGGATACGGTGTATACTAATACATGGCAGGTAATGCAAAGGAATCCTTATCATGTGAGTTTTGACCCTGTGATGGTTCCTACTCTTTGGGTAAGGAGCGCCCCGTGATGCACCCCGCTACTTAGGACGAGGCAGAAGTTAGTTAAATAAAAATGGCATGGACTCCAGCTGTAACCGGATTAAATAAGATGTAAGCGTGATATTTTTTGCATAATAATTTGATCAATGTTGCTTTTGTAAAGTGAGGAAAATAATATTCCCTACTTTGAATTATTCTGCAATGCAAACATGTTTTATATTTGATCTCTTTCGTTGTGAATAGTCATGTGTTGGGCTGTCGATCGACAGTTTTTTCGTAGAAAAAATAAATAGAGTGTCAAAAAGATATATCCTCTTGCATAAGTCTTTTTATGTGTACTAGTTGCTATGTGAAATGATAAACTTCAATTTCGACAAAAGTTTCTCAAACAATTTACGTGTTAACCGTTTACGCGTTTCCGTCCACAGAATCGCCCAGTCCTCACAGCTCCGTCGTGCTGGGCGTTTGGCGGGACACGTTACGTCGGGTAACTCGTTTAATTCGTACGTCTTTCGTTCCCGACGTCCATGTTTTTGCTAGTTCTCACAGTTCCCGACGTACCGACTGTTTACGGGACACGTTACGTCGGGTATCGTCCCGGTTAGCCGTTTACGCGTTTCCGTCCACATAATCGGCCAGTTCTCACAGTTCCCGTCGTGCTAGGCGTTGATGGGAGAGTTACGTCGGTTATCGTCCGGTTGACCGTTTACGTGTTTCCGTCCATAGAATCGCCCAGTTCTCACAGTTCCCGTCTTGCTGGGCGTTGACGGGACACGTTACGTCCGGTATCATACCAGTTAACGTTTACGTGTTTCGTCTACAGGCGAATCGCCAGTTTCATAGTTCCCGACGTGTTGGGCGTTAACGGGACACGTTACGTCGGGTAACTCGTTTAATTCCGTACGTCTTTCGTTCCCGACGTCCATGTTTTCTGCTAGTTCTCACAGTTCCTGACGTACCGACTATTTACGGGACACGTTACGTCAGGTATCGTCCCGGATAGCCGTTTACGCGTTTCCGTCCACAGAATCGGCCAGTTCTCACGGTTCCGTCGTGCTGGGCGTTGATGGGAGACGTTACGTCGGTTATCGTCCGGTTGACCGTTTACATGTTTTCGTCCATAGAATCGCCCAGTTCTCACAGTTTCCGACGTACCGACTGTTTACGGGACACGTTACGTCAGGTATCATCCCGGTTAGCCGTTTACGCGTTTTCGTCCATAGAATCGGCCAGTTCTCACAGTTCTCGTCGTGTTGGGCGTTGATGGGAGACGTTAAGTCGGTTATCATCCCGGTTGACCGTTTACGTGTTTCCGTCCATAGAATCACCCAGTTCTCACAGTTCCCGACGTACGGACTGTTTACGGGACACGTTACGTCGGGGTCGTCCCGGTTAGCCGTTGACGTGTTTCCGCCCATAGAATCGCCAGTTCTCACAATTCCCGACGTGTCGGGCATTGCGGGACACGTTACGTCGGGTATCGCCCCGGTTCACCGTTTTCTCGTTTCCGTCCATAGAAAACCTCGATTTGCGCGCATTTGTTTGCAACAAAAGAAGATCAAACAATTAATGCAATTAAATATAAATAGACTGAAAATAGGAAACTCGATTAATTAACTCGATTGCATTACTCGATTTACATTAACCTAAATTCGATTGCGACACACGAACTAAACTCGATCGATTTCAGCACTCGCGATAACTCGATTAATTAAACTAGGTAAACCTAATCTAGAACTCCTCGTCGGTGTCGGGGTCGGGGTAGAAGTCGAGTTGGTGTCGTCGGACACATCGTCCTGCAGCGCGCGCCACATCTCGTGGCCGACGGGCCACAGGCGCGGCCGCGCGCCAGCGCCCTCTTCGCCCGCCTCTCCTCCCGGTCGTCGCGGCGCTCGGCCGCCGCTCGGCCTGCTCCGCCGCACGCGTGTTCCAGAGCTCGAGCTCCGCGCCCATCTCTCCGGGTGGTCCTGGTACCACTGCTGCACGGCGAGGCGGTCGCGCTCTTCGACGAGGTCGACCGTCGCGCGAAGATGGAGGGCGGCGCGGTCCTGGGTGGTGATGAGGCGTGGCGCGGGCGCCATGTCCGCCGCTCTTGGGCGTTGCGGCAGTCCTGGAAGTTGAGCGTGCGGCGCGAGCGGCCGAGCCTCCACGCCGCCGCGTCGTAGGCGCGCGCGGCCGCCACAGTGGTCGAGTACGTCCCGAGCGGGACGCGCATATCGCTGGAGCGAATCTCCGCGTAGAAGGTGTCGTTGGGGCGCTGACGGACGCCGCGGTAGCCGGAGATGCTTCGGCGGCGCGGAGGCATGGCGGCGGCGGTGGCGCGGACTGCGAGGTGTGGTGGCGCGGACTGTGAGAGCTAGCGGTGGCGCGAACTGCGAGGCGTGGGACTGCGAGGTGCGGTGTGTGAGCGCGAGCCAGACGTGTGTGGTGTGAGCACGACGGACGCGGGCTGGGGTACTTATAGCGCGCGGGGGCGGGAAACATGGCGCCAGCGCGCGTGCTTTTTGGCGGTTCACGCGCGCACCGCTGGCGGGGGCGGGAAACCAGAACTGTTTCGCCAGCGCTAGGCCAGGTACCGCTGGCGAAGTCAGGGGATCGCCAGAGCTGAGCGCGCACCGCTGGCGAACACAGATTTGAGGTGTCCAGCGCTAGTCCGCCCTGCTCCCCCCCACCCGCCCGCTCGTAGCGCTGGCCATCTCGGCTCCTTGGTCGCCAGCGGTAGTTGAGGAAGCGCTGACGACCAGCTTTCCTGGATCGCCAGCGATATTAGCACTGGCGAACACGTATCTGTGTTTGCCAGTGGTAGGCTAGCGGTTGTAGGGGTTTTCCTACTAGTGTATCCGTCTGGAGCAGGAGAGGAATCAGCTCCTAGCTGACCTGAAGCAGGCGAAGCGTAAGTTCTTTCCCTCTTGCCACAGTCGAATCTTTATTTATGCTTTGCTGTTTCAATACTTTCTCTTTTGCAGTTGATCAGCGAACCGTGGCCACTCGAGTGACTGAGCTAGAGGTTCAAAACGAAAATGCCAAGAAGGCACTCGAGGAAGCCAAGAAGCGCGAAGACGAGAAGCGCGACTTGGATAAGACACAAGTCGACCGCTTGCTAGCACTTGCTGACGTTGTTGGCCGTAAGTACTTTGCTATCCTTGATATGTTTCTTCCTTTTGTCTGTTGACTGAACGTTAACTCTTTGTCTTGCCATAGGTGCTTGCGGTGGAGCTCCTCCTGCCGATTCCACTAGCGAGAATAGCACCTGGAGCAAGCTGTAGGCTTCGTCGACAGGGTTTGCGCATATGCTTCGGCTGCCATGACCAAGTCTTCTGGAGCTTTGGCGACTGTCCATCAGGGCATATTCCCCAACAAGTTAGCGCCAAGTGATATTGACACTTTGGCTTCACGTTCGGCACTGGGTCGACGATCATGGCGGACTACACCCGCGCACAGACGGTACGCGGCTCGGAGCTCACCTTCCAACTGTTGCTTGGGCATCAGGTTGCAGGTGACTTTGACAAAGTCGTCAGCCAGTTCCCCAAGAGGCCTGATGGCAAGACCCAGTCGCACAGTGCGGTGAAGCTGGAGGGGAGTCGACTGGATAAGGAAGTCGTGTCTCTTTTTGAAAAACGAGTCGCCAAGGCTGCTGAAGTGGCGGCTCGCAAAAGTAGATCGATGTCCGAGTCGGTGTCATAGGCTAGATGTGTCCTTTTGCTTGAACTTGTCTTTTGTAATGAACTCTGAATTCGATGCTTCTCATTGCTAAGACCCTTCTTTTGTGATGTACAAATTTGCTTGAACTAATGGAGTCGAATCTTCAATGCATCTGACTTTTGCATATTTGAATTCTTGATTCTTGACTCTTCCTGAATGTTGAAACAGGAGGGGATGGACATAGACTTAGGGAGAGTCGACTGGCCAGAGACAGCCGCAACACCGCTGCTCCTCGGAGAAGAGTCGAACGTCGTCCCCGACTCACTCGAAGCCGGAATGACCAGAAGTTAATATCCTGGATGAGGAAGCGAATCGTCGATCTAGAGAAGACCTTGAAGGAGAAGCAAAAGGAGCTCGATCAGCTGAAGGCACGACCTGCTCCTTCGACAGAGCGTGAGCAGTACTTGCTTGGCGAGATGGATTTGATCTGTCGACAGCTGCAGAGTGAGTACTCTAATCTGGGTGTTTTCGACTTGTGCAGTACTGTCTTCGAGTGTTAGTGTTGACATCTTTGAATGATTGCTTTGCAGACGTGAACCCAGATTGGAAGGCTGAACATCTCCATGTGGAGCAACGTGTCGAGCGGGAGGCGAAGGGTACTGCCTCGGGTGCTCAATACTTCTGGTCTGATACGCCAAGGCCAAGGTGTTAACCCTGATACTGGATCGTACTTGGCGCGCGGCGATCTTGCTTCTAGGGTGCCAGAAACCTTGGCGAAGTTGCATCGAGTGATGTTTCCGCACAACCCACTGCCGCAAGGGATATCTGCGCTGATGGATCAGTTTCAAGATGGTGCCAACGTCAAGCAGATCGTCCATGCGCAACTTGTTGCTGGAGCGAATATCGCCCTGGTGTACTTCCGCAAGCATCGGCCAAATTTCCCACTCGACCTGGTGGGGAGCATTACACCGAGTCCTTGCCGTATGCGAGGCAGATGGTCGAACAGGTCCAACGCCACACCAAGCAGCTTGTAGGTCCACTGGATGCACCAAGGATGAACCTAGAGGGTAGAGATAGGACAAAAACTCCTTGTAAATTAGTAGTATATAGACTGTGAGGGTTAACCTCTAAATTCATTTGTGAATATGATGTATGTCACTGTAAATGTATCTTCGAGTATGTCGAAAATTTTTCGTTACACCTGTACGGCGCAGCCGCGAGTATTCGAGTGCTGCCTAGGATTTGATTTGTGTACTTGTATGGCGCAGTCCCGAGCGTTCGGGTGCGGCCTAAGCTGTTTCTTTCGACTTGTATGGTGCAGCCCGAGCGTTCGGGTGCGGCCTAAGTTTTTTATTTGAACTTGTGTGGCGCAGCCCCCGAACGTTCGGATGCGGCCTAAGTTTTTCTTTCGACTTGTATGGCGCAGCCCCCGAGCGGTGGGTGCGGCCTAAGTTTTTTATTTGAACTTGTGAGGCGCAGCCCCCGAGCAGTCGGATGCGGCCTAAGTTTTTTATTTGAACTTGTGTGGCGCAGCCCCTGAGCGTTCGGGTGCGGCCTAAGTTTTTCTTTCGACTGGTATGGCATAGCCCCCTAGCGGTCGGGTGCGGCCTAAGTTTTTTATTTGAACTTGTGTGGCGTAGCCCCCGAGCGGTCGGGTGTGGCCTAAGTTTTTTATTTGAACTTGTGTGGCGCAGCCCCCGAGCGTTCGGGTGCGGCCTAAGTTTTTCTTTCAACTAGTATGGCGCAGCCCCGAGTGGTCGGGTGCGGCCTAAGTTTTTCTTTTGAACTTGTGCGGCGCAGCCCCGAGCGTTCAGGTGCGGCCTAAGTTTTTTATTTGAACTTGTGCGGCGCAGCCCCCGAGTGCTCAGGCGCGGCCTAGGTTTGTGTTGCTTTTTGATTGCAAAAAGTAAAGGAAAGAGCTTGTTTCTTCAAACCACTTCATATTTAAGCTAGCAAGCCGCCTCATTAAAAACCTTCCAGTCTTCTTAGGTACCCTGAAAGGAAAAGAGCACGTCTGAAACTTGCTGCTTGTTGGCGTGTAAGTACAATTACATTGGGGAGTCGACTAAGCGTAGAAACGGCGCAGTTGCACAGCGTTCCATGGGTTGTGGCAGGGCTCCAATGTCGTCGAGTTCTTCAGGCGGTAAGGACCATTGTCGAGTGCTTCCGTGACGATGTATGGTCCTTCCCATGGAAATGCTAGCTTGTGCACCTTCTTCTGCTTGAGTCGCAACACCAGGTCACCAGGGACGAAGGATCTGGCTCGCAGTCGTCGACCGTGGTAGTTGCGGAGGCTCTGCTGGTATATGGCTGTGCGGGAGAGTGCGATGTCTCGAGCCTCGTCGAGCATGTCCTTGTCATCCTCCATTGCTTCATCAGCGTCTGACTCGTCATAGAGCACTACGCGGGGTAAGTCAAAGCGTATGTCATGTGGCATGACTGCTTCGGCTCCATAGACCATGAAGAATGGGGTGTACTGGGTGGATCTGTTGGGTGTGGTGCGCAGGCTCCACAGCACGGCTGGTAACTCCTCCACCCAAGCTTCTGCAGCAAGTCTGAGTGGCACGAACAGGCGTTTCTTGAGGCCACGACAGACAAGGCCGTTAGCTTTTTCGACTTGTCCATTGGATTGGGGATGGGTGACGAAGCGTAGTTGAGCTTGATGCCTTGGTCCACGCAGAACATCTTGAATTCTTCGGCTGTGAAGTTGGTGCGTTGTTGGTGATGATGATGTTGGGCACGCCGAATCTGAAGATGATGGATCTAATGAAGTTGACGCGGATGAGGCAGTCGAGCTTGTGATTGGAACGGCTTCGATCCACTTGGTGAACTTGTCGACTGCGATGAGCAGATGCGTGTGTGCGCTAGGGGACGATTTCTTCAAAGAACCCACCATGTCAAGTCCCCACTGGGCGAAGGGCCAGGCGAGTGGTATCGTTTTGAGCTCGGATGCGGGTGCATGTGGTTTGGTGGCGAACTTCTGGCATCTGATGCATCTCTTGACCATGTCTCCAGCTTCTTGCATGGTGGTGGGCCAATAGAATCCTGCTCGAAAGGCTTTGGCAACTAGGGCGCGACTGCTGGCATGGTGCCCGCAGGTCCCCGCATGGATGTCGAGTAGGATGGCTTTGCCGTCTTCTGGGTCGATGCAGCGCTGCAGCACTCCTGATATGCTGCGCTTGTAGAGCTCCCCATTGATGATCGTGAAGGCCTTTGCACGGCGAGTGATGCGCTTAGCTTCTGTCGGGTCTGCTGGCAGTTCCTTTCGCAGCATGTGCGCTAGAAAAGGATTAGTCCATGTAGGTTCGATCAACAGTACCTCGATGGGTTGCATGCCAGGCGTCTCCTGGTCCTTTGCTGGCGAGTCGGGCGAGCTTGAGGTCGATGTCGATAGCTCGTGCGGCTGCTTTAGCTTGATGGAGCGTTGAGTGATGCACTCGAGGAAGACTCCGTCTGGCTTTAGGTGAGATAAGAATGACAACTACACCCGCACCATCGTATTTCTTGGAACCATCGAAGTAGATGGTCCAAGCATTGGATAGGTCTAGGACAGATGGTAGCTGAGCTTCGATCCACTCAGTCGTGAAGTCTGGGAGTACTTGTGCCTTGATTGCTCTCGGGTGCACGTACTTCAGTTCCCATGGACCCAACTCGATGACCCATTTGGCGACTCTTCCTGTGGCATCTGGGTTGGTGAGGATGTCTCCAATGGCGGATGAGCTGACCACCGTTATCGGGTGCCCAGAGAAATAGTGCACCAACTTCCGTGAACTCATGAAGACACCATACGCCAGCTTCTGGTAATGCGGGTACCTCTGCTTGGACACAGATAGAACTTCGCTGAGGTAGTAGATAGGTCGCTGGACAAGGTGCCCTTTGCCCTCATCGCGTTCGACGAAGAGGACTGTGCTGACCACTCGATTAGTTGTTGTGACATAAAGGAAGATGGGTTCCTTCTCAGCGGGTGCGACGAGGATGGGCAGAGTCGACAAGACGTGCTTGAGATGAGCAAACGCTGCCTGAGCTTCTTCCGTCCACTCGAATTTGTCCGTCTTTTTCATCAGTTGGTAGAAAGGGAGTGCCTTTTCGCCCAACTTACTAATGAATCTGCCGAGTGCCGCGATTCGACCAGACAGGCGCTGGACTTCTTGGAGCTTGGTCGGAGGTGGCATCGTCAGAATGGCCTCTATCTTCTCTGGGTCTGCTTCGATTCCTCGTGCTGATACCAAGTACCCGAGCAGATGTCCTGCGGGTACGCCAAAGGCGCATTTATCTGGGTTAAGCTTGATCTGGTACTTTTTGAGGTTCGCGAATGTCTCGCGCAGGTCCTGGAGGAGCGTGTCCTCTTTGCGGGTCATGATGACGATGTCGTCGACGTAGACTTGCACGTTCTGCCCGATTTGCAGCTCGAGGCAGTTCTGCATCATGCGCTAGTAAGTGGCACCGGCGTTCTTGAGCCCGAAGGGCATTGTGTGGTAGCAGAAGACACCGTGGGGTGTGATGAAGGTTGTTTTCTCCTGGTCTTCGACTCGTAGCTTGATCTGGATGTAACCTGAATATGCATCCAGGAAAAAGAGGCGCTCGCAGCCTGCAGTTGAGTCGATGATCTGGTCGATGCGTGGCAGAGGGAAGTGATCCTTCGGACAGCATTTGTTGAGGCCGGTGAAGTCGACGCACATGCGGAGCGCGGTCGACTTCTTCTTCTCGACTAAGACTGGGTTAGCGAGCCAGTCTGACTTCTTGATCTCTCGAATGAATCCGGCATGACGTAGCCTGTCGATCTCCTTGGTGATGAAGAGTCTCTTCGGCTCGGGGGCGCGTCTCAAGGTCTGCTTAACTGGTCGTGCATCATCTTTCAATTGGAGAGAGTGCCGGCGAGTTCCCTGGGTACTCCTGGCATATCTGAAGGCTACCAGGCGAAGATTTCCCAGTTCTCACGTAGGAACTCGACGAGCGTGCTTTCCTATGTGATAGGCATGCTTGATGAGACTCGAACCGTCTTCTTGGGGTCAGTCGGATGGACCTGGTGAGCTGTCGTGTCGTTGGTGGCGTTGAAGGCTGCGTCGTATGCTGGCTTCTTGGCGATAGGAAAGATGGTCCTGTCGTTGTCCCTGGACACCTCTTCGAGTTGCTCTTGCATGCCGAAGGACTCGAAGATCTTGCTGAAGTCTCTGTCGCATCTGTCTGACCGGTCGAAATCACCCATCACCGTGATGACTCCTTTCGGGCCTGGCAGCTTCAGCATGAGGTATGCGTAGTGTGGCACGGCCATGAACCTGGCGAATGTTGGTCGCCGAGGATTGCGTGATACTGTGAGGCCCAGTCGACGACTTCAAAGTCGATTGCCTCTCTTCTGAAGTGGTCGGGTGCGCGAAGGTGACGTTGAGTTAGATCGTTCCCACGGGGGAGAACTGCTTTCCCGGGTACTATGCCATGGAAGGTGCTTCTTGACTTGGGTAGGTTCGTCAGGGATCGGCCCATCTTCCGGAGGGTGTCAGCGAATATGATGTTGATGCCGCTACCTCCATCCATGAACACCTTGGTCATTGCGAAGTCTCCGATCTGCGCCTCGACCACGAGCGCAGCGTGGCCCGGCCACGGTACTTTCAGCGGGTGATCGGCTCTTGAGAATGCGATGCTAGTCTCGACCCTTTCAGGTACTCTGGAGTCGCGGGTGGACAGGCAATAGCTTGGTAAACCTGTCGACTGATCAGCTTCTGGCACCTGTTTGTTGGGCGGCCCTTCTGGATCATGTTCAGCTGTCCGCGTATGATGCGTGTAAAGTCACACGTCCGTTGGGAACCCAAGAGGAAGGTATGATGAGTGCAGCAGCAAGTTTTCCCTCAGTATGAAACCAAGGTTATCGAACCAGTAGGAGATCGAAGTTGCTTCGAAGGTGTCAACGGCGCCAGAAAAAGTGTGGTGTTGATGGGAATGCTAGACTCGTCGATTTGGAACATGCACACAACAATCAAACAACTTTGTCCCAACGAAACAGTGAGGGTGTCAATCTCACCGGCTTCTGAAAACAAAGGATTAGACGTATAGTGTGGAAAATGATATTTGCTTGCAGAGAATGTAAAAGAACAATGATTGCAGTAGGTTATATTGCAGATGTAAAAGAATGAACGGGGTCCACAGTTCACTAGTGGTGTCTCTCCATAATAAAATACTAACATGCTGGGTAAACAAATTACAGTTGGGCAATTGACAAATAGAGAGGGCATAACAATGCACATACATATCATGATGATCACTATGAGATTTACTTGGGCATTACGACAAAGTACACAGACCGCCATCCAGCATGCATCTGTGTCTAAATAGTCCACCTTCAGGTTAGCATCCGCACCCTTCCAGTATTAAGTTGCAAGCAACAGACAATTGCATTAAGTATGGTGCATAATGTAAACAACACTAATATCCTTAGACAAAGCATTGCTGTTTTACCCCTAGTAGCAACAGCACATCCACAACCTTAGAACTTTCTGTCACAGTCCCAGATTAAATGGAGGCATGAACCCACTATCTACCATAAATACTCCCTCTTGGAGTTACAAGCATAAACTTGGCCAAAGCCTACACTAATAACGGAGAGCATGCAAGATCATAAACAACACATATATGATAGATCAAT
Organism: Poa pratensis; assembly: GCA_947311845.1. Classification (NCBI taxonomy): domain Eukaryota; kingdom Viridiplantae; phylum Streptophyta; class Magnoliopsida; order Poales; family Poaceae; genus Poa; species Poa pratensis. Next base: position 20,549,722 of record CAMZMU010000035.1, read on the forward strand.
AATCAACTTGACATAGTATTCAATATCCATCGGATCCCAACAAACACAACATGTAGCATTACATTAAGATGATCTTGATCATGATAGGCAGCTCACAAGATCTAAACGTGATGGCACAAAAGGAGAAGACAACCATCTAGCTACTGCTATGGACCCGTAGTCCAGGGATGAACTACTCACGCATCACTCCGGAGGCAGGCATGGCGATGTAGAGCCCTCCGGTGATGATTCCCCTCTCCGGCAGGGTGCCGGAGGAGAACTTCTAAACCCCCAGAGTTAGGGTTGACGGCGGCGGCGACAGATGATGTTTTATGGAATAATGGCTCGGTGTTTTAGGGTTTTCGAGTCTAGGGGAACTTATAGGCGAAGGGGCAACGTCGGTGGAGGCGCGGGGCCCGCTCCCCATAGGGTGGCGCGGCAGGGGGGCCACCCGCGCCGCCATGTGGGGAGGGCGCCCTGCTGCCCCCCCCCTTCGTCTCTCCTTCGGACTTCTGGAACGTGTCGGGAAAAATAGGCATCTGGGATTTTGTTTCGTCCAATTCCGAGAATATTTCCAGAACAGCTTTTTGGAAACTAAAAACATCAGAGAACAGGAACTGGCACTGTGGCATCTTGTTAATAGGTTAGTTCCAGAAAATGCATAAAAATGCTATGAAGTGTGAATAAAACATATAGCTATTGGTATAGAACTAGCATGGAACATAAGAAATTATAGATACGTTGGAGACGTATCAAGCATCCCCAAGCTTAGTTCTACTCGTACTCGAGTAGGTAAACGATAACAACAATAATTTCTGAAGTGACATGCTACCAACATAATCTTGATCAATAATATTGTAAAGCATATGAGCTGAGATCAAATCATTCAAAGCAAAAGTTTATAATGATATAAAGACAACAAAACAAGTTAGTTAAACAAGCTAAAAGTTTTCATGAATGATTGCTTTAAAGACATGAAACCGTACAAGGTTCATTAAAGATGTGTTAAGTATCCAATGTAGGAGTTCTATCCTTCAATTCCAAGCATCAAGTAATCTTTCACAACAAAGGAGGATTCAGCCAAGTAAAAATAAACATGAACATCATGAATCAACTGTTTCGAAGTCTACTCAACCGGTGAGCGTAAGCATTTGGTTTTGGCACCAGGATGTTATGGCTAAGAGAACATTGATGGGGGTTTGGAAGGCCAAAGGAAGAAAGTCTCACAAAGCTATAAGTGATCATTAGACAAGAGAAAGTCTTATAATCGAAGCTATGTAAGGAGTAGTGATTTCCATGCAACGGATGCACACAGAGCTATATGTGTATGAAAGCTCTCCAATGGAACTAGTGGGGGTGCATCCAACTTGGTTGCTCATGAAGACCTAGAGCATTTTGAGGAAGCTCATCATTGGAATATACAACCCAAGTTCTATAGTATAAATTCCCCACATAGTTATACTAGTAAACATGAAAACTCTCTCACATGGAGTATAGGTGCTAAACATGAGCACAAATGATGACTATGAATAATGCAGGTGCTTCAACATGAGCACAAGTGTGGATAAAGGATAGTAATGTTGCCCCCTTTTTCTTTATTCTTTTTTTTCTTTTTTTTCTTTTTTTCTTTCTCTTTTCGTTGGCCTCCATGGCTCTTTTCACTTTCAGGGGCAACACTAATATGACAATACACTTTTTGTTACAAATAACTCACAACAAACTAAAACATGATGTATGAAACTGTATGCCTCTGCCAGTGTAGCAGGATATGCAATGATCTAGCGTAACATGGGTAAACCGCACATCAGCTGTATAGAATCATGCAAAGCAATATGTATATGATGAATGACAGCAAGTCATGTAATGTAAGATGGAAGTTGCATGGCAGTATATCTCGGAACAGCTATGAAAATGCTGTAGTAGGTAGGTATGGTGGCTGTTTTGAGGAAGATGTATGGGTTTATGTGTAGGAGAACAAGAGAAAGTTCTCCCACGGGTTTGGATGTACTGGCGAAGTATGCACAACTCTCAATCTGAGCAGAAGGCAATGCACAACACCGAAGAGGCTAGCAAATATGGATGGTGGAAGTGCCAAAAACTATAGCTCAACATTAGTCAAAAAGAACTCACAAGCTTATTGCAAACATCTAGCAGGTTCAACATTAAGAACATGATTAAATTTTACTCCAAGAAGGGCCGTTCACGGCGGTACAAGTACCCCGTTAGATCCCTCGACCTTCAGCACAACTTAGTTATTACGAATCACTTTTAGACATGGAAAGTTATCAAGTCCAACTACACCTTCAACAATTTAAATAGAGTTTGTAGTACGGTACAAGCTTAAAGACAACTATCCACTAATAATTTTAACTTAATTAACCAGCAAGCTTTACCATCTAAATACCTCAAAACATTTGCAAAGAATCAAGTCATCAAAGTTCAATGATCTACAAGACTATGCAAGTTATTACTATACCACTACCACGTGCAGCATTTTCTGAACCAACACATCAACCAAGCAACTAAACAAGAACTCTCCAAAGGATTTACAAATGAAACAAGAGAGTACTACTCCTCAAGAATTAACAGCTCTAAAAGAGATGCATGAAAAACAGGAGCTAAAAGCATAGCAGTAGCTAGATAAGAATACTCAAAAGATATAAGTGAAGAATATGAGTATTCACATGAAAAAGCGGAGCGTGTCTCTCTCCCACACAAGAATGCTAGGATCCAACTTTATTCAGAAAAGTAAAAACAACAAGCAAAAACAAAAGCACACAGACGCTCCAAGTAAAATACATAAAATGTGGAAGAATTAAAATATAGTTTCACTAGAGATGACCTGATAAATTGTTGATGAAGAAGGGGATGCCTTGGGCATCCCCAAGCTTAGACGCTTGAGTCTTCTTGAATATTGCAGGGATGACCCACGGGGGCGTCCCCAAGCTTAGGCTTTTCACTCTTCTTGATCACATCATATCTGTCGGAGAATGACTCCCACGAACAGGGATAGTCAAGCTTACAAAGAGAGTTCGTGTAAGGGGCTGAACACGTTGGTCAAACAACCCTCAACCTGCACGGCGACGGTGCTCGTCGAGCAAGTGGAGGGACATCACGACAGAGATGAACACCAGCCCGTACCCAGGTTCACGGCCCTCGTGTGGAGGAAATACCGCTACTCCTGGTTGTCTGTATTGCACTGCTTGTAGAGGTTACAGTACAATGAGCTTGCCGAGGGCTCTCTTTTGGCAATGGAGTATACAAGGAAGGGAAACGGTGGTCTTCTTCTTCCTTGCGCGTAAGTGGTTATGCTAAATGAGAATGCGATCCTTTGCTACGGTGCTGCTCGTCCTCCTTTTATAGGCGCCCCGTGCTCCCTCCCTGTGCTTGCACAATGGTAGGGCTGTCACGTGGCGGCAGAAGGTAGAGCGTGGTGCACCGCAGCCCGGTTGTCCATGGATGCGTCCATGGGCATAAAGCTGACTCCTGTAGCAGAGTAACCACCGTCCATGCAGGACGGCCAGCTGGGGCCGCAGAGGAACGTGGGGGTGCCCACGGTGACGTTGGCCGTGGAGTGTAGCGCCGGCCGGTCCCCTTATCACCAAAGAGGAAACCCTTGTAGTCCGGTGCGGATGGCAAGCTTTGTTGACCCTTTAATCACCAAAATGGCAACTGCGGCGTCGTCGTCACCGCGCGCAGGGGCGCGCGTCACTCTGCGGCCGCTGCAGAGCCCATGTGCGCTCTGCAGAGGTTGCTTTGCAGCGAAGCGATCTCCACGAGGGCTTGGATGCCCTGTAGAGAATTGGCGTTGACCCTCTCCAGGGGAGATTTCCTTGAAGAGGGGGCAGCAGAGGAGAGGGCCTCCGCAGGCCTCTGCTGCCTCAAAAGCCCTCGCGAGGCAATTCGCCTCGCGAGGCTCTCCAAGCCGTAGGCTGGTCCTTAGCGAAAATTCGCCATCAAGTGTCGAGGGCCGTAGAGGACAGGCCCAGCACACCCTGGATTTCACTGGGCCGACAGTAGCCCCCGGGCCCATGATGGGCACGATGTAGTCCAATGGACGCAGGCGAATCGTCATGGGCCCAAAGTGTCCGGCCGGCCTGAGACACGTGTAGGGCAGTTACGCCGCGACGACACGTTCTCCTCGGAGATGACGGGCGTAGTGGGGGGACCCACCACGTCTCGGTAACTGCTCTGAGGGGAATAAAGCCTGCAGCGCCGGTTCAGGCAGCAGTTACTGCATCATTTGCGCGCCCGTCTCCTCGCTCTTGGCTTCTGTGCTCCTCCTCCTTCGCAATCCCGCGGCAATGGCGCCCAAGAAAGCCTCCGCGGCCTCGAAAGGCAAGGCCGTGCGCAGGGCGGCGAACCTGCCGCGACGCAGCAGGTCGGAGACTTCGAGCCGGCTCTGACCGGCTTCCGCTTCAAGAAGAAAGCGCAGCTGGAGAAGGTGCGTCACATGGCAGCTTCAGCGACCAACGAGCACGGCGCTACGGTGCTTAAGACGGCGGACAACTCCTTGGCGGCTTCTACCCCATCTTCATGCACGCCTATTCGCCGGGCTCGTGCCTCCTTTCTCCGACTTCTTCCTGGCGGTTCTGGAGCGCTACCAGATCCAGGTTCTTCATCTCCATCCTAACTCCATCCTCGTCCTCGCCATCTTCGCCTACCTCTGCGAGGCATACATCGGCATTCCACCCTCGGTGGACCTCTTCCGCAGCTTCTTTGCGCTCGGTTCACGGCGAACAAGGAGCGGTCAGGGTGCGTGTCCTTCCGCATCACCGAGGGCATGAAGGGCACGTACATCCCCATCGCGCGGAACGGCGAGAACATTGTGACCAATGTGACGAAGAAGGTGGAGGACTTCCGCAAGCGCTGGTTCCTCATGAAGTTCGGAAGCCGGAGCGCCTTCTTCGACCTGCCCGAAGCGCCTCCGACGAAGAGGGCGAGCTGGTCTTCTAAGGCGCTCAAGGGAGCCCGCTCGGCCCCGTGGTGAGGCGCTTGAAGGACCTCCGCGAGGCAGGCCTCACCGGGCAGATGGTGGCCAAGGACTTCGTGAAGCGCCGCATTGCTCCGCTCCAGAGGCACGCGGACGCGATGTGGCTGTACTCCAACCAGAGGGACAAAATGCGCCTGAGCGCAACCCTCTTCACGCAGCAGGAGGTGCGCACCATCATGGAGACACTCTTCACGGCTCCAGACATCCCCAAGCCCGGCGATAAGGCGGTCCCGCTCCACAGGATCGATCTCGGGCGTCGCGTCTCGCTCGTGCAGACGATGCCGAAGTTCGACCAGTGGGGCCTGGTGCCCAAGGGGCATGTGGGGCCTCGCGAGGATCCTGAGTCTGCGGCGCAGGGGGCGCCAGCTGAGGGCGACGAGGAGACGACGGTAACGCCTGTGGAATCCGACGCAGGCGCAACCGGCGCCTCGGGAGGCTCTGCCTCTTCAGCGGAGAACTCGAGCACCTCGAAGAGCGCGGCGCCTGAAGTTGAGACCCACGAGGCCTCCTCAGGCAGCGGCGGCCAGTTCGTGGTCGCTCCCTGCAGCGTGCTGAGGGGCAAGAGGAGAGCGACGACGACGGAGCTTCATCAGGCCACTGCGAGCCCCGCTCCAAGGCCATTCATGACAGAGCCGCCGGGAGCCCAGCGGGCATTTCTCTCAAGAGGAAAGCCGAGGCTCTCGAGGGGTCCGGCGCCGGGGCCGCGCCGCCGAGGCCGTGGCGGTCGTCAAACACGGTGTGGGTCGATTCCCGCGCCAAGATCTGGGTAAGACCCTTTCTGTTTGCTTATTCTTGTGCTCCTTGAGGAGTTTTTGAGCTTTTGCCTCTCCAGGGGCCCCGAGGTGCCGAAAAGGCGGAGACTTCGGAGGCTTGGAGAGATCCCCAGCGCTGCAGCGGCGTCTGCAGCGTGTACAGTCGACGAGGTGCCTCCCGAGGGCACTGCTTCTTCTCCTGAGGCTGCGGCACCGCCTCCTGAGGCAGAGGAGCGCCGCGAGGAGAAGGAGGAGGAGGCAGAGGTGACGACGCCTCCGCCTATGCGGCCTGACGTCTCCCTACGGCAGGAGGGGACCGGAGGTGGATGCGGCGAGGTTCACGCCGCCGGCGAAGGAGCGTGTGGCGGAGACAGGGGCGTCCGCGGGAGCGTGCGCTGACGTCGAAATGGAGGAGGCCGCCGCGTCATCGCCCCCACCGAGCACGAAACTTGGAGAGGCCACAGCGGACTCTGAGCCGCTGGGGAGGCGGCCTCAGCTGAGAAGGCCAACCCTGTCCCTGGAGAGGAGAGCCTCCCCAGGGGCAGAAGAATGCGGGGTTGATGGTGAGGGTGCCACAGCCCCCAGAAGGCCTCCAGCGCGGGAGGCGAGGGGGGTTCTCATCAGAGCCCCCAGAAGGCCCCTTGTGTGGACGAAGAGGGGGGCTCGCACCAGAGCCCCCAGGCGCGTCTTGAGGCCACTCGGAGCCCAAGGCGGGACGCTCCGGAATCCTCGGCAGGCGCCGGCGTTTCCAGGCCTTCCGGCGAGCCATGGGCCTTAGTTCTGGGGGGCGGCGCCCGTTGCAGCTCGCCGTGGGGCTGTCCTCCGCTCGGCGAGGGAAATTCTCGACGGGCTTGAGGCCCAGCTTGCTGAGGAGGATCGCTCCAGGGCGGAGGAGGACGCCGAGCTTGCGCGGGGCTGGGCTTGTCTTCATGAGACCGTGGAGACTGCCGCCGGAAGAACGAAGCTGCCCAGGCGCAACGCGAGGCAGCGCTGCGCTCTGCTGAGGAGATCCGCATCAGCGTGGTCCGCGAGGTCGAGGAGACCCTTGCGGACCTGGGTGCTAGGCGCGAGGCTCTCGAGGCAGAGACCGAGGCCAAACACCAGGAGCTGGCGGCGCGCGAGCGGCGGTCTCCGCCAAGCACAAAGAGCTTCTAGATCGCGAGGCGGGGATCGTTGCCGAGTCGGAGAATGTGCGCAGAGTTTGGAGAAATTCCGTGAGAGCTTGAGCATTCGCGAAGACTTGATCGTGCAGCGCGGAGTTGAGCTCGACGCCCGCGAGACCGAGGCGCGCAAACGCGAGGAACAGGTTGAGCAGATCGAGAAGGATCAATCCGCGCAGCGGGAGCACCTGGAAGCCCGCGAGAACAAGGTCACTCAAGACGAGGAGTTCTACCAGAAGCGCCTTGTGCAGACCAACGAGAACCTTCGCAAAAAGGAGGAGAAGATGGCGGAGGAGTCTGCGACGAAGGAGAAACTCTTTCGCGACAGCTGCAGAAAGACTTCGCGGAGAAGGCCAAGAAGCAAGAGGATCGCTTCACGAAGAGACGCAACGAGCTTGAGGCTCGCGTCAAGGACCTTGAGGCCCAGAAGAAGCGATTCGACTCTCGCCTCCAGGCTGCCGCGGAGGCTCGGGCGCGCGCGGAGCAGAACTTTGCCTCTTTGATGGCTGACATGAAGGAGTTGACCGCTCAGGTGGGCCCTGTCGTGGAGCGCGCTGAAGAGGCTGAGCATCGCGTGCAGGCGGCACAGGTCTTGACGCAGCAGCGGGAGCGCATGTTCCAATCCTTGGTGACCCGGGGGAACACTCTCGCGGGGCAGCTAGGAGTGGATGCCCCTGCTGTTCCCGTCATGGGAACGCTGACGCCGCCACATACCTCGCCTACTTCGATCAGCTCTTCACCGCGCTCGAGGGCCCTGTGGCGGAACTTGGCGATGTTGTTGATGAGGAGTGCCGCAAGCTCTTGACCGTGGCGATCGATCGCGTCTTCGCCAACCTCCAGCGCCTTCACCCGGCTTCGACTACGAGTCAGTGACCGAGCCCATCGAGGGGACCAAGCCTGGGAGCTCTCCAACTTGGTTCGAGAAGAAGTCAACGATTACGTCGACCGCTTCAAGAGGGTTGAGGCGGAGCAGGCCGCTGAGGAGGATGAAGGCGCCGAAGAGAGAAGGCTGAAGAGGACGGCGATGGTGAACCCTCTGCCTAGGCCACTCCTGCAACAAGATGCGCTTGACGCGCAACTATCTTTGTTTTAAGACTTGTTTTAACCATTCTGGCTTGTAAGATACTTTGATCGTATGCAAACATGTGTGTGTGTGCCCCTCGATGGGCCTTTTATCCCTGTTCCATGTCTTTCTTCGCTCTACGTCGTCAGGACCCATCTCTTTGCGCTATGACACCGCCGCTACGGTATGCCGGAGCGTGACTCGGCAAGGCCGGGGGGTGTTTAAGGCTTGGAGAGGTAAGGGCTCTCGAGTCGCGGTGCTCGAGGGCTCCCCTTTGACGCACAAGCAGTCCATGGAGTGTGAGAGAGAAAAAACCGCTCGAGGGACGACAGGTGCTCGTGAGAGGGAGAAAAACTCCTGAGGGGCGCGAGCGCTAGACTTAGCTTGGCGAGACTTTGGCCTCGTAGAGGGGGTGGGGCGTTGGCTTCCCTGATGGTGCGCTCCCCTCTAGGGGTCGGAGCGTGACTTCTCGACCTTGGGGAGGACTCTTGTTCCCTGTATTGGTTAGAGAGGCAAACCCAAAGCAGCACATGGTAGTAAACACTCATGCGCGCTTATAGGCTTCCTCATGGTATCTCGCGAGGAGAGTAAGTACCAAGGTCCTTTGGTGAGGTGGCGTGTTTGGGAGCAAGCCCATGGGCCAGAGCTCTTTGTGGAGGTAACAGGCGTGAGAGCGTGCTCACGTGTTAGAGCTCGGATCCTTTGGATTTTGCGGTGCTGTTGGGGCACAGTCACCGTACTCAGCCCCCGCTCGCGAGGTGCGCATGGGGAAGAATATGAGCGCGAAATGAACTAAGATGATGAAAAGTAAAAACTCACCACCAAAATATTACATAGCGGCGCCTCAGCGCAATGTTTCATTGAGAAACGAATTGGTTCATTACACTTGGTGTTACCAAGATAAAGTTTTCCATGTCGAGGCATGGGGACCACATTCAGTGGCTGAGACTCTTCACGGCCTGCGGCGGCACGTAATCAGGAGAGCTCAGAGGGGCTGGCCCTCGGGAGGAGAAGCTTTTGTGAAGCTTGGAGGTGAAGTTGTGTGCTTCCCTCTAGAGACAAAAAATGTCTGGCGTGACTATGATCACGGGTAGAACTTGCGTAGATGCGCGATGTTCCATGGATTCTTGACCGGGATGCCGTCCTCCGTTTCGAGGCGTACCGCGCCAGGCCTGGCGATGTGTGAGACCCTGTAGGGGCCTTCCCACATTGGCGAGAGCTTGTGGAGACCTTCCCTGGAGAGGATTCTCCTGAGGACGAGGTCGCCTGTCTCGAGAGTGCGTGGACGTATGTGGCGGCTGTGGTAGCGTCGCAGGTCTTGCTGGTACTTGGCTGCCCTGAGGGCGGCACGGCGGCGCAACCCGTCAAGGAGCAGCAGGTCGTCGCTGTGGAGGTCTGCTTGATCGTCCTCGTTGAAGGCAAGGACCCGTGCGGATCCATGCTTGATCTCTGTGGGGAGGACTGCTTCAGCTCCATACACGAGGGCAAATGGCGTCTCACCAGTGGGCTTCGTGGGGTTCGTGCGGATGGACCAGAGCACGGACGGGAGTTCGTCTATCCAGCCCTTGCCGTAGCCCTTCAGGCGATTGAAGCTTCTTGTCTTCTTGAGGACCTCAGCATTTGCTCGCTCGGCTTGGCCGTTGCTCTGTGGGTGAGCCACCGAGGCGAAGCAGAGCTTGGTGCCGAGGCTCTCGCAGTAGGCCCTGAAGATGCCGCTGGTGAATTGTGAGCCATTGTCGGTGATGATGCGATTAGGCACACCAAACGGCAGACCAGGCCTCTGATGAATTTTACTGCTGCCCTGGCCGGTATGCTGCGCACTGCTTCAACCTCTGCCCACTTGGTGAACTTGTCGACTGCCACGAAGAGGAAGCGGTAGCCCCCTTGCGATCTCGGGAAGGGTCCCAAGATGTCTAGCCCCAGACCGCGAAAGGCCACGAGAGCGGGATGGTTTGGAGTCCCAGTGCAGGCTGATGGACTTGCTTGGCGTGGAATTGGCACGCATCGCAAGACTGGACGATGGTGGTGGCATCTTGAAGCACTTGGGGCCAGTAGAAACCGCTCCTGAAGACCTTGCCTGCCAGGGTGCGTGCAGAGGAATGGTGGCCACACTCTCCACTGTGAATGTCTCTGATCAGCATGCGGCCTTCCTCGGGGGGACGCACTTGAGTGCAATTCCATTTGGGCGCTTGCGGTACAGGTCTCCCTCGAGGATGTAGTATGACTTGGCTTGTCGAGCCACTCGTTCTGCCTCCGCGTCTTCTTCAGGAGGACTCCCTTCAGCAGGTAGTCTTTGAGTTCGTCAACCCAGCCTGTCTCTTGATGGACCGCAGTTGGGTGCCCCACCTACAGGAGGTGGTGGGAGTACTTCGTCTGTGCTTGTGGCTGCTGCTTCTTGTGGCTGCTTTATGGACGCCTTGGAGAGTCTCTCTTCAAAGACGCCGGCCGGCTGGGCCTGCCTTCGTGATGCTCGCTTGGCGATGTCATCTGCCTCCTGGTTCTCCTTTCGCGGGATGTGCATGAGCTCCATGCCCCTGAAGTGCTTCTCGAGCTTGCGGACCTCTTCAAGGTAGGCGGCCATGTGGTCGTCTTTAGGCGTGTAGCTCTTGTTGGAGAAGTTAACCAGGAGCTGGGAATCACCCTTTATGAGTAAGTGCTTGACGCCAAGGGCGATTGCGGCTCTGAGCCCGGCGAGGAGGCCCTCGTACTCGGCGATGTTGTTGGAGATCTTGTCTATTGTGAAGCACAGCTGGATGGCGTAGTAGAGCTTGTCACCTTTTGGTGAGGTTAAGACAACGCCAGCCCCACCATTGCGGCAGGCGAAAGCTCCATCGAAGTGCATGGTCCAGTGGCTTGGCATTGTATCTCCCGATGACGCGGTTTCTTCTTCGCGAGGCTCTTCAGGAGTTGGGTCTGTCCACTCGGCGACGAAATCCGCCAGCGCTCTCCCTTTTATGACTCTTGTGGTGTCGAAGCGCAAGTTGAATGGTTGCAGCTCAATGTTCCATCCTGCGACGCGGTCAGTAGCGTTGGGGTTGCGCAGGATCTGCTCCAGGGGGAAGGACGTGACCACCGTGATGGGGTGGCCCTGGAAGTAGTGGCGCAGCTTCCTGGAGGCGATGAGTAGCGCGAGGAGGAGCTTCTGCTGCACTGGGTACCGCTCGCGAGCATCTCGCAGTACAGTACTGACGAAGTAGACTGGATGCTCGACGAGGGTCGTTGATGGTGCGGCAGCGTCGGCTCCCTCGAGAGGCTCCTCAGGACCTTTGGCGAGGTTTGCCTGTGGAGGAGCCTCGGCAGGGGTGCTGTGGTGGACTCGACTTGAGGCTGTGGGTCTGGCACTGGGTCTGGAGAGACTGTTCCCTCGTCGGGAGGTTCTGGACTTGGTGTGGCAGTGCTTTTCTTGGGGAGAACTGGCTCTTCTCTTTCCACCACCAGGACGGCGCTTGCAGTTTGTGGAGTGGCTGCTAGGTACAGCTTCAGATGCTCGCCTGCCCTGGGGGCTACCATGACTGGTGAGCTAGCCAAGTATTTCTTCAAGTCCTCAAATGCTTTGTCGGCCTCTGGAGTCCACTTGAAGGTGCCGGATTTCTTCATGATCTTGAAAAATGGCAAGGCTCTCTCGCCGAACTTGGAGATGAAGCGGCCTAAGCTGGCCATGCATCCTGCTAGGCGCTGCATGTCCTTGAGGCGGCGAGGTGGCTGCATGTCTTCTATAGCCTTGATCTTGTCAGGGTTTGCTTCTATGCCGCGGTGGGACACGAGGAACCCGAGGAGCTTGCCTGAAGGCACCCCGAAGACGCACTTGGCGGGGTTTAACTTGATGTTCACCTTGCGCAGGCTGGCAAAGGTTTCCTCGAGATCCTTCAAGAGAGTGTCTCCCTCGCGAGACTTGACCACGATGTCGTCGACATAAGCTTCTGCATTTCTTCCCATCTGAGCCCCCAAGGCGATCCTCATGAGCCTCTGGAAGGTGGCGCCGGCATTTTTCAGGCCAAAGGGCATGCAAGTGTAGCAATACACACCACAAGGGGTGAGAAATGCTGTTTTCTCCTCGTCTTCCTTGGCCATTTTGATCTGGTGGTAGCCTGAGAAGGCATCCAGGAAACAGAGGAGATCACAGCCGGCGGTGGAGTCCACAATCTGGTCTATCCTTGGCATGGGGTATGGATCCTTGGGGCAGGCCTTGTTTACGTCTGTGTAGTCGATGCAGAGCCGGCCTCCTCCATTGGGTTTTGGGACAACCACACCGTTGGAGAGCCAAGTGGGGTGGGCAACTTCTCGAATGATGTCTGCTGCTTTCAGCTTCTCTACTTCTTTGATGATGAACGCTTGCTTCTCGGGGGCTTGTTTCCGCGCTTTTGCTTTACAGGGCGTGCGTCTGGACACACGGCTAAGTGGTGCTCGATCACCTCCCTTGGTACACCGGACATTTCTGACGGAGTCCATGCGAACATGTCAGAATTTGCCCGAAGGAAGGCGACGAGCGCGCTTTCCTATTTGGGAGGCAAGCCAGCGCCTATGGTGACGCTAGCCCCCGAGCCCTCAGCCCCCGAGCCGCTGGTGCTCAGCGACACCTTCTTTGTAGATGCTTGCTCTTGAGTGAACAGTTGTTTCTTCTTCTTGGGCCTCTCGAGAGGCTCCATGTCCTCGTCAGCGGGGAATGCCATGGCAGCGGCCTTGTAGGCGATCTCGACAGCGCGCGTGGCGTCCTGTACGTGACCACGTATGGTGATGGTGCCACCGCTGCCAGGGATCTTGACCATGTTGTAGGCGTGGTGCGTGACGGCCATGAACTTCGCGAGGGCGGGGTAGCCGAGGATGGCGTTGTAGGGCAGGCCAATGTGCGCGACGTCGAAGTCAATTAGCTCGGTGCGGTAGTTCTCCTGCGTGCCAAAAGTGACCGCGAGCCTCACTTGCCCCAGAGGCGAGATTGAGCCGCTGGTGACCCCGGTGAAGGGCCTGGAGGGCATGAGCCACTCGTAGGGCACTTGAAGCGTCTCGAAGGTCTCGACAGAGATGACGTTAGGCCTGCACCCCCATCAATGAGCGTCTTGCCGACGGCGATGTTGTTGATGGTGGGGGTGCACACCAACGGGAGGTGCCCACAGTCTTGTAGACTTGGGGTGATCTTTGGCGTCGAAGGCGATGGTGTACTGGGACCACTTGAGGGGGCGGGACGTCTCGACCCCGGGAAGCGCTGCGTTGAGCTCGCGAGCGAACTGCTTGAACTGGTTGTTCGACTTGGGCGCCTGGGATCCGCCGAGGATGCATGCCATGGCACCCTTGGGGGCCTGGTAGCCTCCAGGCTCTTCGTCGGGAAGATTGTTGTTTTTCTCGGCGGCATTCGCCTGAGTTCCCTGGGGCCTCTGGAAGTTGCCCTTGCGTCCACCTTTGCGGTAACCACGGCCTCTGCCGCGGCCACCGCTGCCTTCTTCTTGCTCACGCTTCTTGCTCAGCTGCTTGAGGTCATAGCAGTTCTCCGTCGCATGGCCGCGCCTGTTGTGGTAGATGCAGAACGGGCGGTTGTCCACCTTTTTCTCGCCAGCCTCTGGGAGTCCTCGCGAACATGCTTGGCGTCGGGTTCAGCTGCCAGGACTGCGGTAGGCTTGCGCTTTATCTCGTCACGCCTCTTCTGGGTCTTGGATCCCTCGACAGGGTCGTCTGTCGAGCCCACCTTGACGAAGAGGAGCCCTTCTTCTGCCTTGGCGCATTTGTCTGCGATGTCGAAGAGCTTCACCACGGAGGAGAGGGTATCATGGATGCCGAGCTTCTCGAGCATCCTGTGGTTGGTGACGCCCTCTCTGAAGGCCGCAATGACGTGCGAGTCCGGGATGTTCGGGATCTTGTTGCGGACTTGGCTGAAGCGCTGGATGTACCTGCGGAGGGTCTCGCCAGGCTTCTGGCGCACAGCTCGCAGGTCGTTGTAGGTGAGGGCGCGCTCGTACGTGCCCTTGAAGTTCGCAACGAACTGCTGGCAGAGCTCCTCCCACGAGTCAATGGAATCCTCGGGAAGGTTCAGGAGCCACGACAAGGCGGAATCCTTGAGAGCGTGGGAGAACCAGTTGGCCATGACCTTGTCGTCTCCCCCCGCAGCTTGGATGGAGGTGGTGTAGAGCTGCAAGAACTCGATGGGGTTGTTCGTGCCGTCGTAGCCCTTGGGTAGGTCAGGCCTGAACTTCTGTGGCCAGACGACGCGACGCAGGTTGCGGGTGAAGGCCGCGCAACCTGTGGCGTACGAGGCGATGCCACCCTGAAGAGCACGGCGGTTCTGTCGCCCTGCTTGGCCGATTTCCTCGACGATGCGCTTCTGGAGGTCCTTCTGGCGCTCCATTTCCACCCGCGCGTCTGGGGGTGTCGCTGCACGATTTGGCAATCGCGCGGCGAAGACGTGGGATGGCCTTGTGCGCCGCAGCGGAGGTGGACCGGCGGAGGCGGCGGCGGAGGGGCGGCGGAGGTGCGCCATGCGCGGTGGTTCCAGCGCGTCCGGAGTTGTGGTGCACCAGAGAGCGCGACGCCGCAGGAGCAGCGCGCGGTGCCGCCGCAATGTCGACGAGGTGCTGGAGGCGGCCGAGCCAGTTGTCGTGCGCCTCAGCTGTGGGCGGTAGCGGAAGAGTTCCGCGGCCATGAGCAGCGCGGTGTTTGGGCTGGGCGCTGGACGCCCAAGAGTGGAGGCGCTGTGGCGCTGGGACGGATGCGAGGACTCAGCGTCCTCGCCGTGCCCGTGGTCGACGTCGTCGTCGAAGCGGTCGTCGTGGTGGCCGTCGTCGTCCTCGGGGTGCTCCACCCGCGGTTCAGCGGTGTTGCGCCCCGTGGCACGGCTGGCGCGGGGACGGCCGCGAGGGTTGGTGGTGTTGGCAGCGGGCTCGGTGGTGCCCTGCCTGATGCCCGCCGGGTGGCGCGAGCTGCGCGAGTGTCCGCCATGGTGCAGAGGTCGAGGTTGAAGACGCGCCTCAGCCCCCTACCTGGCGCGCCAATTGTCGGAGAATGACTCCCACGAAACAGGGATAGTCAAGCTCACGAAGAGAGTTCGTGTAAGGGGCTGAACACGTTGGTCAAACAACCCTCAACCTGCACGGCGACGGTGCTCGTCGAGCAAGTGGAGGGACATCACGACAGAGATGAACACCAGCCCGTACCCAGGTTCACGGCCCTCGTGTGGAGGTAATACCGCTACTCCTGCTTGTCTGTATTGCACTGCTTGTAGAGGTTACAGTACAATGAGCTTGCCGAGGGCTCTCTTTTGGCAATGGGTATACAAGGAAGGGAAGTGGTCTTCTTCTTCCTTGCGCGTAAGTGGCTATGCTGGAATGAGAATGCGATCCTTGCTACGGTGCTGCTCGTCCTCCTTTTATAGGCGCCCCGTGCTCCCTCCCTGTGCTTGCACTATGGTAGGGCTGTCACGTGGCGCAGAAGGTAGAGCGTGGTGCACCGCAGCCCGGTTGTCCATGGACGCGGTCCATGGGCGTAAAGCTGACTCCTGTAGCAGAGTAACCACCGTCCATGCAGGACGGCCAGCTGGGGCCGCAGAGGAACGTGGGGGTGCCCACGGTGACGTTGGCCGTGGAGTGTAGCGCGGCCGGTCCCCTTATCACCAAAGAGGAAACCCTTGTAGTCCGGTGCGGATGGCACAGCTTTGTTGACCCCTTTAATCACCAAAATGGCAACTGCGGCGTCGTCGTCACCGCGCGCAGGGGCGCGCGTCACTCTGCGGCCGCTGCAGAGCCCATGTGCGCTCTGCAGAGGTTGCTTTGCAGCGAAGCGATCTCCACGAGGGCTTGGATGCCCTGTAGAGAATTCGGCGTTGACCTCTCCAGGGGAGATTTCCTTGAAGAGGGGGCAGCAGAGGAGAGGGCCTCCGCAGGCCTCTGCTGCCTCAAAAGCCCTCGCGAGGCAATCGCCTCGCGAGGCTCTCCAAGCCGTAGGCTCGGTTCTTAGCGAAAATTCGCCATCAAGTGTCGAGGGCCGTAGAGGACAGGCCCACACACCCTGGATTTCACTGGGCCGACAATATCATCCTTCTCTCTTGCTCCTTGAAAACTTCCGCCACACCAAACTCAGGTAACTCGTTAGAGAGTTAGTGCATAATCAAAAATTCTCATATTATACTGTGACACAATCATTACCAAAGCTTCTGGACATTACTTACAGCCACTGATGTTTAATGGAGCAAGAAATCAATCAAACATAGTAAAAGAGGCAATGCAAAATGACAGGCGGAATCTGTCAAAAACAAAACAGTCTGGAAAGACGAATTTTTTCGAGGCACTTAACTTGCTCAGATGGAAGAATCCCAAACTAATGAAAGTTGCGTACATATATAAGGATCATGCGTGATTTCTTTCAGAATGTTTCGAATTTTCTGCAGCGCATACAGATCAAAACGGTGGACAGCAAAAATCTGTCACTGCGCAGAAATCCAATTTTAGCAACAACTTTCAACTAGAGACTTTACTTGGCACAACAATGCAATAAAATAAAGATACAAATGAGTTGCTACAGAAGTAAACAGCACATTGACTCAAAATAAAATAAAATGACAGAAAATAAAAAGATGGGTTGTCTCCCACAAGCGCTTTTCTTTAACGCCTTTCAGCTAGGCGCAGAAAGTGAAAATCAGTGTTATCAAGAGAAGATGCATCAACATCATAATTTTCCTCAAAAACACAACTTGTCACAATAGGTACCTTAGGTGTCCCTGAAGATGTTCCATTATTTAAATTTCCCATAGTTGTACTAAGAGTTTTATCAATTTTAAGCTCATTATGAGTCTTCGGCTTTGGCATCTTAGGGACATACATGAACTTTTGCTCTTTCCCTACATAAGCCTTCTCCTTAAACTTAAGAGAAGAAAAGGTTGAACCAAGGTTCCCATAGCTTCTTCTAGTTCGCCAATCCTATGGTTTTGATTATCAAGAGCATGTCTAGCCTCTAAAGCAGTGATTCTTTCATTAGTGCTTACTACTGATTCAAGTAGTGTTGGAAAAAAATTCTCCATAGAATCTAGTTTGTTTATAATATCCTCCAAAGTGATCTCACTTTTAATATTGTTAGTAGGTGGTGTTCCTACTAAACTTTCAATTAAATTACAAGCTTCCAAAGCAGGAGTACCTAGGAAATTACCCCATGTAAGAGTATCAGAATATACCTATACCAACTAGTGATACCAACATAGAAATTCCTAAGAAGGATCATGGTAGAATGTTTTTAGTAATCTATGATGAGCATCACTAATTCTATACCAAGCATCTTTCAAACTTTCTCCCCTTGTTGCCTAAAGAGACGAACCTCAACTTCAGGAGTACTCATTTTAGCAAAAATAAAAGCTAGGCCGAAATAATAAAAGTAAAACAAGTAGCTAATTTTTTTTTTTTGATATAAAGAAAGCAAACAAGACAAAATAAAAATAAAGCAAGACAAAAACAAAGTAAATAGATTGGGTGTGAGAGACTCCCCTTGCAGGAGCAATTCGGCCTCCCCGGCAACGGCGCCAGAAAAAGTGCTTGATGTGTGTAAAGTCACACGTCCGTTGGGAACCCAAGAGGAAGGTATGATGAGTGCAGCAGCAAGTTTTCCCTCGGTATGAAGCCAAGGTAATCGAACCAGTAGGAGATCGAAGTTGCTTCGAAGGTGTCAACGGCGCCAGAAAAAGTGTGGTGTTGATGGGAATGCTAGACTCGTCGACTTGGAACCTACACACAACAATCAAACTACTTTCTCCCAACGAAACAGTGAGGGTGTCAATCTCACCGGCTTGCTGAAAACAAAAGATTAGACGTATAGTGTGGAAAATGATGTTTGCTTGCAGAGAATGTAAAAGAACAATGATTGCAGTAGGTTGTATTGCAGATGTAAAAGAATGGACGGGGTCCACAGTTCACTAGTGGTGTCTCTCCATAATAAATACTAACATGCTGGGTAAACAAATTACAGTTGGGGAATTGACAAATAGAGAGGGCATAACAATGCACATACATATCATGATGATCACTATGAGATTTACTTGGGCATTACGACAAAGTACACAGACCGCCATCCAGCATGCATCTGTGTCTAAATAGTCCACCTTCAGGTTAGCATCCGCACCCCTTCCAGTATTAAGTTGCAAGCAACAGACAATTGCATTAAGTATGGTGTATAATGTAAACAACACTAATATCCTTAGACAAAGCATTACTGTTTTACCCTAGTAGCAACAGCACATCCACAACCTTAGAACTTTCTGTCACAGTCCTAGATTAAATGGAGGCATGAACCCACTATCTACCATAAATACTCCCTCTTGGAGTTACAAGCATAAACTTGGCCAAAGCCTACACTAATAACGGAGAGCATGCAAGATCATAAACAACACATATATGATAGATCAATAATCAACTTGACATAGTATTCAATATCCATCGGATCCCAACAAACACAACATGTAGCATTACATTAAGATGATCTTGATCATGATAGGAAGCTCACAAGATCTAAACATAATGGCACAAAAGGAGAAGACAACCATCTAGCTACTGCTATGGACCCGTAGTCCAGGGATGAACTACTCACGCATCACTCCGGAGGCAGGCATGGCGATGTAGAGCCCTCCGGTAATGATTCCCTTCTCTGGCAGGGTGCCGGAGGAGAACTTCTAAACCCCCTGAGTTAGGGTTGACGGCGGCGGCGGTAGATGATGTTTTATGGAATAATGGCTCGGTGTTTTAGGGTTTTCGAGTCTAGGGGAACTTATAGGCGAAGGGGCAACGTCGGTGGAGGCGCGGGGCCTGCTCCCCATAGGGTGGCGCGGCAGGGGGCCCACCCGCGCCGCCATGTGGGGAGGGCGCCCTGCTGCCCCCCTTCGTCTCTCCTTTGGACTTCTGGAACGTGTCGGGAAAAATAGGCATCTGGGATTTTGTTTCGTCCAATTCCGAGAATATTTCCAGAACAGCTTTTCTGAAACCAAAAACAGCAGAAAACAGGAACTGGCACTGTGGCATCTTGTTAATAGGTTAGTTCCATAAAATGCATAAAAATGCTATGAAGTGTGAATAAAACATGTAGCTATTGGTATAAAACTAGCATGGAACATAAGAAATTATAGATACGTTGGAGACGTATCAGCGTACGACTGGATACTGGTCTTCTGCTACTCGAACTTCTTCTTGCTGGGGCTGCGGCGGCGGCTGTACGTACGCTGCTGCTGCGTGCGCGGGTGGAGGAGCGGCCGCGGTGGAGCATGGAGTGCCAGCGGTGCAGCGGGTTGCGCTGCGGGTGCCGAGGCTGAACCTTCTTCTGGATGGCCTCGTATATCTTGAGTGCCTTTCTACAGTCCTGTTGCGATCGAAACGCGTCACACGAACACGTCTCGTGTACCCGCGGTGCCGGGGGAGATACTCCGCAACTCGCCCCGTGGGAGGCCTCCTTCCAACGCGATACGCAAGACAACAAGCCGGCTCTTTTTAGACCAGACGCCCCAGCCCCTCTGGAGAAGCCCCGTCAGAGGAAGCCGGCGACGATTGGCTGAACTAAGCCGAACTTGGCCGCTCTTAGCTCGGTTTTCGATATCTGGTGAAATCTACGCGAAGTCGCCGAACAACGGAAGCATGAACAAAGGTTTGAGGGAAAAGTAGGTTGTATTGATAGGTTGTCGATTGTTTGCTTAATTTCAATCGGCCATCACCTCTCACATATATATGAGGCAGCTGGGCTTCCCGTACAAGTATTGGACTTCTACAAGGCTTACAAATCATAGTCTAAGTCGAATCCGTCTCTAAAATAGGCAACTTTTTGCCGACAACGTTGGCTTCAAACTTGCTGGAAAGTTGCCTTTTGCCCTTCCATGTCGGCTTCAAACTTGTTGGCTACTTTGGAAAGTTGCCTTTTGTCTTCCATATTGGCTTCAAACTTGCCTCCTTCCTCAGAGATGTGATATCTTGATCGGCTTCGTTTTAAACCCGGACTTCAACATCCGTCCGGCCTTTTAGAAAGTTGTCTTTCATTTTCCAGCCTTGATCTTGGAAAGTTGTCTTCTAACTTGCCGGCTTGTATTGACAAATTTGGTTTTTCCTGAGCCGGCTTGTTTTGACAAAGTTGGCTTCTTTTCCGCCTTGTCTTGACAAAGTTGACCCGCCTTGTCTTGACAAAGTTGACTTTTTC
The DNA here is from genome assembly GCA_947311845.1 of Poa pratensis. NCBI lineage: Eukaryota > Viridiplantae > Streptophyta > Magnoliopsida > Poales > Poaceae > Poa > Poa pratensis. Next base: position 20,569,807 of record CAMZMU010000035.1, read on the forward strand.
GCCTTGTCTTGACAAGGTTGACTTTTGCCGCCTTCTTTTCTGCCACCTTTATTACCTTCCTTTGACTTAGCTTGTTAGGTTCTTTTTGGCAACTTTGCACTCCCGAATCTAGCTTCCGCCTTGTTCCACTTGATGGATTATTGGCTGCCTTCTTCTGGCCGTCTTTTCCTGGAAAATTCCAGATCATCATTTTAGCCTTCTTTGCTGCCTCTTCAAGCTGCCAAGTCTTCCTTCAACCTGCAAACTAGCAATCTACCAAAAACAGGTGCTAACACATGCCCCCTGTTTTCTAGTAGAGCTTGCATACTAGAAAATATTCAATGTAGAAGTCTTTGTCTAAGGGCGATGCTTAAGCTCATCGGCCATATGCTAAGGGCGATATATGTATATCGGCCATACGTGCAACTCATGCAGTTTGCCACACGCTCGGGTCGAACTTCTTCAGGTATTTCCCATTGATAGCTGGAGGCAGCATGCCGCCTTCCAACGTCTCCACCAGATAAGAGTTGTCGGGTACTATCCTCGCGACTCGCAGTGGCCCTTCCCAGTTTGGGGACCATTTGCCAAATTTCCGCTTCTGGAGCCAACTGGCAATATAACCTTCCAGACCAAGTCGCCAATTTGAAAGTCTTTAAGCCGGACCTTCTTATTGTAAGTTTTTGCCACCCGCAACTTCTCCTTCTCGATCTCTCTTAAAGCAATAACACGCTTGTCGGCTACTTCATCAACATTATCCATCATCAAGCTACATTAGTCTTCAGCCGACAAGTCATCTTGCTTAACAAACCTCAAGGCAGCCAGATTCACCTCTATTGGCAAAACGGCTTCTTGTCCATACACCAACTCGAAAGGAGTTGTCTTAGTTGCTCCATGCCTTGAGATTCTATGAGCCCACAATGCTTCGGACAACACTTCATGCCACCGTCTTGGATGGTCCTGCACCTTCTTCTTGATCAGCTTGATCAATATTTTATTGCTTGATTCGGCTTGTCCGTTGGCTTGCGCATAGTAGGGAGATGAACTCAGCATCTTGATTCAAGTGATTCGGCAAATTGCTTCACCTCCTTAGCCATGAAGGAAGTACCTTGATCTGTGGTAAGAGTCTGCAGAATGCCGAATCGATGGATAATATGCTCTGTAATAAACTGAATCACCTCCTTGTGGGTCATGTTCCTGAGAGGTATTGCTTCAGACCACTTGGTGAAATAATCAGTGGCAACCAACACGAACCGATGCCCCTTGGATGAAGGCGGATGGATCATGCCAACAAAGTCAAGCGCCCAACCCGAAAGGCCACGGTTTTATATTGGATTAAGATTTGAAGCCGGCACCAACTGAATGTCTCCAAACTTCTGGCAGGCTTCGCATCCCTTGTAGTATCTGAAGCAGTCATTGATCATTGTCGGCCAATAAAATCCTGCTCACCTAAGCATCCACTTCATCTTGTGGGCCGACTGATGTGTACCACATAAACCATCATGTACCTCTCCCATGGCAACTCTAGCTTCGTCTTCATTCAAGCACTTTAGAAGAAGACCATCAGCTGTTCGGCGATATAAGGCGGCATCCACCTACGTATACTTGAGGAATAAGCGCCGAACTGCTCTGTCTGATTTTCGACTTGGATCTTGTAAATAGTCAAATAAGGTTGTCTCCATCGTTTGCCAAGTTGTCATTTGCCGCCTTCTTAGCCGGATCCAATAAGCCGGCCTCTTGTTTGGCTTCCTCCAAGTTGACAACTTTTGACTCTTTTGTAGCCGGCTCCAACAAGCCGGCTTTTTGTTTGGCTTCCTCCAAGTTGGCAACATTACTTGCCGGCGTTCCTTGATGAAGAACATCCCACGACTGACGTGATAGCCGGATGCTGTTGCGCCAACTCATTGGCAAGCCAATTGTCTTGCCTAGGAACATGGGATATATGGAAATAATCCAACGTTGAAATCAGATCCAGGCATCTGTCAAGGTACATGTTGAGTGATCCGCTGTTGCATTGACAAATCTTGGCCACTTGCCGGACAATAAGTAACGAATCTCCATATGCCTCGACATGAGTTACCCCTGCGTCCACCAATATTTCTAGTTGAATAGAAGTGCTTCGTATTGGCTTCATTGTTAGTGCATAAATAGTCAAGACGACAAGAGGCTTCAAAAACAGTACCGTGTGGTGAGATGTACACAATGCCAACTCCTTGTCTGCTGCTGCAGACTGAGCCGTCAAAATAAAGCTTCCACGGTACAGCCGACACAATGTTTAAGTCGGCTTCTTGTTCCAGGTCAATCCGATGTTCAACAATAAAGTCAGCTACAATTTGGCCTTTCATAGATTTTAGTGGTTCATAAGCCAAATCATATTCAATCAACCCGTACGCCCATTTGCCGATTCGTCCACTGAGAATCGGCCTTTGTATCATGTGTTTGAGAACATCGGTCTGACTAAAGACTTTGCATTCACTGGACAGCAGATAATGGCGCAACTTGGTGCAGGGAAAGTAAAGAGACAAACACAACCTCTCTACAAAGTTGTACCTCGACTCGGCATCCAGCAAACGTCTACTCAGATATGTGATGACGTATTCTTGTCCTTCGGCTTCCTGAGTTAAGGCAGCTCCAACTACTTTGTCTTCAGCAGCAATATAAAGCCGGAAAGGCTGACCACGAGTCGGCTTCCTGAGAACTGGAGGAGTAGACAGCAAGTTTTTATCCTGTCAAAAGCTTCTTGTTGCTTTGCCCCCCAGGTGAATTCATCGTCGTTCTTGATCCGAAGGATCTGTGTAAACGCATCAACTTTTCCAGACAAGTTAGCAATGAATCTTCTTAAATAGTTTACCTTGCCCAGAAACTTCTGCATATCCTTTTTGCAACCCGGCGCTTGTACTTTCTGGATAGCCTAAATCTTTGTCGTATCAACTTCTATGCCATGTTCATGTATGATAAAACCAAGGAACATTCCAGCCAACACACCAAAGGCACACTTCAAAGGATTCATCTTGAGCCCGTACTTCCTCGTTCTTTCAAACACCAGCCGCAAGTCGGCCAAGTGATTTGACTCGTTGTTCGACTTAACCACCATCATCAATATATACTTCCAATACGACTCCAGAAGATCATGAAATATCAGCTTCATCGCTCTTTGATATGTGGCTCCGGCATTTTTCAAGCCAAAGGTCATCACGGTCCATTCGAACAAGCCAACAAATCCTAGGCAGTGGAACGCCGTCTTAGCCGAATCTTCTTCTGCCATAAATATCTGGTTGTAACCTACGTTGCCATCCAGGAAGCTGATGACTTTGTGACCTGAGGCTTCATTGACAAGCATGTCGGCTATTGGCATAGGGTATTCATCCTTTGGCGTGGTTCGAATCAAATCTCTGAAATCTATACACGCCCTGATCTTGTCGGATCCCTTCTTCTCGACGGCACAATGTTGGATAACCATTCGACATATTTGCAGGGCCGAATGAAGTTGGCTTTCAAAAGACGGCCTATTTCCGCCTTTATCCGGTCATAGATCTGTCGATTAAATTTGCGAGCCGGCTGCTTGTGTGGCCTGAAGCCGGCTTTAATAGGCAACCGATGTTTCACCAACACTCGGCTTAACCCAGGCATCTCGTGGTATTCCCATGCAAAGCAATCCACATATTCCTTGACTAGCGCGATTAACTTAGACTTGTAATCGGCCGCCAACTTTTGCTTGACAAATGTCGGCCTAGGGACAGTGCCATCCCCAATGTCTACCTCTTCAAGTAAGTCGGCCGACGTAAAGCCTTGTCCCAAATTGTCCATATCATCTGGTTCTTCAATTGCTTCGCACATATCGTTCCTTTTGGCCCGATACTTTTCCAGACGCTTCCGCATCCACTCATCGTTTTAATCCATTTACTTGAGCGGCAGCCGATTGCCACCAACCGGCTTTAAAGATACTGGCACGAATCCGTCCCTGGTAGCACTCAGGAAGTCGAATCTGGATAGATCACGCCCAGAAAGGCATGTAACATTGGAATGTTGCCAATCAACAATCGATTCGGCAAGTGCAATGCGCCGAATCGTCAGCATGGATGACTTCAATTTCGTCATCAACCCATTGGACAAGTTGCTGGTGCATAGTAGACGGAACACATTGGTTGGCATGAAGCCAATCTCGTCCCACAGTACATTGTAGTTTCCCTGCACCTCAGCAACAAAGAAGGCGGTAGCCAAAGTCTTGCTTCCTACTGTGAACTCCAACTGATAACCCTTTGGCTTCCACTCCTTCTCCTCCTTCGAACCCATTCAGCACCATGTTCGTCTTCATCAGATCACCATCATCTAGTTGTAGCTTTTTGAAGACAGAATATGGCATCAGGTTTACCACAGTGCCGCCATCAACCATCATCATGGTGATCGGCTTACCATCAATATGCCCTCTGACGTACAGAGGCTTGTCAGGTTTTTCGAAGACATCATTTTTGGGTCCGAAGTTGATTTGCGCCACGTCGCCTTCTTCTTCAATAGCGGAAACTCAGCCGCAAGTAGTACCATGTTGATATCCATGGCCGTCCGAGTCGGCGATTCTTCATAATCCAGCAGATCTTCGTCATCGGTCATATTGCCCGATTCGCTCACTGCTGATGTTGCCATTGTGAGGTCTTCTCCCAACTGCTCCTCTATTGCAAGGTCTTGAATTGCCGGCTCCTCCGCCAAGTTTGCCAGATTTTCCTCTTGAGTTGCCGGCTCCTCTGCCACCAAGTTTGTCGAACTTCCCTCTGCCAAATCAGCTGCTTCTACTTCATCTGCCCATGACGAATAAGTAACAGCCGGCGTATCCGCCAACATTGTGTCATCATTCGCAGCTAAAGCTGGTGTGACTGCTGTCGGAGCTGCAATAAGGACTGGCCTTGGGATCCACATTTGAGCTGGCAACATTGGCCGTTCCGCGTTGAACTTGGCGTCCCTGGATCTCTCAGCTCCTTCTTCTGCCTTCTCTCGGTTTCTTGCCCTTTGTAGTTTCCGCCTTTGAGTTTTCGTTATACCTGGCGGGCACCACCTTGGCTGAGTGTATTTTGGATCCCGAGGTTGAACTGCTGCAGCTTGACCGGAGCCAGCTTCATGATCATTGGTTGTTGCCTTCGGACCGATAACAAGTATCGGCTCGCTGGTTGTCGGCTCTACAACCGGGTCTTTCATCTTTATCATATGAGTTCCAATGATCAACAAGTTGCCTGCAACCAATCCACCTTCTGGCTCAGCTTTTTTAGAACCTTGTTCCTTGATCTGCCAATACGACTTGTCTCCGGGATACACAAGCCGGCTTTGTACAGATTGCCGGATTGCTCTGCGTTTCAACTCATGATCAGCTGGCCTCTGATGCCGGCTACTTTCCCCGGCAGATGGTGACCTGGGCCGTTTGCCATGTTGCCATTGGCGTGACCATGACCTGGCCTGATGCACGTACTTGTTCAGCAGCATGTCAAAAGTTGGCTTTGTCTTCCTTGGTCTATATTCAACCTTGTTTGTCTTCCATCAGCCAACTTCTGGGCTTTTGGGCTTTATAAACCTAGGTGGCAACTTTTCTGACCCTTGCCCCCCGAGTGCAGGATTATTGATGGTAATCTTGATGACTTCGCCTCCACGGGTTGCCGGCTCACTGTAACTTGTCTTCCTGCCACCTTGTTGCCGGCTACTTTCCTGGGTTCACCAACAACAATATTAGATTTATTAGCGGCTTCAGCCTCCTCTGGCCGAAGTAAAACTTTCTTTCCCTCCAGTTCTAGCACGTTCATTGGGAATGACTGTGTGTGAATTGCCATGCCAGCAAAGCTCAATCGTCCATCATTGAGGGCCGGTTGGATCTGTCGATGAAAGACATTGCAATCATTAATAGCATGCGAGAAAGAATTATGATATTTACAATAAGCCCGCCGCCTTAATTCATCAGGCGATGGTATAACATGTTTGACTCTTATCACTTTATCCTTCAACAAGGCATCAAATATTTTGTCACATTTGCCTACGTCAAAGCTGCATTTTATTTCATCATCCCGATTCTTGCGAATCGGCTTCAGATCATCACACATGTAAGGTTTGGCTTTGTTGGGCCAAACAAACTCTGCAGTATAAACATCGGCTTCATCACTGGAGTCGGCGTCATTTTCGACAATATTAAGCCGGCTCCTGCTCATCCGATGCGAGTCTTTTGACTCATTGACCCGACTCTCTCTTGGACTTGGCCAACAGATAAGAATTCATGTCCTTCTAACCTTTCTTTCAGGTAGGACCTTAGCCCATTAAAAACCAAGTCAGCCAAGTCTCTTTCAGTTATCACCAAACTATAACATCGGTTTCTACTGTTTCTAAATCTTTTGACATAATCGGATACCGATTCGTCATGTTTCTGCCTAACCGATGTAAGGTGGGACAACTTGAGTTCTATTTCTCCGGTAAAGAATGTTCATGAAACTTTTGCTCTAAATGAAACCAAGTATATATAATTAGGAGCTAAAGCCGAAAACCAAGAAAACGCAATACCGGTTAAAGACAACGAGAACAGACGAACTTTAATATGGTCATGATTAGCTTCACCTAATTGAGCCACATACTAACTAATATGTTCCCATGTTGATTTACTATCCACCCCATTAAATTTGGCAAATTCAGGTACTCTATAACCAGGTGGATAAGGTTGCAGATCAAAGTAATCGAGGTAAGGCTTAGTGTAAGTTCTATGTTTTGGCATCACCCCGAGTTTATCAAAAGCTATTTGGTCCAGCCTTCTCCTGAATTCAGCTAAGGAATCGTCCATAACAGACGATTGAGACGACATGAGAGAAGGATTGGCAGTAGGGCCAGCTTGCACCCAAGTAGCCGAATTTTGATTCGGCATTGACTCATGACCTAAAATCCACCTTGTTTGACTCGGCTGGCTTGCCGAGTTAGGCACACTCTGGATAGGAGTTGGACATGGCAGTGTAGGCACAAGTTGGTTTTCCCTGTTTTGATCCATCGACTGTTTGTCCGATGGCTTATCACGGAGCGTGTTTTTCTTAGCCTTTTCATGTTCTAGCATAAGATCGTAAACATTGGCAGTGCCTTGCGAAACATGAAATTGAATTTCGGCTATCTGTTCCGAGGAAAAAAAAGGCTACTACTTACAGCGGGCTTGTCAATGTTGATGTCCAGCGGTACAAACTCCGGCTCCTTGATCAGCGAGAGTACACCTTGTCGATCTACCTTGAAGCTGGATAGGTACAGGTCTTCATCTTCTTGATCTCGCTTGATTCGCAGCGCCTCGAACTCCTCGCTTCTTTTCTTCTTCCACGCCTCCAGACCTTGGCGTTGTTCATCCGACAACTTCTCGAGAGTTGGCTTGATGATGTTGTCGGTGCTGATGCTGGTAGCGTCGGTCTTAGAATTGGTCATTGTTGTCCAATTTGTTAGATCGAATTGTCCCCAGTGGAGTCGCCAAAAAGTGTGTTGCGCTCGAAACGCGTCACACGAACACGTCCTCGTGTACCCGTGGTGCCGGGGGAGATACTCCGCAACTCGCCCCGCGGGAGGCCTGCTTCCAGCGCGATACGCAAGACAGCAAGCAGACTCTTTTTAGACCAGACGCCCCAGCCCCTCGGGACAACCCCGTCAGAGGAAGCCGGCGACGATTGGCTGAACTAAGCCGGACTTGGCCGCTCTTAGCTCGGTTTTCGATATCCGGTGAAATCTACGCGAAGTCGCCGAACAACTGAAGCATGAACAAAGGTTTGAGGGAAAAAGTAGGTTGTATTGATAGGTTGTCGATTGTTTGCTTAATTTCAATCGGCCATCACCTCTCACATATATATGAGGCGGATGGGCTTCCCGTACAAGTATTGGACTTCTACAAGGCTTACAAATCATAGTCTAAGTCGAATTCATCTCTAAAATAGGCAACTTTTTGCCAACAATGTTGGCTTCAAACTTGCTGGAAAGTTGCCTTTTGCCCTTCCATGTCGGCTTCAAACTTTTGGCTACTTTGGAAAGGTGCCTTTTGTCTTCCATATTGGCTTCAAACTTGCCTCCTTCCTCGGAGATGTGATATCTTGATCGGCTTCGTTTTAAACCCAGACGTCAACATCCGTCCGGCCTTTTAGAAAGTTGTCTTTCATTTTCCAGCCTTGATCTTGGAAAGTTGTCTTCTAACTTGCCGGCTTGTATTGACAAAGTTGGTTTCTCCCGAGCCGGCTTGTTTTGACAAAGTTGACTTATTTTCTGCCTTGTCTTGACAAAGTTGACTCCCGCCTTGTCTTGACAAAGTTGACTTTTTCCGCCTTGTCTTGACAAGGTTGACTTTTGGCGCCTTCTTTTCTGCCACCTTCCTTTGACTTAGCTTGTTAGGTTCTTTTTGGCAACTTTGCACTACCGAATCCAGCTTTCGCCTTGTTCCACTTGATGGATTATTGGCTGCCTTCTTCTGGCCGTCTTTTCCTGGAAAATTCCAGATCATCATTTTAGCCTTCTTAGCTGCCCTCTTCAAGCTGCCAAGTCTTCCTTCAACCTGCAAACTGGCAATCTGCCAAAAACGGGTGCTAACAAGTCCTTCAGCAGATGGTTGGCGCCCCACTTTCCTGTTTCGGGGTTCTTGAACATGTGATGTCTGCATGGCTGCTCGAGTTCCTCTTCAGGGCAGAGGGTGCGGTGTTTCCACTCGCGTTTCTGCCCTCCATCGTCGCGGTAGTTATCCTGATTTCGACCATACTGGCCTTGGCTTTTTTGACGACCGCTGTCACGACTGCTAGCCTCACGAGGGTTATTGAACCCAGCCGCTACTAGTTTGATTTTGTCCCGTCCATCATAACGGGGTTTCTTCTTGTGGCGATCATCTCTCCAGTTGCTTGGGCCACCTTCCTCTTTCACCGAGTAAGGATGGTCGTCTCGTATGGAGTCTTCTCCATCTGCCGATTGGTTTGCTGGAGTCGACCGAACGCTTCCCTGAGATCTTGGCGTCACATGCCGCATTGAAAAGCGTCCATTGCCCTATCTTCTGAGATGACTCTGATGCTGTTGCGCAGCAGGGTCCATCGTGAGATGTAAGAGCGCAACGATTCTTCCTTTCCTTGCTTACAAGCCTGCAGCTCGACGAAGGTGCCGGGCCGCGAGTATGTTCCGAGGAAGTTCTTGATGAAGGCTTCTTCAAACTGCACCCACGAGTTGAAGGAGTTCTTGGGCATGGTTTGGAGCCACCCGCGTGCAAATCCAGTGAGCATCAACTGAAGATACTGCATCGCTGTAGTCGTGTTGCCTCCTTGACAGTTGCAGGCGATGAGGTAGTCTTCGAGCCAGAGCCTCGGGTCTTGCGTTCCGTCGAACTTAGCTGCTTCAGCTGTGAGCTTGAAGCCTTTCGGCATCCTCATGTCACGGATGCTGAGGGTGAAGCACGAGGCGCCACATGGCTCGTAGCTTCCACTGGAGTATAGCTCTTGGTCTTGAGTGCTACTCGCTCGTTTGGCGTGGTTGCGGTCGAGCTACCGCTGCGTGATGTAGTTGCGCGCGTCTTCTCCTTCTTGAAGGCGTCGCGTGGGCCGCTCTACGTGCACGGCACGCTCGCGGTCGCGTCGACCTGGATCTTCTGTTGGTTTATCGGTTGCGCCTGACTTGAGAAGAGCATCTTCCGCCAACTTGAGTGCCTTGATCTGCTGCTTGTGTACGTTGGCGCGCGGGTCACCCTCCGGAGGTTGGGTCAGCTGCAGGTATGTGCCTATCGACATCAGAGCGGCAGAGGTTGTTTTTGGGATCGGAATCCCTTTTGCGTCTTCTGTCACGTAGGATGACTCGAGGTTGCGGGTAACTCCCGCTCTATCTGCTTCTGTTATCCGGTTCATGCGTGTTCTATGATGCCTTTGCGAGACTGCAGTCTCCGAGGAGGCGAAGGAGAAAGTTGTGCGTTGGGCATTCGAGTTGTCGGCGATCTCCTTGTGTCGGACTAACTCAGCTTTTTCCACGCGGATCTTTTCGATGTCCTTCCACATCAGGTGCCGGTATGCCATCATGTCTCCCCTGGTCGCATCTTCAGGGGGCATGGTGTACTCCTCCATGTGCTTCAGGGCTCTGATCCCCATCTCGAAGGTGATAGTGAGCTTCGTCACCCCGTCTGGCATGATCACCTCCAGCGGGTACGCCGGAGGTTCTTCTCGACGATTGTTGTTCGGAGTCGTGGTTTTGATCATGAAGATTTGCGCTGGGTGCAACTGGGCCGTCAACTGCGCGTCGCTGCTGTCGGAGTTGTCCCTGGAGTCGAAGATGGAGGCGACGTGATACACGCTGCAGTCGTTGCAGAACTCGTCGGGTGAGGAGTCGACGATCTTCATTGTCTCCGTTGTCGATGGAGGTGTGGCGGGTGGGGTCGATGCGGACTCGACCTTCGCAGTTCATGTTGCGGAAGCGAACGTGATCTCCGTAGTCGAAGGAGATGCGGTTGATGTCGATGAGGCAGGCGCGATCTCCGTAGTGGAAGGAGACGCGGTCGATGTCGGTGACGCAGATGCGATCACCGTAGTTGATGGAGACGCATTCGATGTCGATGAGGCGGATGCGATCTCCGTAGTCGACGAAGACGCGGTCGATGTCGATGATGCAGATGCGATCTCCGTAGTCGACGGAGACGCGGCCAATGTCGATGATGTAGATGTTGTTGGATATATGCCCAAAAGGCAATGTATTTATACATGTGAAAATGTATTTATACAAATGTACATCTGATTCATACATTATTGATTCGTATTCTCTATGCTATAACTGCAGTGATTTCTAAATGCGTGATTTAGGGAAAAGCTCACCTGCACGTGTAGAGAATATGAATACATAAAAAGTACCCTAGTTCTTTTATGGACTAATTCTTTATGATAGATGACGCGGCTTTTCCTAGTCATGGACATAGAGTTTATGTCAGCATCAAGGATGGCATATTATTGGACTATAATATGGCTGGGTCACCCAAGTGTTGGTATGCTAAGAGATTCCGTTAAATAGTCTTTTTGTCCTTAGCTTTATCACAGAAAGGTTGTTGTATAACATGTCCTTGTAACCATGAGGTTATTGGGGTCATGCATATTGGAAGAGTTGCTTTGGTGCTGTCAACCGTCACGGCCGTAACAGGGTGATCATAAGGCAGTTGCTGGGTGGCTTCGAAGGTGTGTGTATCCTAATGTTCTGAGATGGGAAATTACACCTCTAGGTTAAGAGAGATACTTCCAGGGCCAACTCGGTATTATATACATATCCACTACGTTCTGCAGACAATGCACAGTGAAGTTACACTGTGTGGGATATCTTAATATGGCAACGAGTAAATGGAACTTACCGGTAACGAGATAGACAAAGATGATGTGAATCAATCCTTGATTGATTCATGGTATCATCACGGATCTATATCTCGGGTGAAGTTCAGTATCGTGAGTAATGGGATTGATATATGATAATCAACAGGTTCAACAGTAGAGTTATTCGCATAACGATAGCAGCCACACAGGACGTCCTTGGAACTGTCACTGGCCGGTGATTGGTTGATACCCAACCAATTATAGCTACCCGTTATCGGACCTGTAGGGTGGACACACTTAAGCTAGGATTGGTTAGTTGTGTTATATGGTTGGTCTGGAACATGGAGACAATATCATCGGCATGGTGCTTGCGTGATACGACATACCTTGTCAAGAGAGAAAGTTTGTGATAGAAGTTACTATCACAGTCGGAATTATTCCGAGGAGGTTTATATATAGAGGTTATATTTGTCCGGAGTATTTTGTCGGTGGACACTGGGTGTCCCGGATCATATGAAAGGAGTTTCATATGATATGTAATTAATTCGGTGAATGTTCTGTAAAAGGAAATATTCAAATAAGAATTAATATGACAAAGTATTATTTAATTATATGTTAATTAAATATTCATTTATTTAATTGATAAATAATTACGGGAAAAATATTAAGCCCATACCACAGTGGTGATGGGCCGAAGACGTCGGCCGAACCCTAGTGGGCCATGCGGCCCATGGCAGGGGCGAGGCAGCGGCCAAGTGGCGGCTGGCCAGGCGGGCCCCACCCGCCAGGTCAATGTGGCCAGGGCGGGCCCCACGCGCCAGGCAGCGGCGGTGGCCAAGACAGCAAGGCGAGCCAGCCTAGGGCGGGCCCCACCTTCCTAGGTCGGTGCGGCCAAGGTGGGCCCCACCCGGCCGATCGAACAAGGAGAGGGAGAGGGAGAGGGAGGGGAGGAGTTGGAGTTCCACTCCAACTCCCCTCCCATGCCGAATTGGGCAAGGGGAAACTTTCCCCTTGTCCAAGTTGAGTTGGACAAGGAAAGGTTTTCCCCCTTGCCCAAGTCTCCCTACCCCTTGGGCTCCTTTATAAACCCCACCCCTCTAGTTGGAGAAACACAAGATTGACACAAGTTTCTCAATTAGAATAGACGGGACGCAAGTTGCTCTCAAGTTTAGATCTCTTCTAGTTGGATTAGAGGGACCTCTAATTAGAGGCGACCTATCCGATTAGACTAGATCTAATCTCTCTCTCTCTCCTTCTCATGTGTTGAGATCTCCACCTTCATATACACCAGCAGACTTCAAGCTTGGACGGCGAAGCCCTGCTGAACATTTCCAGTGTACGTTTGCAAGCTCTCGGAGGGGTTCCTCGTCATAGACGTTGCATCCTTCAGCTGTTGAACAAGGTGGTGAAGCGAAGGAGAAGAAGGCGTCGGAATCTCTCTACCAGGCTTGGTTGAGGGAGACCGCGTACGGCTACATCGACTACGTCATCAACACGTTCTTCCGCAATCTACGGTGTTGGTAACGTATACTAAACTAGATCTATGGATCTTCGTATTCGCATGTATCTTGATAGTAGATCCTGGAAAGGGTTGCGTAGCAATACGTGAAAATTTTAATTTACTGTACGCGCAACCCAATAGTGGTATCAGAGCCGATCTATGCGTAGATACATGATTTGATCTAGAGCACATGGTATGTGCGGGCACCGCATAAGTTTGTGCGGGTGTTGCGCTCGAAACGCGTCACACGAACACGTCCTCGTGTACCCGCGGTGCCGGGGGAGATACTCCACAACTCGCCCCGCGGGAGGCCTACTTCCAGCGTGATACGCAAGACAGCAAGCAGGCGCTTTTTAGACCAGACGCCCCAGCCCTCGGGACAAGCCCCGTCAGAGGACGCCGGTGACGATTGGCTGAACTAAGCCGTACTTGGCCGCTCTTAGCTCGGTTTTCGATATCCGGTGAAATCTACGCGAAGTCGCCGAACAACGGAAGCATGAACAAGGGTTTGAGGGTAAAAAGTAGGTTGTATTGATAGGTTGTCGATTGTTTGCTTAATTTCAATCGGCCATCACTTCTCACATATATATGAGGCGGCTGGACTTCCCGTACAAGTATTGGACTTCTACAAGGTTTACAAATCTTAGTCTAAGTCGAATCCATCTCTAAACTAGGCAACTTCTTGGCCGGCAACGTTGTCTTCAAACTTGCTGGCAACTTTGGAAGCTGCTTTTTGCCTTCTGTATTGGCTTCCAACTTGCTGGCTACTTAAAAAGTTGTCTTTTTCCTTCCGTATTAGCTTCAAACTTGCCTTCTTTCTTAGAGATGAGATATCTTGATCGACTTCGTATCAGACCCAGACTTCAGTACCCGTCCGGCTTCTTTTAGAAAGTTGCCTTCTATCTTCCCGCCTTGATCTTGGAAAGTCGTCTTCACCTTTTCCGCCTTGATCTTGACCTTCAAAGTTGTCTTTTTCCGCCTTTATTTGACTTGAAGAGTTGACGTTTCCACCTTTATTTGGCTTGAAAAAGTTGTCTTTTGTTGTCTTGATCGGTGGAAAGTTGTCTTTCTGCCGGCTTGTTTTGACAAAGTTGGCTTCTCTCCTGCCGGCTTGTTTGGACAACGTCGGCTTCTTTTGCTGCCTTTATTGCTTTCCTTTGACTTAGCTCACTCGGTCTTCAGGCAACTTTGCACTCTCGAATCCAGCTTCCGCCTAGTTCCAGTTGCCGGACTATTGGATGCCTTCTTCTGGCCGTCTTTTCCTGGAAAGTTTCCAGGCCACCATTTTAGCCTTCTTCGCCGCCTTCTTTAAGCCGCCAAATCCTCCTTGAACCTGAAACTGGCAATCTGCCAAAAACGGGTGCTAACATATGCCCCCCTGTTTTCTAGTAGAGCTTGCGTACTAGAAAATATACAATGTAGAAGTTTTTGTCTAAGGGCGATGCTTAAGCTCATCGGCCATATGCTAAGGGTGATATATGTATATCGGCCATACGTGCAACTCATGCAGTCTGCCACACGCTCGGGTGGAACTTCTTCAGGTATTTCCCATTGATAGCTCTAGGCAACATACCGCCTTTCAATGTCTCCACCAGATAAGAATTGCCAGGTACTATTCTCACGACTCGCAGCGGCCCTTCCCAACTTGGGGACCATTTGCCAAATTTCTGGCTTCTGGAGCCAACTGGCAACATAACTTTCTAGACCAAGTCGCCAATTTGAAAGTCTTTCAGCCGGACCTTCTTATTGTAACTTTTTGCCACCCGCAACTTTTCCTTCTCGATTTCTCTTAAGGCAATAACACGCTTGTCGGCTACTTCATCAATATTGTCCATCATCAAGCTGCAGTAGTCTTCAGCCGACAAGTCATTTTGCTTGGCAAACCTCAAGGCAGCCAGATTTACTTCTATTGGTAAAACGGCTTCTTGCCCATACACCAACTCAAAAGGGGTTGTCTTAGTTGCTCCATGCCTTGAGATTCTGTGAGCCCACAATGCTTCGGACAGTACCTCGTGCCATCTCCTTGGATGATCTTGTACCTTCTTCTTGATCAATTTGACCAAGATTTTATTGCTTGCCTCAGCTTGTCCGTTGGCTTGTGCATAGTAGGGAGATGAACTGAGCATCTTGATTCCAAGTGATTCGGCAAATTGCTTCACTTCCTTAGCCATGAAGGAAGTACCTTGATCTGTGATAAGAGTCTGCGGAATGCCAAATTGAGGAATGATATGTTCTGTAATAAACTGGATCACCTCCTTGTGGGTCATGTTTTTGAGAGGTACTGCTTCAGACCACTTGGTGAAATAATCAGTAGCCACCAATACGAACCGATGCCCCTTGGATGAAGGCGGATGGATCATGCCGACAAAGTCAAGCGCCCAACCTCGGAAAGGCCATGGTTTTATAATTGGATTAAGAGGTGAAGCTGGCACCAACTGAATATCTCCAAACTTCTGGCAGGCTTCGCATCCTTTGTAGTATCTGAAGTAGTCATTGATCATTGTCGGCCAATAAAAACCTGCTCGCCTGAGCATCCACTTCATCTTGTGGGCCGACTGATGTGTTCCACATAAACCATCATCTACCTCTCCCATGGCAACTCTAGCTTCGTCTTCACTCAAGCACTTTAGAAGAAGACCATCAGCTGTTCGGCGATATAAGGCGGCATCCACCAATGTATACTTGAGAGATAAACGCTGAACTGCTCTATCCGTTTTTCGACTGGGATCTTGTAAATAGTCAATATAAGGTTGTCTCCAGTCGTCCGCCAAGTTGTCATTTGCCTCCTTCTTAGCCGGATCCAACAATCCGACATCTTGTTTGGATTTCTCCAGGTTGGCGACATTTGAATCTCCTGTAGCCGGCTCCAACAAGCCGGCTTTTTGTTTGGCTTCCTCCAAGTTGGCAACATTACTTGCTGGCTGTTCCCTGATGAAGAACATCCCACGACTGACGTGATAGCCGGATGCCTGTTGCGCCAACTCATTGGCAAGCCAATTGTCTTGCCTAGGAACATGAGATATATGGAAATAATCCAACGTTGAAATCATATCCCGGCATCTGTCAAGGTACATGTTGAGTGATCCGCTGTTGCATTGACAGATCTTGGCCACTTGCCGGACAATAAGTAACGAATCTCCATATGCCTCGACATGAGTTACCCCTGCGTCCACCAATATTTCTAGCCCGAATAGAAGTGCTTCGTATTCGGCTTCATTGTTAGTGCATAAATAGTCAAGACGACAAGAGGCTTCAAAAACAGTACCGTGTGGTGAGATGTACACAATGCCAACTCCTTGTCCGCTGCTGTAGACTGAGCCATCAAAATAAAGCTTCCACGGTACAGCCGACACAATGTTCAAGTCGGGTTCTTGCTCTAGGTCAATCCGATGTTCAACAATAAAGTCAGCTACAATTTGGCCTTTCATAGATTTTAGCGGTTCATAAGTCAAATCATAATCAATCAACCCGTAAGCCCATTTGCCGTTCGTCCACTGAGAATCGGCCTTTGTATCATGTGTTTGAGAATATCGGTCTGACCAAAGACTTTGCATTCACTGGACAGCAGATAATGGCGCAACTTGGTGCAGGCAAAGTAAAGAGACAAACACAACCTCTCTACAAAGTTGTACCTTGACTCGGCATCCAACAGACGTCTAATCAGATATGTGATGACGTATTCTTGTCCTTCGGCTTCCTGAGTTAAGGCAGCTCCGACTACTTTGTCTTCAGCAGCAATATAAAGCCGGAAAGGCTGACCACGAGCTGGCTTCCTGAGAACTGGAGGAGTAGACAGGCAAGTTTTTATCCTGTCAAACGCCTCTTGTTGCTTTGCCCCCCAGGTGAATTCATCATTGTTCTTGAGCCGAAGGATCTGTGTAAACGCATCAACTTTTCCAGACAAGTTAGCAATAAATCTTCTTAAATAGTTTACCTTGCCCAGAAACTTCTGCATCTCCTTTTTGCAACCCGGCGCTTGTACTTTCTGGATGGCTTCAATCTTTGCCGGATCAACTTCTATGCCATGTTCATGTATGATAAAACCAAGGAACCTCCCAGCCGACACGCCAAAGGCACACTTCAAAGGATTCATCTTGAGCCCGTACTTCCTCATTCTCTCAAACGCAAGTCGTAAGTCGGCCAAATGATTTGACTCGCCGTCCGACTTAACCACCACGTCATCAATATACACCTCCAGTATGACTCCCAGAAGATCATGAAATATCAAGTTCATTGCTCTTTGATAAGTGGCTCCAGCATTTTTCAACCCAAAGGTCATCACAGTCCATTCAAACAAGCCAACAAAGCCTGGGCAGCGAAACGCTGTCTTAGCCGAATCTTCTTCGGCCATAAATATATGGTTGTATCCTCCGTTGCCATCCAAAAAGCTGATAACTTTGTGACCCGAGGCTTCGTTGACAAGCATGTCGGCTATTGGCATAGGGTATTCATCCTTTGGCGTGGCTCGATTCAAATCCTGAAATCAATACACGCCCTGATCTTGTCGGATCCTTTCTTTTCGACCGGCACAATGTTGGATAACCATTCGGCATACTTACAGGGCCAAATAAAGTTGGCTTTCAAAAGACGGCCAATTTCCGCCTTTATCCGATCATAGATCAGCGGATTAAATTTGCGAGCCGGCTGCTTGTATGGTCTGAAGCCGGCTTTAATAGGCAGCCGATGTTCCACCAACTCTCGGCTTAACCCAGGCATCTCGTGGTATTCCCATGCAAAGCAATCCACGTATTCTTTTACTAGCTCGATTAACTTAGACTTATAATCGGCTGCCAATTCCTGCTTCACAAATGTCGGCCTAGGGACAGTGCCATCCCCAATGTCAACTTCTTCAAGCAAGTCGGCCAATGTAAAGCCTTGTCCCAACTTGTCCATATCGTCTGGTTCTTCAATTGCTTCGTACATATCGTTCCTTTCGGCCCGATACTTTTCCAGACGCTTCTGCAGCCACTCATCGTTTTGATCCATCTATTTGAGCGGCAGCCGATTGCCACCAATCGGCTTTAGAGACACTGGCACGAATCCGTCCCTGGTAGCACTCAGGAAATCGAACCCGGATAAATCACGCCCAGAAAGGCATGTGACATTGGAACGTTGCCAGTCGACAATTGATTCGGCTAATGCAATGCACGCCGATTTGTCTGCATGGATGACTTCAATTTCGTCGTCAACCCATTGTACGAGTTGCTGGTGCATAGTAGACAGAACGCATTGGTTAGCATGAAGCCAATCTCGTCCCAGCAGCACATTGTAATTTCCCTGCACCTCAGCAACAAACAAGGCGGTAGCCAAAGTTTTGCTCCCTACTGTGACCTCCAAGCTGATAACTCCTTTGGCTTCTACTCCTTCTCCTCCTCGAACCCATTCAGCACCATGTTTGTCTTCATCAGGTCGCCATCATCTAGTTGTAGTTTCTTGAAGACAGAATACGACATCAGGTTTACCACAGCGCCGCCATCAACCATCATCCTGGTTACCGGTTTGCCAACAATATGTCCTCTGATGTACAATGGTTTGAGGTGTTTCACCGGTTTGTTAGGTTTTTCGAAGACAAATTTTTGGGTCCAAAGTTGATTTGCGCAACCTCGCCTTCTTCTTCCACAGTGCGGAACTCAGCCGGCAAGTAATAAACCATGTTGATGTCCATGGCCGTCCGAGTCGGCGATTCTTCATAATCCAGCAGATCTTCGTCATCGGTCATATTGCCCGATTTGCTCACTGCTCATGTTGCCATTGTGAGGTCTTCTTCCAACTGCTTCTCTATTGCAAGGTCTTGAGTTGCCGGCTCCTCCGCCAAGTCTGCCGGATTTTCCTCTTGAGTTGCCAGCTCCTCTGCCACCAAGTTTGTCGAATTTCCCTCTACAAATCTGCTGCTTCTACTTCATCTACCCATGACGAGTAAGTAATTGCCGGCGCATCCGCCAACATTGTGTCATCATTCGCAGCTAAAGCTGGTGTGACTGCTGTCGGAGTTGCAATAAGGACTGGCCTAGGGATCCACATTTGAGCTGGCAACATTGGTCGCTCCGCATTAAACTTGACATCCCTGGATCTCTCAGCTCCTTCTTCTGCCTTCTCCTGGTTCCTTCCCTTTGCAGTTTCCGCTTTTGTGTCTTTGTTATACCTGGTGGGCACCACTTTGGCTAAGTATATTTTGGGTCCCGGGGCTGAACTGCTATGGCCTGACTAGAGCTGGCTTCGTGATCGTTGGTTGCTGCCTTTGGTGCGATAGCAGCTATCGGCTCACAGATTGTCGGCTCTACGACCGGATCTTTCATCTTTATCACATGAGTTCCAACAATCAACAAGTTGTTTGAAACCAATCCGCCTTCGGGCTCGGCTTTTTTGGAACATTGTTCCTTGATCCGCCAATATGACGCGTCTCCGGGATACACAAGCCGACTTTGCACAGATTGCCGGATTGCTCTGCGTTCGACTTCGTCAGCCGGCCTCTGATGTCGACTACTTTCCTCAGCAGATGGTGACCTGGGCCTTTTGCCATGTTGCCATTGTTGGCGTGACCTTGACCCAGCTTGACGTACGTACTTGTTCAGCAGCATGTAAAAGTTGGCTTTGTCTTCCTTGGTCTATGTTCAACCTTGTTTATCTTCCATCTGCCAACTTCTGGGCTCTTGGGCTTGATAATTCTAGGCGGCAACTTGTCTGCACGTGGTCCTTGCCCCCGAGCGCAGGGTTATTGATGGTAATCTTGATGACTTCGCCTCCATCGGGTTGCCGGCTCACTGTAACTTGTCTTCCTGCCGCCTTGTTGCCGGCTACTTTCCTGGGTTCACCAATAAAAACATTAGATTTATTAGCGGCTTCGGCCGCCTCTGGCCGAAGTAAAACCTTCTTTCCCTCCAGGTCTAGCACGTTCATTGGGAACGGCTGTGTGTCAATTGCCATGCCAGCAAAGCTCAATCGTCCGTCATTGAGGGCCGATTGGATCTGTCGACGAAAAACATTACAATCATTAGTAGCATGAGAGAAAGAATTGTGATACTTGCAATAAGCCCGCCGCCTTAATTCATCAGGCGATGGTATAACATGATTGATTCTTATCACTTTATCCTTCAACAAGGCATCAAATATTCTATCACACTTGCCTACGTCAAAGCTGCATTTTAACTCATCATCCCGATTCTTGCGAATCGGCTTCAGATCATCACACATGTAAGGTTTGGCCTTGCTGGGCCAAACAAACTCGGCAGAATAAACATCGGCTTCATCACTGGAGTCGGCATCATTTTCGACAATATTTAGCCGACTCTGTTCATCCGATGCGAGTCTTTTGACTCATTGACCCGGCTTTCTTGAGCCAAAGCTCTTTCCTGGACTTGGCCAACAGACAAGAATTCATGTCCCTCTAACCTTTCTTTTAGGTAGGACCTTAGCCCATTAAAAACCAAGTCAGCCATGTCTCTTTCAGTTATCACCAAACTATAACATCGGTTTCTAGTGTTTCTAAATCTTTTGACATAATCGGACACCGATTCATCATGCTTTTGCTTAACCGATGTAAGGTGGGACAACTTGAGTTCTATTTCTCCGGCAAAGAAGTGTTCATGAAACTTTTGCTCTAAATGAAACCATGTATGTATAGAATTAGGAGCTAAAGCCGAAAACCAAGAAAACGCAATGCCAGTCAAAGATAATGAGAACAAGCAACTTTAATATGATCATGATTAGCTTCGCCTAATTGAGCCAAGTACTGACTAATATGTTCCCATGTTGTCTTACTATCCACCCCATTAAATTTGGCAAATTCAGGGACTCTATAACCAGGTGGATAAGGTTGCAGATCAAAGTAATCGGGGTAAGGCTTAGTGTAAGTTCTATGTTTTGGCATCACCCCGAGTTTGTCAAAAGCTATTTGGTCCAACCTTCTCCTGAATTCGACTAAGGAATCGTCCATAACAGCCGATTGAGCCGACACGAAAGAAGGATTGGCGGCAGGGCCAGCTTGCACCCAAGTAGCCGAATTTTGATTTGGCATTGACTCATGACCCAAAAACCGCCTTGTTTGATCTGGCTGGCTTGCCGGATTAGGCAGACTCTGGATAGGAGTTGGACATGGCAGCGTAGGAACAAGTTGGTTTTCCCTGCTTTGACCCATCGGATGTTTGTCCGATGACTGATCATGGAGCGTATTTTTCCTAGACTTTTCATGTTGTAGCATAAGATCGTAAACATTGGCAGTGCCTTGCGAAACATGAAATTGAATCTCGGCTATCTGTTCAGAGGAAAAAAGGCTACTACTTACAGCGGGTTTGTCAACGTTGATGTCCAGCGATACAAACTCTGGCTCCTTGATCGGCGAGATTACACCTTGCCGATCTACCTTGAAGCTGGACAAGTACATGTCTTCATCTTCTTGATCCCGCTTAGCTCGCAGCGCCTCAAACTCCTCATCTCTTTTCTTCTTCCACGCCTCCAGACCTTGGCGTTGTTCTTCCGACAACTTCTCGAGAGTTGGCTTGATGATATTGTCGGTGCTGATGCTGGCGGCGTCGGTCTTGGAATTGGTCATTGTTGTCCAATTTTTAGATCGAATTGTCCCCAGCGGAGTCGCCAAAAAGTGTGTTGCGCTCGAAACGCGTCACACGAACACGTCCTCGTGTACCCGCGGTGGCGGGGGAGATACTCCGCAACTCGCCCCGCGGGAGGCCTGCTTCCAGCGCGATACGCAAGACAGCAAGCAGGCGCTTTTTAGACCAGACGCCCCAGCCCCTCGGGACAAGCCCCGTCAGAGGAAGCCGGCGACGATTGGCTGAACTAAGCCAGACTTGGCTGCTCTTTGCTCGGTTTTCGATATCCGGTGAAATCTACGCGAAGTCGCCGAACAATGGAAGCATGAACAAGGGTTTGAGGGTAAAAAGTAGGTTGTATTGATAGGTTGTCGATTGTTTGCTTAATTTCAATCGACCATCACCTCTCACATATATATGAGGCGGCTGGACTTCCCGTACAAGTATTGGACGTCTACAAGGTTTACAAATCTTAGTCTAAGTCGAATCCATCTCTAAACTAGGCAACTTCTTGGCCGGCAACATTGTCTTCAAACTTGCTGGCAACTTTGGAAGCTGCTTTTTGCCTTCCGTATTGGCTTCCAACTTGTTGGCTACTTAAAAAGTTGTTTTTTTCCTTCCGTATTAGCTTCAAACTTGCCTTCTTTCTTAGAGATGAGATATCTTGATCGGCTTCGTATCAGACCCGAACTTCAGTACCCGTCCGGCTTCTTTTAGAAAGTTGCCTTCTATCTTCCTGCCTTGATCTTAGAAAGTCGTCTTCGCCTTTTCCGCCTTGATCTTGACCTTCAAAGTTGTCTTTTTCCGCCTTTATTTGACTTGAAGAGTTGACGTTTTTCACCTTTATTTGGCATGAAAAAGTTGTCTTTGCTGTCTTGATCGATGGAAAGTTGTCTTTCTGCCGGCTTGTTTTGACAAAGTTGGCTTCTCTCCTGCCGGCTTGTTTGGACAACCTCGGCTTCTTTTGCTGCCTGTATTGCTTTCCTTTGACTTAGCTCGCTCGGTCTTCAGGCAACTTTGCACTCTCGAATCCAGCTTCCGCCTAGTTCCAGTTGCCGGACTATTGGCTGCCTTCTTCTGGTCGTCTTTTCCTGGAAAGTTTCCCAGGCCACCATTTTAGCCTTCTCCGCCGCCTTCTTTAAGCCGCCAAATCCTCCTTGAACCTGAAACGGGCAATCTGCCAAAAACGGGTGCTAACAGCGGGTATGTTATTGAAGAAGTTGCTTCTAACATTCAGTTTATTTATGGACGCTTCTCAATATATCACTTTAAGGATTGTTTCCGATGGCATAGTTAGATCTTTACGAACTTCTGACAATCCGTGGACCTTCCGGCTGCTCCTAGTATGCTTGTTGGCACCAACGAAGTGCTTCAGTAGCTTCGGGTCTATCTATAGTTGGATTCGTTGACTTGGTGGTGGAAAGGGTATGTGGGCTAGGTCCACTCGGGGGTCACGCACACCAGTGAAGTTTAGATTGGGAGCTGGAACATTTTAATAATGTTGGGCCCTCAGTCACCTCGTAAAGTCAATCTAGCAATATGAATAAACATGCTTGGTGAGGACCGTAGGTTTCTGGTTGTCCCATTGATCCTACAAACCACGCTAAAATTTGCAAACAAACGTTAGAGGAATGTCTAACTCTGTTTTGCAGGACATGTGATGTGGTATAGTCAAAATATTATTTTGTTGATTAACCCTTTTTTGTTGTGGCCGGCGTGCCGTTCTTATTCATCGAGCCATGGTGGTAGTGGAGGATAGGAGAAGGCATGCAAGTGTCGTGAACCTCGACGTGGCCACGCTGATGGAAGGTGCCACCGGATGGAGCAAGAAAGACTATACTACATCACACAAGTGTTAATTTACTAGTGATCGTTTTATATGTGTTTTTTCTTGTTCTTCCCTTGATTGCGCAGTAGTGTGATTATTAGGGAGATTCCTCGGTAGCTTCCAATGTTTAATTACTTAAAGCTAAAATTGAAAATATCAAGGAGTTCGTGCTCATCCAATCGCTGCACCATCAAACCGGATGCTTGTTGCGGTGCGACATGTATCCAGGAGTAATGTGCACCAAGGGTTCGGGAGGCGGGCACAGACCGTCCTAGCTGCAATAGCGATTGGTTGTCTTGACGTCCAGGCATAACTAGTTATGAGTTCGGAGCACTACATCGAAAGATGAAACGAAAATCACGGCAGGAAGTGATTGGTCTGTTGACCTACCCCTTCGTCGTAGTGAAGACATGTATCCATGATTCAATACTGAGGATTGTGGATTTCGTAATACACTAAGTTGATCCTGAGGAATATCAATTTTAGTGGGAGCACTTTACATTTAGTTTTAAATTTAGTGCCAGAAATAATTATGAACATGTCTAAGTGAACTTAATTGTTGTAGATCAATGGCTAAGATAGCACCCACGTTTAACCTTGGACCACTGATTGAGAAGAAACCCCTGACTGCAAATGGGAGCAATTATGCTGATTGGATTCGCGCCCTAAGGATTGTTCTTAGGAACGCGAAGAGTGAGTATGTTCTAGATGGGCCCTACCGCCCATGCCGGCGGTGGAGGCGCCACCAGCTGAATTCGAGGAGTACACCTTGAAGAGTGATACTGCCATATCGGTTCAGTGTCTCATGTTGACATGTATGGACCCTGAGTTGCAGAAGAAGTTTGATAACACTTCTGCATACGACATGATTGTCGCACTCAAGGCCATGTACCAGACTCAGGCTAAGACTGAGCGTTATGAAATAACGAAGGCATTTGGTCATGTCACATGGCAGAAGGAGGCTCTGTGAGCGAGCATGTAATCAAGATGTTTGGTTATGGTACGAGGCTTGAGGCGCTGGGATTTCCAATTCCGGCCGAGCTAAGTATAGATTTGGTGTTGGCTTCCCTCCCCCCGTCTTACAGCGGTTTCATCATGAATTACAACATGAATGGGTTGGAGAAGACACCAAATGAGCTGCTTGCAATGCTGAAAACTGCTGAACCTAGCGTGAAGAGGGAGAACAATCAAGTTTTGATGGTTACCCAAACCGCAAAGTTCAAGAAGAAGAGAACAAAGAAGTCTAAGCATGCTAAGGCATCAGAGAAGACTACTACTCAACTCAAGAGGAATCCGAGTGCTTCTTCTGTAAAGGGAAGGGACACTGGAAGAGGAACTGCAAGAAATTCCTGGCTCTGAAGAAGAAACCTTCTAAGGGCAAGAAAGGTATAAGAATTATACCTAAATGATATTTGTCAATCTTAATAGTAACTCTGGAAATATCGATTGCTAATTTATTATGCAATGATATAGGAGATACGGCAAGTAAGATGACGGAGGAGTAAAGGTGGTGATGTGCGTCAAGCTCGGCGCATGAAGTTTCATCCACAAGATGAAGGCATCTCCAATTTACTTTTCAAGTTTTAGTTTAAGAGATTTGAGGGTTTTACCCTAAGTTATTTTGTAATAGGATCGCATTTATGGCGATGAAAGTACTCTTGTGATTTTGTGAGATTTTATCTCTCGTTTATCAAAGAATATTTTGGATCAATCCCTTCGTGGATGATCAAGTTACAAATCTCTTGAATTATGGAAATATCATTTGTTCTAAGATATATTGTGAAGATGTTGATACCACCTTCGTGTGGCACTATTGTCTCAAATAGATCATAGTAATATGATGGAAGGATTTTGAGATATTGCACATAGTGAAGTTAATCAATGATGAGTTTTGAGATAGTCAATATTTTATTTGATATCTTGGGACTACACAATATTGTTTTAGAAATATTGTCTTAGTAATATGATGAATAGAAATTTATTTCGATTCATGTATTTGATCAAGTTGATTAAATAATTGCTAAGAATTGTTGCTTGCAGAATTATTCCAAAATCCAATTACAGTATTTATTGCATTGTTTTAGTTTTAGCACAAAGTATAGTCTTTAAAGGAAATCATGTCATAGTCTTGAAAGATAGACATAAAGGGACATGATAATTTTAGGTACTTGGAATTTCTGAAAAGAGGTTCGGTCCTAAAATAAAGAAGACTTAGGAATATTTATCTTATGAGTTGTGTCATAGTTTTGAAAGATAAACATAAGAGACACAAAGAATTTGGGACCTTAAAGTTTTATGAAAGATTGAAACTTGATCCTAAAGGAGGAAGATAAATAGAGATTTATTTTGTTGGTTGTTCCAATAAGTTAATTGGAAATCCTTTTGTAACCACCACATAAGTGACAATGTTTTGCCACTAAGATATATGTGATTCTTGAGGAATTTATTCTTCTAAAGAATTCTAGTGGGAGGATAGTGAAATCTTGAGAGATTATTTGAATCTTCGGAAATAGTTATCAGATGTTGCGCAAGCGGAAGCAATTCCAATTGACAAGTCTTTTAAACTAATACCGAGAGTCTATGCATTTAATGCATGACGTCTTGTCAAGATAAATTCACTTAACCAGAAAGTGTAACATATGAGTTTCTAGGAAACTTAATATGTTAAAACAAAATAAAGAAAGTGTGCTAGAATAAACCCAATAGATTATGACTTAGATGTCATATAATAATTAAATCATTATTGTTGAGTTATGATAAACTCAATAAGGATCTTTTTGTTAGACGAAAAGATGATCACAAAGTTGTGTTGATCAAAGGAAAGTTTTATGATAGGAAGTTTATATGAGATATTGACAAAGACATATTCCTTTCAAAAGGAAAGATGGATCGAGGTTGTGTACTTAGTACAGCTCGAGGGTCTTTTGTTAATTGAATATAAATCAAATCATAAAAGGAATATATTTGTCTAGGACAAATAAATATTAAAAGAGGAAACAAGAAACAAAGTTTTGTTTTGAGTTTCAAGAAATAAAGGAAAGTCATAGTTTCATTTAAATCAGTGGGAGCTTAGTTATATTATTCAGTTCGAATAATGTAATATTATAGATTGTTTTGTTTTGATACAATGTGTAGTGTTATTAAAGGAAATTAATAACATGCATTTGGAACATATTCGTCACATCACATATGGAAGTTGCCATATAAGATGAGATATAATGTTGCGGAAATTTCATTGAGGTGTTTTGAATAATTCAAAATACGAGAGAATGAAAATTCTCATAAAGTTTAAGGAAATTCATGTGCAAGAACCATGGCTGTTTCGTACGGTGGTGAGCATGATCAATTGATTTGAAATCTTGATCATAAAGGAATTTCTTAAGATGTGAAATTTTAAGATCAAAACAAAGTAGTCAAACTTGATTGTTGACAAGTTGAATTTGCTAAAAGTTCAATTGACTCCAATTAAGATGAGGATTCTCCATAAGGTGTATTTTGAAGAAGTTACTTCAAAAGTGAGAAATACTCATAATGTAAGAGTTGCATTGGAAAATCTTATGAGATAAGTATAAAGGTTAAGACAAGGATTAGATGACAGAATTTTCTAAATTTTGTGCATCACAAATGATGGGTATGTTTATGTAAAACATTGAGTCTATATTACGAAATCTACAACAAGTGGCAAAGACAGTGGGAGCGTAAAACTTCCATGATGAAGGGTTGTCTAGGTGTGGTTCTTTACGAAGAAACAACTAATTGGTAAAACAATGAAATTGTATTCTTAGTAAAGGTTCCAGGGTTTCACCTAGAATAACCAGGCTACAAGTGATCATATGATCAATTGAGGTTATGCATGAAAAGATGTATATCTTTTTGCATAAGAAACATAAAGTTCACATAGTCACCATTAGGGACTAAACAGACAAATGTCAACCACAGAAGGGTGAGCATGAGAAACACCGAACATCTGTCTAGATGTTAACTTATGCAAACTAAACATTGCCAGTTTGTGCAAGTGGGAGACTGTTGGATATATGCCCAAAAGGCAATGTATTTATACATGTGACAATGTATTTATACATATGTATATCTGATTCATACATTATTGATTCGTATTCTCTATGCTATAACTGCAGTGATTTCTAAATGCGTGATTTAGGGAAAAGCTCACCTGCACGTGTAGAGAATATGAATACGTAAAAAGTACCCTAGTTCTTTTATGGACTAATTCTTAATGCTAGATGACGCTTTTCCTAGTCATGGACATAGAGTTTATGTCAGCATCAAGGATGGCATATTATTGGACTATAATATGGCTGGGTCACCCAAGTGTTGGTATGCTAAGA
>CAMZMU010000035.1:20597304-20761367 GCA_947311845.1 Poa pratensis
ATGTATATCGGCCATACGTGCAACTCATGCAGTCTGCCACACGCTCGGGTGGAACTTCTTCAGGTATTTCCCATTGATAGCTCTAGGCAACATACCGCCTTCAATGTCTCCACCAGATAAGAGTTGCCGGGTACTATTCTCACGACTCGCAGCGGCCCTTCCCAACTTGGGGACCATTTGCCAAATTTCCGGCTTCTGGAGCCAACTGGCAATATAACTTTCCAGACCAAGTCGCCAATTTGAAAGTCTTTCAGCCGGACCTTCTTATTGTAACTTTTTGCCACCCGCAACTTTTCCTTCTCGATTTCTCTCAAGGCAATAACACGCTTGTCGGCTACTTCATCAATATTGTCCATCATCAAGCTGCAGTAGTCTTCAGCCGACAAGTCATTTTGCTTGCAAACCTCAAGGCAGCCAGATTCACTTCTATGGTAAAACGGCTTCTTGCCATACACCAACTCAAAAGGGTTGTCTTAGTTGCTCCATGCCTTGAGATTCTGTGAGCCCACAATGCTTCGGACAGTACCTCGTGCCATCTCCTTGGATGATCTTGTACCTTCTTCTTGATCAATTTGACCAAGATTTTATTGCTTGACTCAGCTTGTCCGTTGGCTTGTGCATAGTAGGGAGATGAACTGAGCATCTTGATTCCAAGTGATTCGGCAAATTGCTTCACTTCCTTAGCCATGAAGGAAGTACCTTGATCTGTGGTAAGAGTCTGCGGAATGCCGAATCGAGGAATGATATGTTCTGTAATAAACTGGATCACCTCCTTGTGGGTCATGTTTTTGAGAGGTACTGCTTCAGACCACTTGGTGAAATAATCAGTAGCCACCAATACGAACCGATGCCCCTTGGATGAAGGCGGATGGATCATGCCGACAAAGTCAAGCGCCCAACCTCGGAAAGGCCATGGTTTTATAATTGGATTAAGAGGTGAAGCTGGCACCAACTGAATATCTCCAAACTTCTGGCAGGCTTCGCATCCCTTGTAGTATCTGAAGCAGTCATTGATCATTGTCGGCCAATAAAAACCTGCTCGCCTGAGCATCCACTTCATCTTGTGGGCCGACTGATGTGTTCCACATAAACCATCATGTACCTCTCCCATGGCAACTCTAGCTTCGTCTTCACTCAAGCACTTTAGAAGAAGACCATCAGCTGTTCGGCGATATAAGGCGGCATCCACCAATGTATACTTGAGAGATAAACGCCGAACTGCTCTATCCGTTTTTCGACTGGGATCTTGTAAATAGTCAATATAAGGTTGTCTCCAGTCGTCCGCCAAGTTGTCATTTGCCTCCTTCTTAGCCGGATCCAACAATCCGACATCTTGTTTGGATTTCTCCAGGTTGGCGACATTTGATCTCCTGTAGCCGGCTCCAACAAGCCGGCTTTTTGTTTGGCTTCCTCCAAGTTGGCAACATTACTTGCTGGCTGTTCCCTGATGAAGAACATCCCACGACTGACGTGATAGCCGATGCCTGTTGCGCCAACTCATTGGCAAGCCAATTGTCTTGCCTAGGAACATGAGATATATGGAAATAATCCAACGTTGAAATCATATCCCGGCATCTGTCAAGGTACATGTTGAGTGATCCGCTGTTGCATTGACAATCTTGGCCACTTGCCGGACAATAAGTAACGAATCTCCATATGCCTCGACATGAGTTACCCCTGCGTCCACCAATATTTCTAGCCCGAATAGAAGTGCTTCGTATTCGGCTTCATTGTTAGTGCATAAATAGTCAAGACGACAAGAGGCTTCAAAAACAGTACCGTGTGGTGAGATGTACACAATGCCAACTCCTTGTCCGCTGCTGCAGACTGAGCCATCAAAATAAAGCTTCCACGGTACAGCCGACACAATGTTAAGTCGGGTTCTTGCTCCAGGTCAATCCGATGTTCAACAATAAAATCAGCTACAATTTGGCCTTTCATAGATTTTAGCGGTTCATAAGTCAAATCATAATCAATCAACCCGTAAGCCCATTTGCCGTTCGTCCACTGAGAATCGGCCTTTGTATCATGTGTTTGAGAATATCGGTCTGACCAAAGACTTTGCATTCACTAGACAGCAGATAATGGCGCAACTTGGTGCAGGCAAAGTAAAGAGACAAACACAACCTCTCTACAAAGTTGTACCTTGACTCGGCATCCAACAGACGTCTAATCAGATATGTGATGACGTATTCTTGTCCTTCGGCTTCCTGAGTTAAGGCAGCTCCGACTACTTTGTCTTCAGCAGCAATATAAAGCCGGAAAGGCTGACCACGAGCCGGCTTCCTGAGAACTGGAGGAGTAGACAGGCAAGTTTTTATCCTGTCAAACGCCTCTTGTTGCTTTGCCCCCCAGGTGAATTCATCATTGTTCTTGAGCCGAAGGATCTGTGTAAACGCATCAACTTTTCCAGACAAGTTAGCAATAAATCTTCTTAAATAGTTTACCTTGCCCAGAAACTTCTGCATCTCCTTTTTGCAACCCGGCGCTTGTACTTTCTGGATGGCTTCAATCTTTGCCGGATCAACTTCTATGCCATGTTCATGTATGATAAAACCAAGGAACCTCCCAGCCGACACGCCAAAGGCACACTTCAAAGGATTCATCTTGAGCCCGTACTTCCTCATTCTCTCAAACGCAAGTCGTAAGTCGGCCAAATGATTTGACTCGCCGTCCGACTTAACCACCACGTCATCAATATACACCTCCAGTATGACTCCCAGAAGATCATGAAATATCAAGTTCATTGCTCTTTGATAAGTGGCTCCAGCATTTTTCAACCCAAAGGTCATCACAGTCCATTCAAACAAGCCAACAAAGCCTGGGCAGCGAAACGCTGTCTTAGCCGAATCTTCTTCGGCCATAAATATGGTTGTATCCTCCGTTGCCATCCAAAAAGCTGATAACTTTGTGACCCGAGGCTTCGTTGACAAGCATGTCGGCTATTGGCATAGGGTATTCATCCTTTGGCGTGGCTCGATTCAAATCCCTGAAATCAATACACGCCCTGATCTTGTCGGATCCTTTCTTTTCGACCGGCACAATGTTGGATAACCATTCGGCATACTTACAGGGCCAAATAAAGTTGGCTTTCAAAAGACGGCCAATTTCCGCCTTTATCCGATCATAGATCAGCGGATTAAATTTGCGAGCCGGCTGCTTGTATGGTCTGAAGCCGGCTTTAATAGGCAGCCGATGTTCCACCAACTCTCGGCTTAACCCAGGCATCTCGTGGTATTCCCATGCAAAGCAATCCACGTATTCTTTTACTAGCTCGATTAACTTAGACTTATAATCGGCTGCCAATTCCTGCTTCACAAATGTCGGCCTAGGGACAGTGCCATCCCCAATGTCAACTTCTTCAAGCAAGTCGGCCAATGTAAAGCCTTGTCCCAACTTGTCCATATCGTCTGGTTCTTCAATTGCTTCGTACATATCGTTCCTTTCGGCCCGATACTTTTCCAGACGCTTCTGCAGCCACTCATCGTTTTGATCCATCTATTTGAGCGGCAGCCGATTGCCACCAATCGGCTTTAGAGACACTGGCACGAATCCGTCCCTGGTAGCACTCAGGAAATCGAACCCGGATAAATCACGCCCAGAAAGGCATGTGACATTGGAACGTTGCCAGTCGACAATTGATTCGGCTAATGCAATGCACGCCGATTTGTCTGCATGGATGACTTCAATTTCGTCGTCAACCCATTGTACGAGTTGCTGGTGCATAGTAGACAGAACGCATTGGTTAGCATGAAGCCAATCTCGTCCCAGCAGCACATTGTAATTTCCCTGCACCTCAGCAACAAACAAGGCGGTAGCCAAAGTTTTGCTCCCTACTGTGACCTCCAAGCTGATAACTCCTTTGGCTTCTACTCCTTCTCCTCCCTCGAACCCATTCAGCACCATGTTTGTCTTCATCAGGTCGCCATCATCTAGTTGTAGTTTCTTGAAGACAGAATACGCATCAGGTTTACCACAGCGCCGCCATCAACCATCATCCTGGTTACCGGTTTGCCAACAATATGTCCTCTGATGTACAATGGTTTGAGGTGTTTCACCGGTTTGTAGGTTTTTCGAAGACAATTTTTGGGTCCAAAGTTGATTTGCGCAACCTCGCCTTCTTCTTCCACAGTGCGGAACTCAGCCGGCAAGTAATAAACCATGTTGATGTCCATGGCCGTCCGAGTCGGCGATTCTTCATAATCCAGCAGATCTTCGTCATCGGTCATATTGCCCGATTTGCTCACTGCTCATGTTGCCATTGTGAGGTCTTCTTCCAACTGCTTCTCTATTGCAAGGTCTTGAGTTGCCGGCTCCTCCGCCAAGTCTGCCGGATTTTCCTCTTGAGTTGCCAGCTCCTCTGCCACCAAGTTTGTCGAATTTCCCTCTACAAATCTGCTGCTTCTACTTCATCTACCCATGACGAGTAAGTAATTGCCGGCGCATCCGCCAACATTGTGTCATCATTCGCAGCTAAAGCTGGTGTGACTGCTGTCGGAGTTGCAATAAGGACTGGCCTAGGGATCCACATTTGAGCTGGCAACATTGGTCGCTCCGCATTAAACTTGACATCCCTGGATCTCTCAGCTCCTTCTTCTGCCTTCTCCTGGTTCCTTCCCTTTGCAGTTTCCGCTTTTGTGTCTTTGTTATACCTGGTGGGCACCACTTTGGCTAAGTATATTTTGGGTCCCGGGCTGAACTGCTATGGCCTGACTAGAGCTGGCTTCGTGATCGTTGGTTGCTGCCTTTGGTGCGATAGCAGCTATCGGCTCACAGATTGTCGGCTCTACGACCGGATCTTTCATCTTTATCACATGAGTTCCAACAATCAACAAGTTGTTTGAAACCAATCCGCCTTCGGGCTCGGCTTTTTTGGAACATTGTTCCTTGATCCGCCAATATGACGCGTCTCCGGGATACACAAGCCGACTTTGCACAGATTGCCGGATTGCTCTGCGTTCGACTTCGTCAGCCGGCCTCTGATGTCGACTACTTTCCTCAGCAGATGGTGACCTGGGCCTTTTGCCATGTTGCCATTGTTGGCATGACCTTGACCCAGCTTGACGTATGTACTTGTTCAGCAGCATGTAAAAGTTGGCTTTGTCTTCCTTGGTCTATGTTCGACCTTGTTTATCTTCCATCTGCCAACTTCTGGGCTCTTGGGCTTGATAATTCTAGGCGGCAACTTGTCTGCACGTGGTCCTTGCCCCCGAGCGCAGGGTTATTGATGGTAATCTTGATGACTTCGCCTCCATCGGGTTGCCGGCTCACTGTAACTTGTCTTCCTGCCGCCTTGTTGCCGGCTACTTTCCTGGGTTCACCAATAAAAACATTAGATTTATTAGCGGCTTCGGCCGCCTCTGGCCGAAGTAAAACCTTCTTTCCCTCCAGGTCTAGCACGTTCATTGGGAACGGCTGTGTGTCAATTGCCATGCCAGCAAAGCTCAATCGTCCGTCATTGAGGGCCGATTGGATCTGTCGACGAAAAACATTACAATCATTAGTAGCATGAGAGAAAGAATTGTGATACTTGCAATAAGCCCGCCGCCTTAATTCATCAGGCGATGGTATAACATGATTGATTCTTATCACATTATCCTTCAACAAGGCATCAAATATTCTATCACACTTGCCTACGTCAAAGCTGCATTTTAACTCATCATCCCGATTCTTGCGAATCGGCTTCAGATCATCACACATGTATGGTTTGGCCTTGCTGGGCCAAACATACTCGGCAGAATAAACATCTGCTTCATCACTGGAGTCGGCATCATTTTCGAGAATATTTAGCCGACTCATGTTCATCCGATGCGAGTCTTTTGACTCATTGACCCGGCTTTCTTGAGCCAAAGCTCTTTCCTGGACTTGGCCAACAGACAAGAATTCATGTCCCTCTAACCTTTCTTTTAGGTAGGACCTTAGCCCATTAAAAACCAAGTCAGCCATGTCTCTTTCAGTTATCACCAAACTATAACATCGGTTTCTAGTGTTTCTAAATCTTTTGACATAATCGGACACCGATTCATCATGCTTTTGCTTAACCGATGTAAGGTGGGACAACTTGAGTTCTATTTCTCCGGCAAAGAAGTGTTCATGAAACTTTTGCTCTAAATGAAACCATGTATGTATAGAATTAGGAGCTAAAGCCGAAAACCAAGAAAACGCAATGCCAGTCAAAGATAATGAGAACAAGCAAACTTTAATATGATCATAATTAGCTTCGCCTAATTGAGCCAAGTACTGACTAATATGTTCCCATGTTGTCTTACTATCCACCCCATTAAATTTGGCAAATTCAGGGACTCTATAACCAGGTGGATAAGGTTGCAGATCAAAGTAATCGGGGTAAGGCTTAGTGTAAGTTCTATGTTTTGGCATCACCCCGAGTTTGTCAAAAGCTATTTGGTCCAACCTTCTCCTGAATTCGACTAAGGAATCGTCCATGACAGCCGATTGAGCCGACACGAAAGAAGGATTGGCGGCAGGGCCAGCTTGCACCCAAGTAGCCGAATTTTGATTTGGCATTGACTCATGACCCAAAAACCGCCTTGTTTGATCTGGCTGGCTTGCCGGATTAGGCAGACTCTGGATAGGAGTTGGACATGGCAGCGTAGGAACAAGTTGGTTTTCCCTGCTTTGACCCATCGGATGTTTGTCCGATGACTGATCATGGAGCGTATTTTTCCTAGACTTTTCATGTTGTAGCATAAGATCGTAAACATTGGCAGTGCCTTGCGAAACATGAAATTGAATCTCGGCTATCTGTTCAGAGGAAAAAAGGCTACTACTTACAGCGGGTTTGTCAACGTTGATGTCCAGCGATACAAACTCTGGCTCCTTGATCGGCGAGATTACACCTTGCCGATCTACCTTGAAGCTGGACAAGTACATGTCTTCATCTTCTTGATCCCGCTTAGCTCGCAGCGCCTCAAACTCCTCATCTCTTTTCTTCTTCCACGCCTCCAGACCTTGGCGTTGTTCTTCCGACAACTTCTCGAGAGTTGGCTTGATGATATTGTCGGTGCTGATGCTGGCGGCGTCGGTCTTGGAATTGGTCATTGTTGTCCAATTTTTAGATCGAATTGTCCCCAGCGGAGTCGCCAAAAAGTGTGTTGCGCTCGAAACGCGTCACACGAACACGTCCTCGTGTACCCGCGGTGGCGGGGGAGATACTCCGCAACTCGCCCCGCGGGAGGCCTGCTTCCAGCGCGATACGCAAGACAGCAAGCAGGCGCTTTTTAGACCAGACGCCCCAGCCCCTCGGACAAGCCCCGTCAGAGGAAGCCGGCGACGATTGGCTGAACTAAGCCAGACTTGGCTGCTCTTTGCTCGGTTTTCGATATCCGGTGAAATCTACGCGAAGTCGCCGAACAATGGAAGCATGAACAAGGGTTTGAGGGTAAAAAGTAGGTTGTATTGATAGGTTGTCGATTGTTTGCTTAATTTCAATCGACCATCACCTCTCACATATATATGAGGCGGCTGGACTTCCCGTACAAGTATTGGACGTCTACAAGGTTTACAAATCTTAGTCTAAGTCGAATCCATCTCTAAACTAGGCAACTTCTTGGCCGGCAACATTGTCTTCAAACTTGCTGGCAACTTTGGGAAGCTGCTTTTTGCCTTCCGTATTGGCTTCCAACTTGTTGGCTACTTAAAAAGTTGTCTTTTTTCCTTCCGTATTAGTTTCAAACTTGCCTTCTTTCTTAGAGATGAGATATCTTGATCGGCTTCGTATCAGACCCGAACTTCAGTACCCGTCCGGCTTCTTTTAGAAAGTTGCCTTCTATCTTCCTGCCTTGATCTTAGAAAGTCGTCTTCGCCTTTTCCGCCTTGATCTTGACCTTCAAAGTTGTCTTTTTCCGCCTTTATTTGACTTGAAGAGTTGACGTTTTTCACCTTTATTTGGCATGAAAAAGTTGTCTTTGCTGTCTTGATCGATGGAAAGTTGTCTTTCTGCCGGCTTGTTTTGACAAAGTTGGCTTCTCTCCTGCCGGCTTGTTTGGACAACCTCGGCTTCTTTTGCTGCCTGTATTGCTTTCCTTTGACTTAGCTCGCTCGGTCTTCAGGCAACTTTGCACTCTCGAATCCAGCTTCCGCCTAGTTCCAGTTGCCGGACTATTGGCTGCCTTCTTCTGGTCGTCTTTTCCTGGAAAGTTTCCCAGGCCACCATTTTAGCCTTCTCCGCCGCCTTCTTTAAGCCGCCAAATCCTCCTTGAACCTGAAACGGGCAATCTGCCAAAAACGGGTGCTAACAGCGGGTATGTTATTGAAGAAGTTGCTTCTAACATTCAGTTTATTTATGGACGCTTCTCAATATATCACTTTAAGGATTGTTTCCGATGGCATAGTTAGATCTTTACGAACTTCTGGCAATCCGTGGACCTTCCGGCTGCTCCTAGTATGCTTGTTGGCACCAACGAAGTGCTTCAGTAGCTTCGGGTCTATCTATAGTTGGATTCGTTGACTTGGTGGTGGAAAGGGCATGTGGGCTAGGTCCACACGGGGGTCACGCACACCAGTGAAGTTTAGATTGGGAGCTGGAACGTTTTAATAATGTTGGGCCCTCAGTCACCTCGTAAAGTCAATCTAGCAACATGAATAAACATGCTTGGTGAGGACCGTAGGTTTCCGGTTGTCCCGTTGATCCTACAAGCCACGCTAAAATTTGCAAACAAACGTTAGAGGAACGTCTAACTCTGTTTTGCAGGACATGTGATGTGGTATAGTCATAAAATATTATTTTGTTGACTAACCCTTTTTGTTGTGGCCGGCGTGCCGTTCTTATTCATCGAGCCATGGTGGTAGTGGAGGATAGGAGAAGGCATGCAAGTGTCGTGAACCTCGACGTGGCCACGCCGATGGAAGGTGCCACCGGCGGATGGAGCAAGAAAGACTATACTACATCACACAAGTGTTAATTTACTAGTGATTGTTTTATATGTGTTTTTTCTTGTTCTTCCCTTGATTGCGCAGTAGTGTGATTATTAGGGAGATTCCTCGGTAGCTTCCAAAGTTTAATTACTTAAAGCTAAAATTGAAAATATCAAGGAGTTCGTGCTCATCCAATCGCTGCACCGTCAAACCGGATGCTTGTTGCCGTGCGACCTGTATCCAGGAGTAATGTGCACCAAGGGTTCGGGAGGCGGGCACGGACCGTCCTAGCAGCAATAGCGATTGGTTGTCTTGACGTCCAGGCATAACTAGTTATGAGTTCGGAGCACTACATCGAAAGATGAAACGAAAATCACGGCAGGAAGTGATTGGTCTGTTGACCTACCCCTTCGTCGTAGTGAAGACATGTATCCATGATTCAACTACTGAGGATTGTGGATTTCGTAATACACTAAGTTGATCCTGAGGAATATCAATTTTAGTGGGAGCACTTTACATTTAGTTTTAAATTTAGTGCCAGAAATAATTATGAACATGTCTAAGTGAACTTAATTGTTGTAGATCAATGGCTAAGATAGCACCCACGTTTAACCTTGGACCACTGATTGAGAAGAAACCCCTGACTGCAAATGGGAGCAATTATGCTGATTGGATTCGCGCCCTAAGGATTGTTCTTAGGAACGCGAAGAGTGAGTATGTTCTAGATGGGCCCTACCGCCCATGCCGGCGGTGGAGGCGCCACCAGCTGAATTCGAGGAGTACACCTTGAAGAGTGATACTGCCATATCGGTTCAGTGTCTCATGTTGACATGTATGGACCCTGAGTTGCAGAAGAAGTTTGATAACACTTCTGCATACGACATGATTGTCGCACTCAAGGCCATGTACCAGACTCAGGCTAAGACTGAGCGTTATGAAATAACGAAGGCATTGTGGTCATGTCACATGGCAGAAGGAGGCTCTGTGAGCGAGCATGTAATCAAGATGTTTGGTTATGGTACGAGGCTTGAGGCGCTGGGATTTCCAATTCCGGCCGAGCTAAGTATAGATTTGGTGTTGGCTTCCCTCCCCCCGTCTTACAGCGGTTTCATCATGAATTACAACATGAATGGGTTGGAGAAGACACCAAATGAGCTGCTTGCAATGCTGAAAACTGCTGAACCTAGCGTGAAGAGGGAGAACAATCAAGTTTTGATGGTTACCCAAACCGCAAAGTTCAAGAAGAAGAGAACAAAGAAGTCTAAGCATGCTAAGGCATCAGAAGACTACTACTACAACTCAAGAGGAATCCGAGTGCTTCTTCTGTAAAGGGAAGGGACACTGGAAGAGGAACTGCAAGAAATTCCTGGCTCTGAAGAAGAAACCTTCTAAGGGCAAGAAAGGTATAAGAATTATACCTAAATGATATTTGTCAATCTTAATAGTAACTCTGGAAATATCGATTGCTAATTTATTATGCAATGATATAGGAGATACGGCAAGTAAGATGACGGAGGAGTAAAGGTGGTGATGTGCGTCAAGCTCGGCGCATGAAGTTTCATCCACAAGATGAAGGCATCTCCAATTTACTTTTCAAGTTTTAGTTTAAGAGATTTGAGGGTTTACCCTAAGTTATTTTGTAATAGGATCGCATTTATGGCGATGAAAGTACTCTTGTGATTTTGTGAGATTTTATCTCTCGTTTATCAAAGAATATTTTGGATCAATCCCTTCGTGGATGATCAAGTTACAAATCTCTTGAATTATGGAAATATCATTTGTTCTAAGATATATTGTGAAGATGTTGATACCACCTTCGTGTGGCACTATTGTCTCAAATAGATCATAGTAATATGATGGAAGGATTTTGAGATATTGCACATAGTGAAGTTAATCAATGATGAGTTTTGAGATAGTCAATATTTTATTTGATATCTTGGGACTACACAATATTGTTTTAGAAATATTGTCTTAGTAATATGATGAATAGAAATTTATTTCGATTCATGTATTTGATCAAGCTTGATTAAATAATTGCTAAGAAATTGTTGCTTGCAGAATTATTCCAAGAAATCCAATTACAGTATTTATTGCATTGTTTTAGTTTTAGCACAAAGTATAGTCTTTAAAGGAAATCATGTCATAGTCTTGAAAGATAGACATAAAGGGACATGATAATTTTAGGTACTTGGAATTTCTGAAAAGAGGTTCGGTCCTAAAATAAAGAAGACTTAGGAATATTTATCTTATGAGTTGTGTCATAGTTTTGAAAGATAAACATAAGAGACACAAAGAATTTGGGACCTTAAAGTTTTATGAAAGATTGAAACTTGATCCTAAAGGAGGAAGATAAATAGAGATTTATTTTGTTGGTTGTTCCAATAAGTTAATTGGAAATCCTTTTGTAACCACCACATAAGTGACAATGTTTTGCCACTAAGATATATGTGATTCTTGAGGAATTTATTCTTCTAAAGAATTCTAGTGGGAGGATAGTGAAATCTTGAGAGATTATTTGAATCTTCGGAAATAGTTATCAGATGTTGCGCAAGCGGAAGCAATTCCAATTGACAAGTCTTTTAAACTAATACCGAGAGTCTATGCATTTAATGCATGACGTCTTGTCAAGATAAATTCACTTAACCAGAAAGTAACATATGAGTTTCTAGGAAACTTAATATGTAAAACAAAATAAAGAAAGGTTGTGCTAGAATAAGACCCAATAGATTATGACTTAGATGTCATATATATTAATATCATTGTTGTTGAGTTATGATAAACTCAATAAGGATCTTTTTGTTAGACGAAAAGATGATCACAAAGTTGTGTTGATCAAAGGAAAGTTTTATGATAGGAAGTTTATATGAGATATTGACAAAGACATATTCCTTTCAAAAGGAAAGATGGATCGAGGTTGTGTACTTAGTACAGCTCGAGGGTCTTTTGTTAATTGAATATAAATCAAATCATAAAAGGAATATATTTGTCTAGGACAAATAAATGATATTAAAAGAAGGAAACAAGAAACAAAGTTTTGTTTTGAGTTTCAAGAAATAAAGGAAAGTCATAGTTTCATTTAAATCAGTGGGAGCTTAGTTATATTATTCAAGTTGAATAATGTAATATTATAGATTGTTTTGTTTTGATACAATGTGTAGTGTTATTAAAGGAAATTAATAACATGCATGTTGGAACATATTCGTCACATCACATATGGAAGTTGCCATATAAAGATGAGATATAATGTTGCGGAAATTTCATTGAGGGTGTTTTGAATATTATTCAAAATACGAGAGAATGAAAATTCTCATAAAGTTTAAGGAAATTCATGTGCAAGAACCATGGCTGTTTCGTACGGTGGTGAGCATGATCAATTGATTTGAAATCTTGATCATAAAGGAATTTCTTAAGATGTGAAATTTTAAGATCAAAACAAAGTAGTCAAACTTGATTGTTGACAAGTTGAATTTGCTAAAAGTTCAATTGACTCCAATTAAGATGAGGATTCTCCATAAGGTGTATTTTGAAGAAGTTACTTCAAAAGTGAGAAATACTCATAATGTAAGAGTTGCATTGGAAAATCTTATGAGATAAGTATAAAGGTTAAGACAAGGATTAGATGACAGAATTTTCTAAATTTTGTGCATCACAAATGATGGGTATGTTTATGTAAAACATTGAGTCTATATTACGAAATCTACAACAAGTGGCAAAGACAGTGGGAGCGTAAAACTTCCATGATGAAGGGTTGTCTAGGTGTGGTTCTTTACGAAGAAGACAACTAATTGGTAAAACAATGAAATTGTATTCTTAGTAAAGGTTCCAGGGTTTCACCTAGAATAACCAGGCTACAAGTGATCATATGATCAATTGAGGTTATGCATGAAAAGATGTATATCTTTTTGCATAAGAAACATAAAGTTCACATAGTCACCATTAGGGACTAAACAGACAAATGTCAACCACAGAAGGGTGAGCATGAGAAACACCGAACATCTGTCTAGATGTTAAACTTATGCAAACTAAACATTGCCAGTTTGTGCAAGTGGGAGACTGTTGGATATATGCCCAAAAGGCAATGTATTTATACATGTGACAATGTATTTATACATATGTATATCTGATTCATACATTATTGATTCGTATTCTCTATGCTATAACTGCAGTGATTTCTAAATGCGTGATTTAGGGAAAAGCTCACCTGCACGTGTAGAGAATATGAATACGTAAAAAGTACCCTAGTTCTTTTATGGACTAATTCTTAATGCTAGATGACGCGGCTTTTCCTAGTCATGGACATAGAGTTTATGTCAGCATCAAGGATGGCATATTATTGGACTATAATATGGCTGGGTCACCCAAGTGTTGGTATGCTAAGAGATTCCGTTAAATAGTCTTTTTGTCCTTAGCTTTATCACAGAAAGGTTGTTGTATAACATGTCCTTGTAACCATGAGGTTATTGGGGTCATGCATATTGGAGGAGTTGCTTTGGTGCTGTCAACCGTCACGGCCGTAACAGGGTGACCATAAAGGCAGTTGCTGGGTGGCTTCAAAGGTGTGTGTATCCTGATGTTCTGAGATGGGAAATTACTCCTCTAGGTTAAGAGAGATACTTCCAGGGCCCACTCGGTATTATATACATATCCACTACGTTCTGCAGACAATGCACAGTGAAGTTACACTGTGTGGGATATCATAATACGGCAACGAGTAAATGGAACTTACCGGTAACGAGATAGACAAAGATGATGTGAATCAATCCTTGATTGATTCATGGTATCATCACGGATCTATATCTCGGGTGAAGTTCAGTGTCGTGAGTAATGGGATTGATATATGATAATCAACAGGTTCAACAGTAGAGTTATTCGCATAACGATAGCAGCCACACAGGACGTCCTTGGAACTGTCACTGGCCGGTGATTGGTTGATACCCAACCAATTATAGCTACCCGTTATCGGACCTGTAGGGTGGACACACTTAAGCTAGGATTGGTTAGTTGTGTTATATGGTTGGTCTGGAACATGGAGACAGTATCATCGGCATGGTGCTTGCGTGATATGACATACCTTGTCAAGAGAGAAAGTTTGTGATAGAAGTTACTATCACGGTCGGATTTATTCCGAGGAGGTTTATATAGAGGATATATTTGTCCGGAGTATTTTGTCGGCGGACACTGGGTGTCCCGGATCATATGAAAGGAGTTTCATATGATAGGTAATTAATTCGGTGAATATTCTGTAAAAGGAAATATTCAAATAAGAATTAATATGACAAAGTATTATTTAATTATATGTTAATTAAATATTCATTTATTTAATTGATAAATAATTACGGGAAAAATATTAAGGCCACACCACCAAGTGGTGATGGGCCGAAGACGTCGGCCGAACCCTAGTGGGCCATGCGGCCCACGGCAGTGGCGAGGCGGCGTCCAACTGGCGGCCGGCCAGGCGGGCCCCACCCGCCAGGTCGGTGCGGCCAGGGCGGGCCCCACGCGCCAGGCAGCGGCGGTGGCCTAGACAGCAAGGCGGGCGGCCTAGGGTCGGCCCCACCTGCCTAGGTCGGTGTGGCCAAGGTGGGCCCCACCGGCCGGCCGAACAAGGAGAGGGAGGGGTGGAGTTGGAGTTCCACTCCAACTCCCCTCCCATGCCGAATTGGGCAAGGGGAAACTTTCCCCTTGTCCAAGTTGAGTTGGACAAGGAAAGGTTTTCCCCCTTGCCCAAGTCTCCCTACCCCTTGGGCTCCTTTATAAACCCCACCCCTCTAGTTGGAGAAACACAAGATTGACACAAGTTTCTCAATTAGAATAGACGAGATGCAAGTTGCTCTCAAGTTTAGATCTCTTCTAGTTGGATTAGAGGGACCTCTAATTAGAGGCGACCTATCTGATTGGACTAGATCTAATCTCTCTCCTTCTCATGTGTTGAGATCTCCACATTCATATACACCAGCAGACTTCAAGCTTGGACGGCGAAGCCCTGCTAAACCTTTCCAGTGTACGTGTGCAAGCTCTCGGAGGGGTTCCTCGTCATAGACGTTGCACCCTTCAGCTGTTGAACAAGGTGGTGAAACGAAGGAGAAGAAGGCGTCGGAATCTCTCTACCAGGCTTGGTTGAGGGAGACTGCGTACGGCTACATCGACTACGTCATCAACACGTTCTTCCGCAATCTACGGTGTTGGTAACGTATACTAAACCAGATATATGGATCTTCGTATTCGCATGTATCTTGATAGTAGATCCTGGAAAGGGTTGCGTAGCAATACGTGAAAATTTTAATTTACTGTACGCGCAACCCAATAGATGCGATCTCCGTAGTCGACGGAGACGCGGTCGATGCCGATGATGCAGATGCGATCTCCATAGTCGACGGAGACGCGGTCGATGTCGATGATGCAGATGCGATCTCCGTAGTCGACGGAGACGCGAGTCCCGCAGCCGTCATAGGCGCGAGAGTGGAGGGTCGAAAGACTCCCCACTTGTTCACATGGAGTTGCATGTTTCCAAAGAACAAACACATACCTCTATAGAGATCGACGTACACCGAGCGATGGGCCGGCGGGTGCGGATCGTAGGTGAAGGAGCCGAAGCAGATTGGTTTCTCGATGGTCGGAGCGTCGATCTTCATTGCCGATGGAGCTGGTGCAACCATGATTCCAGCACTCGTCTTTCCCACAGACGGCGCCAAATGTCGAGGGGTCACCTCGGCAGATCCCAGGGTCGAGTACCCGGGTTGATTGAAGGGGAGAAGATTGTGAGTGCTGGTAGTTACCACGGCTGACAAGCAAGGCGATTTACCCAGGTTCAGGCTCCCAGAGTATAACACCCTACTTCCTGCTTGTCTGATCTGTATTGATGGAGTCGAAGGTTACAATGGCGACCTCGGCGAGATGGCGATCTCGCTAGGGTTTTGGTGGATAGTATGAGCGTACCCTCGACAGAGGTCCCTCCTAGCCTATATATGGAGGCTAGGTCTCAGGAAATCGGTGTCGGTTAGGTTTACAAGATTTGGTAAGTTTCTACCGACCTAGTCTTCGACTTCCTTGGTACGTATGTTGTCCTTGTTGGGCCCTTCACGGGCCTACAGTGGTTCATCCCGAGGCTTGGCGTGCACCAGGTATCTTCATAGTGGGGCACCCGAAGGATAGGCCCACGTCAGTCGATCTGCCCCGTGCTCGGCTGTCCAGACGCGGGTAGAGAAGGGGCCGGGGAGCAGTTCCAGGAGTGGCATGGCGCGGACGTCCGCCGATGATGGTTGCGACGAGCAGGGTCATGACCAAGGAAACGGGGTGAGGCGCGGATCACTGTCCATCTCAACGC
Organism: Poa pratensis; assembly: GCA_947311845.1. NCBI lineage: Eukaryota > Viridiplantae > Streptophyta > Magnoliopsida > Poales > Poaceae > Poa > Poa pratensis. The sequence continues at coordinate 20,613,503 of CAMZMU010000035.1, forward strand.
TGCCCATCGGCGGCGACGAGCCGAGTGCTCAATGGCCGGACAAACATAAAACAAATCAATTGAACCGTTTTTTCTAACTAACGGGTGGCAAGGTGGGTATATTTTCTGGTGACATAGGGATAAAATCGGAAAGCAAAATGACGTACCAACACCTCCTCAAGTCGTATTATATAGTAGGGACTAGTGATCACAAAACCCAAGAGCAACTTTTACCACTCGAAAAAAAAGACTCCGTAGCAACTTTTTCAATACTCCGTTGTGTTAACTGCTTCAGCGGTGTTCTGAATCGTAATTCGTAAACCTTATTAACCTGCAATTACATCCTAATTATTATCGACCTAGACTGATGTATACGAAAATGTGTAATGTTTAATGTAGCAATAAAAGGTTACTGAAATTATTAATCTATATGATTTGCACACTTGCAGTGTGTAAAATTGAACGCTAACATAGTTGATACATTTACAAGACTATATAGTATGTACAGACAACGTAGAGATGAGGCAAAGATCGACGCCCAGTCGGATACATCAAACCATGTCTATGCATATATGCAAGAAGCACTGTCAACCATGTACTTGACATTTATACACTATCATAGCCATGAACACCTGCCAGTCGTTGCCGTGGACGTACAACACGGCGGCGCTAAGGATGCCCACCGTCGCTGGGGCCGGACGGCGGCAACGGCTTCCTCGACATGGTGACGACGTGATCCGTCTTCGACTTCCACCTATCTTCGCCGAAATTGCCGGACGCGATCGCCGGTGCCCGTCCTGGCACGTCCACGCCCGTCGCTGCTTCGGCCGTGCCAGACATAGTGTGGCCTTGGAGACGGTGATCGCTCGCCGCCACCCCTGCGGCCGCCGGCGTCGGCGAAGCAGCCGCGAGCCCGATGACAAGCCCATTGTCACCAGAAGAGGAACGAGGATTCGCGAACAAATCTGCAGCCATGACGCTGCAAGAAGAGGAGAAGGACGGGGCATTGCTGTTGCCCAGGTGATACGCGCTGTTAATTCCCGATGATAAGGGCCTCGTATGGTGGTGAGAAACGCATACGCCCTTATCTACTGCCGGTATTTATTGGATCTCTAGGACGCAGATCGATTATACAGATATACAGAGCAGATGCATTGTATTTGACTGTGTACGGGATGTGATTGTAATCGGGTTTTAAAACGATCAGTGACGGAGAGTCCCGGATAAATTGTCTAATGCAAAATTGGCTGGCACCAAGTTGTCCTCTGCTGTCAATTGTGGCACAAGGCTGTCCACGTCAGACAGCCGTGTGAAACACTGGAGTTTATGGGCAAAGCAAGATCATACTCCCTCCGTTCAAATTGAATGTCTTATATTTGTCCACATGTGACTTTATCTATACATGTTACAAGTATATATGCATCTACATTTATACAAACGGAAGTCACCTAATTGAAAAGGAGTACAATACATGAATTGGGCAGTGCATATCTTAATGACATGACATTTCTTGAAAACAAATCGGGCGGTGCAGTGTCTGGTTGGCCGCAGATTGTGTGGGTTGGGTCGGAGGTTGGGCTTGGCCCTTCAGTTCGGCTGGGCTCGACCCGGTTGTAATGGTTTTTATCCGATTTTCTATTAATTCACCGGTCTACTCTCTCTTCTAATCAATGAAATATGCAAACAAAAGTTGACTCATTTCAAAAGATAGCCTCTCAACTCATGATAAAATTTGAGATAGCTTCAACGAACAAATAAGAAGTGGTATATCATAATAGCATGCACGGGAGAAATAATGATTATGTGAAAAAACACTTCGATGTTACGAACAAAAAACCACAAGATAGTCAGCTCTAATTTTCATTGTTCACAAAACAATTATGTATAATGAAGTCTTCTTTAAAATCTTTAAAGGATCACTACATCAGCAACACAAACTACAACTTGCCGACACCAACAATCACTCCTAACATGTTCAATCCAAGAGGTACCTCAAAAACTTATGAGGAGAGAAACATAATTTTGCCATCTTTGGTTTTCACATGAGTGTTCTTACACAGTTGAACCAACTTGTGTGAAATGGGGAGGATATCTAGTAGTCTGTTGTGAATATTTAACCTCAATCCGACAAGATTTTGCCACTTGGATTTGACAATATTCTAAGATTGAGCACCTCTAAGCCGAAACGAAATACTATGAGTGTGAAATGAACCCAACAAGTTTGGAGTCAACCCTACCACATTTAAGCCTCCAATGAACAAGCTTGGGTAAGATCAATAGGGAGCCAGCAATCTGGACAGAGTTTCTTCAAGCTCTTCTCTCTTGATTGTGTGTTTGCTTTGTTGCTCTGTCTTGCTCTCTCACAATAGAGAGACTATGGTTTCTTCATTTCTCTCTTTGAGACATCTCACTCATTGATTCAACATAGATCAACGGTCTGCAGTTTTTAGACATGGGCGAGTTGGGATTATACCTGGCCATGGGCAGCTCGGCCCGAACCCTACCCGGTCAGAAAATTCTAAACTGGATGGGGTTGATCATGGCATAGGATTGGGCACGGGTCTAAATTATGAGCCCAAACGTCGGCCAGGGCTCACGCTTGCCAAATTACCATTTAGGCCAGTGTCAGGTCAAGCCGTTTGTGCCTTTTCGAGTTCAGTCTTGATTTATGAGACTGGATGGTCGGGCCGTGCTGAGATCGGGTCCAGATTACCACTGGATTTTTTCCTGGCCAGGTCGAGATTTGGCCAGATATAGTTGGGATGGCATCTATCTTTGATGTGGTGGAGTGATTAACCCAATATTTGTACACTCCGGAGTAATGTAAAAAAAACTGAAGTTGTCGCATGATGTTCTTGTAGACTCCAATGTATATAGGTTTTTTTTTATGCTTTGTATATAGGATTTCCACACTAGTTGATGTCTTTCTTATTTTGGGACAAAACCTAAATGCTCTTAAAGCAAAAGGTGTTCTTGTAGGGGCACATGAGCAAAGCCTACTGCGTGCCCAAGTGGACCATGTGGGAAATTTTTTACGTCATTCATGGAGGGGCCCACGGTCGAATATCATGGCAGAATATCACAGACAGGTAAGGATAAGGAATTGGAATGTTTTGACGTTCAGATTCGCATTACCACGTGACACATTGACATATCATGTCGTCTTCGCCGCAATAAATGACTGGACTAGCCTACTGTGCTCAACTATGCAACACCCAACATGTGCACGCTTGTTTCTTTGTAATGAAGTGTTGAGAGCTTGATTTTTTTTTTTTGATTTTTCAAACTTGTATTAAACAGCAACAAACAGATTACAGAGCAGATTACAAGCAGAACGAAGAACAGAAAAGAAACAAGAACAGCGAAGCTGGCTCGATCTCACACCACCCACTACCCAAGAAGCAGAAGAACTCCTGTCCCGAAGGCGTCGAAGAACCGCAACAAAGACCACCTCCGAGTTGCTTGGAACTCTGAACACAAGGGAAGAGGATTACTATAGCACAGAACTACTAAGAAACTTTGTGGCCCAAGTACACACAGTCTTTTCAGGTCCTTCTTAGACATCACAAGCCCATGGGCCAAGTGAACAGAAATCGTTTGACCTGGGCCTGGTCTGAAGGACAAAAGGACATGTATTTTAGTTTTGTTCCTGGAGACCCAAAATATCCTTATCAATTTCTGTACCTGACAAATTTGGGTACCCGATAATTCGGGTTGGGGTTTAGTCACGAAACTGTGCGGTAGTTGTTGTGAGCAAAGAGCCTGGGCAATATTCGTTAAAAAAATTGGCATTATTTCAGCTGTAATTTTGACCACTTTTCACGCATATATGATTATCATTTGGTAGGAGTAAAATTCGACTGAGGAACACAAATAAATACTCTATGGAACGCTTGGGGCATTATCTACAGCTTTTATTTGGAGTCTACCGAAAACTTCTGATTGAATCAGACACATATGACACTAAAAAATGACTTCACTTAATTTTGGTACTGACTTGCTGACTGACGTGGAATTGTTTCGCATAAGTGATTGCAAAACATGCTACTGTTGCCAGTGGTGTGTCGTCCATGCTAGTGTTTAGTTGTTGCTCCTCACCTAAAGTTTGGTCCATTCGGTTACCGCAAACAACCGAAGTAACCACGGCCTTGAAATTTTGCTACCAAATTTTATCCGTCTTTTTGGCCTTGGTCTATTTGGTTTTCGGCTCGGTCTTTTCGGTTTTGGTTATTGTCAATCGATTTTTAGGCCCACACAAAAACATGTAATATATACCAACAACGAAGGGCATCTTTGGATCACATGATTAGAAAACATAGGAACTGAAAAACACCGAAATTTTATAGGATTGCAGGCATAAAACAGAGGATTACAAAACAGAAAAAAAACTGCAGGAATGATCATTTGGATAGAACACAGGAAAAACACAGAAAAAGTGCCTCGATACTACGCAAATGAGTGTAAAACATAGGTTACAGTGGATGTTGAAATTCCTATGGGATGGGGTGTAGGAATGCAGTCCATAGTAATTTTGGAGGTGTCATTCATTTGATCAAATGCATTTCTTAGGAAAAAAATCCTATGAATTGAAATCCTCCAATATTCTATGAAAATGCTTCAATCCAAAAGAGGCAATCAGCTCAGCTCAAAGGTGGACACTGTAGATGGAATAAAAGCCTCAGTCCACCTCTCTACTTAGACTTGGAATGTAATTCTTTCCGCATCTCGATCTTTTCTTTGCAGCTGGTTAGTGCCAGTCAGCTGTATTTTGGTCCTATAACAAATGCGCTTGGCATGCTATTATTGTGCAAAAAAAATAAAAAGGCAAAGGCATAACGGCCTGGTGTAAAGGAAGAAATATACTAGTATCTTCTTTTTCTTCACTCACAATCCAAATAATAAAGAGTCGGCTTTTCTTGAGATCTTGCACCATGGAAAACTTGGTAGGTTGGTATAGAAGTATATAAATGTATTGCCATGTGAGTAAGCAAGTGAAAGCCTTTTCTCCTCTAGCATTTGTCTTGCTCCCTTACCTTAACAGATAGAGCAGCAAAGGTTAACCAGTCAATGGCGTTGCTTATAATCCCGTACTTTTTAGTCCTTGATCACAAGCCACCAAAGGGAGGCAACCAACTGCAAAGCAGCAAATCACAAGTTTCAACGTACCGAGGGCCAAATCAGCAAAAATCCAAAACAAATTGTACTTATTTCGTTGCTCGTTCCTTCCCATGAACAAAAACAATGTTCAAGAATTCAGACCATGTTCATCGGATTAACGTATACTGCAGGGTGCAGGGTAGGTTGGAATCTGCGTATGAAATTGGTCAGAAATTTGGAGAGGCAGCGTGCTTGCTTCCATCACAATTGCTCAAGAAATGTGGAACACTGGATTTCTGATCCATTCTTCAGTAAGCAAGCCCTGCAACAAGCCAAATGCACGACCAGAACACATCAAGAACACCAAATCATGGATCCGAACTAAAATGCCACTTATATTATGATCACATTGCTACATCCCTTAATAGATACATAACCCCCACCACCACCACCATGATCATCTTCATCATCACCCCAGCCCGGCAGCCGGCGAGAGACCTCGACGGCCGCCCCAAAACGGGAGCTTTTTTCCTCCCCCATCGTTCGCCGGGACACCTGCTGCTAACACGACGGTTTTCCCTTTCTTACAACCGTCACGGCCGCCGTCCCGGCCGCGACAGGTAGACGCGGCACTGGATCACCGTCCGGCCGACTCTAAACCCAGGTAGCACGGTGAACCCCACGGTGCGGTCCTCGGCGGCGGTGGAGAACGCGTCCTCCGCGCGCCCGTCGTTGACACTCTCCATGTACACCTCCGCGAACCGCGCCCCGGAGCGCACCTGGAAGATGGACGCGCCGTCCTCCTCCTCCCCGCCGTCGAACGCGAAGAAGAGGCAATGCAGCAGCCACACACGTCGCGCCATCTCCGCGAACTCCGCGAACCATGAGCTCTCCGGGAACCCCGGCCCGGCGCTGACGATGCCGCGCTGCTCCTGCCTCCCGAAGAACGCCGTCTCCATCCTCGCGTGCACCAGCGACAGGTACTTGGCGCGAAGGAACTTGCCGAACCCGGTCCACCGTTGGTTCCGCACGTCGAGGAAGACGCTGGCGGGGGCGGCCTTGAGCTCGGTGAACTCCTCGAAGAAGCGCCGGCGCTCGTAGAACTCCCGGTCGTCCAGGAAGCTGAAATTGAAGTCCCTCCGGTGGAAATTGGCGAACATCTTCATGGCGACGTAGGACTCGAAGACGAACTTGGCGTCCCCGCCGCGGCGCAGCGGGACGCCCGGGTGGACGGCGGCGGCCGCCGACGCGAGATCCCACCCCGCCGCCTGCATCGAGGTGAGCATCGACTTGGAGAAGGACCGGATCGACTTCACGGCGTGCCGCAGCGCCGTGAGGAAGTGGGTCGGGTTGAGCCCGGAGACGTGGAGCTCGTCGAGCGAGGCCAGGGTCCGGCCCGGGTGGAGCCGCACCTCCATGCCCCGCTCGTCCCGGAGCTCCGCGGCGAGGGAGGACTTGGCTCGGTCGAGCTCCGCGTCCTTGGCCCGCAGCTCGGCCTCCAGCTTCCTCGCCGTGATCTGGTAGGTCTTGAGCAGGTGCCGCTGCTCCTCGGCGTGGGCCGAGAGCGCGGTGTTCCCCGCGTCCCGGGCGGCCCCCGCGGGGTCCTTGAGGAACCGGCGCTTGGTGTCGGAGACCCTGGTGAGCTCGGCGACGACGGCGGCGTCGGCGGTCTGGATCGCGTCGGCGTCGTAGGGGAACTGCGCGAGCTGCAGCTGCGCGTAGGCCGCCTTGACGGCCGAGACGCCCGCGAAGAGGGTGGCGAGGAGGGAGTCCACCGCCGCCTCCGGCGAGACGACCGGATGCGGCGCGCCGGCCTTCTTGTCGGCGGCGTTGCGGAAGAAGGCGTCGAGCGTGTACGCCTGCGCGAGGTTGCCGGAGAGCTTGAGCTTGCTGAGGGAGGGCATGGTGGGCGTGGTGTCCATGGAGCTCTCGTAGTCGTCCCCGGCCACGGACGCAGGGGGCTCCGTCGTCTCCCTGGCACCCGGCTGGGACTCGGGGCGCTGCTTCCGGCGCAGCAGCTTGGTGAAGGTGCGCGCCAGGTTGGCCGCCTTCTGCTGCTGCTGGTGGTGCTGGTGCTGATGCTGATGCGTCGGCGGACGCGCGGCCGCCTCCATTGCGCTCACCTCTCCTCCTCCAGCTTCCCTCTCTCCTCTTGCTGCTGCTGGTGCCTGGGGCTTGGCTGTGTCTGCGGAGGAAGGAAGGAAGGGGGGAGCGCGTGAGATAAATTTCTTGCTTTGAGGAATATTTGGGGGATACTGTAAAGTAAAAGCGGAGCGTGCAGGCCGACGCGGTGTTTTACTGTGTCCTTCCTATGCTACCGATGTGGTGAGGCTGAGGTGAGGTAGGCAGAAGTTTTTACTTCCACGGTAAGAGTTCATTTCTCCCATGAGCAGCAAATTCGGCAAGCTATGAATCGATTCAAAAACAGAAGAGCCATTGATTTTGAGAAACCGTGTCCAGGTGGAAGAATCAAGTCTAGCCAAGAACAGGAACACTGATAAATACTAACAAGGGTGCTGGATGACGGTGATGTACTGATAATAAAAGAGAGGACAAGATATGGTGAGCTCAAGCTTCGTCATCTCGTCTGGTGCTACGGTGTTTCAGATCATCAGCAGCGCCCGTTGAACCACGCAGGCACACGTGCCGACAACAAGCCTGACCAAACCAAAGGGCCGCGCGCGCTCGTGAGCCTTGCGCAGGCGTGTTTGGTTTCCTGCGCCGAAACTGCGGCTGGCCACACACAAAGAAACTCCGCAACCGAAACAATGAAAGGGAAAAGGTCCATTTCTAAAGCTTGAAATAGTAAATGTTGGACGGATAGGATGCTGGATTCGAAATCCTTGTCGTTTGCCATTTAGATATGTTTATGAGGTTATAGTAGGAAAAAACGAAATTGCTAATCTCGTTAAACCACAGTAGCTTACATTTCATATTCATTTTCTCCTAACCTTTTGTATCCAGGTTGAGCGACATCACGCGCCCCAAGGAGTCAGGCCAAGGGTGTCGCGATGGTTGAGCCGCAAGGCCTACGTCGTTGGTCGAGAAGGCAGCGCAGTTGTCGTCGCCCGGTGCCTCGCCTCGGGAGGAGCGAGGCCGAGGATATTGGTCATGTTGTACGGTGAAGTTCAGGGTTGTGTGGAAAGCCCGGTATTGACGATGCTCACCCGGTTTTTTAGATGAGGAAGAGAGATAAACTGGGATACTAGATGAATACGACATGCGGACCCGTATTGTCAGTGAGACGGTTGGTATTCCTAGACAGGATGTTCTTTCCCGGTGCGACGAACAAGTTTAGGTTTTGATTTAGAATTTAGACTGGGAATCAATACTTCGGGATGCAAACGACAAGGATTTACGACTTCAGGTTTGGTACCTTGACCTCTACGAGTTTAGTTTTCCCAAATGAAAAGTGAGACACCGAGCTAGAGAAACGAAGGCTGTTCCTGTTTGGCCTCAGGTGCCGGCGACAAGACCAAACAGAAAAGAGCGAGACAACTTGGACAACATCTCAGTTCCGTACCCTCGCGTTCCATGCCTAAATCTAGCTAGAGCGTCCGCGCTATACTGTGTTTCGTAAAAAAAAAACACCTACACCTAGAATCAATCTCCCCCGGTTCACTTGGAAATGATGATTTCGCCATCATCGACGTTGCGTTGAGGGGTCGGCACCCTAGCTCAGCAAAGCAAGCCGTGGCAACGTAGCAACGGCACCTCCCTCTCACGCTCGCTCTCAAGCCCAAATCATCCCTGTCAGCCGAGCCGACCAACGCACGCTAACCACACCGGTGCAAATCTGATCGATCGCCCAAACAGGATTCAGGACTCGGGATTAACAATTCTAGGTGCGTGCATCCCATCAGTGTCATAGACATGGTAGGGCTCCACAAATCTAGTTTAATCTAATCTCCAAATGTTTAATCGTATGCGAAACAAGGGTGAGGACACATTATGAGTCCCGGGGTGATCACACATGGCAGGGACCTAACAAAGCAGCCGGCTTTTGGATGATAGCAATGGTTTTGCCCTTGGAGCCTTGCTACCACATTCATGGGCAGGCGTTGGTGCATTCATTTGCACGAGGCCTCCCAAAAAACAAGGGTCATAAACTATGTCCTATACACTTGAATACATAGGAGACATTTGGAAATGTGATTTTTGCAACAAAAAGGAAATAGTAGATGGATGTTTGGATTAGAGGATTTTTTTTGTAAAAGAAAATTAGAAGCTACAATTCTTTACTAATGCAAATCAAGGGTTGCCAAGTCTTGCTTCTCTGTTTACTACAATGTTTTAGTTGCAATTGATGCAAAACCAATGTTTTCAGCGGGTCAAAATTTTCTCTGCTCCATTATTGGGGTTCGGAAGTTGAAAAAAAAAACGTATGAAACAAAATGGGTGAGATCACGAAGAACCTAGAGCAGCTCTATAGGACCCCGAGGGTCAGGGTCCCCGGCCGTCCTCCACCGGAGTCCTGTTAACTCCTTAGTTTATTCATTTCGATGTTCCTATAATCCTATTATAAAACAAACCGACAAGGTCCTATGCTAGCATAGTCGCCTAAACTAAGGTTAGAATCCTATGTTAATCCAAATGTTCCCAAGGTTTACTCCACACCGGCCGATCTGTTTTATTACCGTTTCGGCGCCAAGTTCCATCCACCAAACTATAGACAAGGGTAAGAAACAAAAGGTGACATTTATACGTCGACTGACAAGCAATTTGGCTACTTGCGACTCCGAAGAAAGAGATGCTACACATTGAACAGCACATCGCCTGGTTCTATTGTGCTGTCGCACTAAGCTCCGCATTTACTTGCAATGATTCCTGCCACTTAGCACAACACAAAACATCTTTTGTGTCCACCGCTGGTTTTTGTAGTAGGTGACTTAATATCACGTGCCCCTCTCTCTTTTCTTGACGAGTAATATTCTCAATTTCTCATGTCATTTTAAGAAATACTAAGTACCAGTACTTGTATGGCGAGAAAACATATGTAAAAAGCAGGCATGCCTAATCAAAGAGTAAAGTATTTTCCCTTGTCTTTATTTCGGCAATGAGGTTGACAGGAATTTTGTACTTAACAGCCTATTTCGTGGACCACTGGAAATCAAGAATACACGAGGACGAAGGGACTTGGATGAAACTTGCGCATTAAAAAAATCAGGAATGGTACAAAAAGATGCGCTCGGCGTTCAGGCAAAGGACTAATTGGCACTGTTATTCCCAGAAGACCATCAGAGTTCACGTGCAACCGCAGAGCCACTGCACAACAATATAAAACTACTGCACAGTCCACAGTAGGAGGACTAGTAATTTATATTTCATATTTTTCATCCAAACTCCAAAATGAACACGGATAAATCCATGCGGTTGCCAATGTTGCTGTTAAATTGTTAATTAAGCGCCACATTCATGCACCAGTTTTAGAATACTAGTAGCACATTGCCGCCTGTTTGTTTGGAGCTAATTATGTATGGCACTTAGCCTAAAGACGCCCCTACCACTTCTCGGCTTGTTGACAGTATGATACCGCCGCACATGCGGGGAACGGAAGCTATAATTCGCGCCCCAGATTAAGGTATTTAGTTAGCTGCAATTGGGCTGCAGGGAATATATTCTGACGAACCAAATACGTCCACCAGCAATGTTGATAATGGGCACCAAGATTTTGGTTACGGGTACAAAAAAAATTCCGAGAGTGGTCGGGATTTTCGATTGCCGTGGTTACCTGAAAATTCCGATAAGTTACCGAATTTGAAGACTGAAATTCAAAAATTTAAAATTTTATGTTCCTAATTTAACTATTTATCAAAAGTTTTCATTAAAATTCAAAACTTTGGTATTTCTTGCCCGAAAATCAAAACCATGTAAGCACTACCATCGGTAGTATAACACTAGTACAAGTCCGTCCGTATTTAGTAATTGTCACATATGGATCGCCTCGTTTAGTGTAGTGCCCATGAAAGGCCGGACATGGACCGCATGTATGTCCACTAGCGGCAACGAACACATCTGGGGTATGTTTGAGTCGGATCGTTGGAGTTACCGTAATATACTCCCTTCATTGCAAAAAAAATTTGACATAGGCTTATCTAAGTACGGATATATGTATATACCAAAACACATCTAAATACCTCCGTACATAGACAAATCCTGGAACGGAGGAATCACTAATCATAATCATGGTCGGTGAGTCGTAGCAATGCAATTTTCTACTTCCACTTCTGAAACGTATGGTAGACGTGCCTGGATACTTCCACGCCGTTGCCCGCTCGCAAGAAACACTGGACGAGTGGGCAGTGCGTGCAGTACCCCGAACGACAAGCTGTACGCATAAACATTTTTTACTACTCGAACCTGCACTATCCTGTAATTATTATTTTTCTTACGGGGGTCTAATTTGGTGCTTTGGGCAATACGGTACTAACGGTAATGATAAAAGAATGACCGGAACATTGAGGGCTCAGGTGCGAAGAATTTGGTACCCCTAGCAGCGGTTTCAAAATTCACTGTAGTGTAGTGGTACCGGTGTACTGCCGCACCCTGCAACGGCTTTCAAAGGAGAGCTATGGGTACAGCACTTCGGACCCCGTTAACCATGGTTCCTTTCACTGTTGAAGCACCCCTACCCTAGAGTAGCTCGATCGACGGTGCGGTGCACGAGGTCCCACAATCTCAGACCGCTAATCTTTGATGAAATTATGATGATGGTAAGTGGGTGGTAACGTCAGTACAGTACTGTTCCTACGTATAGTTCACGCACGCTCTACGGCAAGAGACAAAGGTGGGTGTGCACCGTGGTCCATGGGCCATGACGTGGCGCCCAGTCAGTATGCACCCTGGACCAATCGTGCACCCGGGAAAAGGTCTTATTTTCGCGCTTGCCATTTACTCTACGAACGTAAAATGAAGTTTACCAGTGGTAATTTGGTGCGATTAACTGCTGTCAGGGTCAGCGGTAGGGCAATGTTGGGATTCGTCCTGCTGGGGGAATTTGGCTGGCGGTACAAAGGGACGTCGCGATCTAGTAATAAAACATGCCGAATCAGCGAGACATCCAATCAATCAAGCACATGTGTTGGCTGAATAATTAACAGGAGCCGCGTCACCAAAAACAAACTAAACTATGGTGAACTGATGTTCTTGGTTGTTTGTTGACCCAAAGGGCCAAATCTCTTACCCCTCGTGCGCACAATTTCCCAAAAAAAACATATAACAGGGTGACCTCACGTTCCAGGCAAGACAAAAGGAAATATAGTACAGTACTCCTATTTTTAAGCAGCTGACAGGTGCAAGATTGAGGAAAATTCTAAGCTAAGTTCGCGCAACAAAAGATGGTCTTTGCAACTGCCAAAATCAGCGGGAGAAAACTGACCAAAGACAGAGAAGAGCGTACACGGGAATCGCGTGGCTGAGTCGTCGAGGAAGAAAACTCACCGGACGATGACGAGGCGAGACGGCGAACACGACGGAGAAGCGGCGGCGAACCACTCGCTCCTCTCCTCCTCGTAGTCTCTACCAGCTCCCTCGCTTTGCCTCGGAATCAACCACGGTGAAGTAAAGTCGCCGTCGCCGCAGGCTAGCTCGTCCCCTACGGCGCCGACTTGTCCCGTCCCGCTAGAGAAGGAGCGCGATTTTGTTGCTGTTTCTTTTCTTCTAGAGTGCTGACTGCTGCGAATTTCTTTTCTTTTTGTTTTGATTGCTGCGAATTGAAGCTTCGAAATTGCTTCACGTACCACAATCCACGTCCGATCTCTGTACGATACTCTTCCTCCACCTAGTGCTAGACTGCTAGTATGGCTGTGCTACAGAACTCGACTGTACTAAGATGGTTTGGAGGGAGATTGTATACCTAGCCCATTAGAATTCTAACCTCAGATTTGACGTTGGTATTTCTCATTTAGACGGAATATGTTTCAGTGGGAGGCGACGTTCTCATCGACAGCGAGACGCTTGTGGTGACTTCGTCAATGTCAAGACTCGACCCGCCGGCTCGGTATTACGGAGGTGCTCATGGGGTAGGGTGTGCGTGCGTACGTTCATATGGGTGCGTGTGTGCATGTGTATGTGAGCATATGTGTTGTACAGTGTTCCGAATAAAAAGTATGGTTGTGCTAATTAAGCCTCTCCCTCTTCCAAAGTCCAGCCCAAATCCCGTGTACCATTTCACACTTATCTCAGTCTCAAGCTACACACTTTACAAATCGTGCCTCTCAATGAAATCCACCGTGATGAAAATACTGAAATCCTTTTTTTAGATTTAAGTGCTACGATTTTTTTCAAATCCAATAGAATCGTGTGCCAACAAGATTACAACAAAAACCCGGTGGAGTACCGAACCAGGAACTACAATTTTTATTATCGCAACCTGCTTTAGCTAACTTATGCGCAACTTCATTCAGAGAGCGCCTCACATGAATGATCCCATGATCATCAAACTCATGGAGCAATCCTTTGATCTCTTCAACCAGAGGCTCGTGCATTGAAATCCTGTTGTCAGGTCTCTTTACAGGTCAGTGTAGCAGGAGGTAATTTTAATAAAATCACGCGGAAAATACACTGATTCATTGGGATTCATACTTTTCTGTATGTTTTCACAAGTATTGCGTTGGATTGATCCAACAAGCACGTATTGCCCCTCTTAGCTGCGTTGATGTGATTTTTGATGAGTGAGACCACTATGAGGTTTATATGGCATCATAGTAACGGACATATATTAGACTCACACACTACTCATTTTTTCTTCATTGGTTTACTTCTCATTTTCCCTCTGTAAGACACACGTTGACTGATCCCCTCTACCACACCATCGACCTCGCCCATGTACAGACGGTGTGCCGGCTGGCTCGACATTCAGGATACATACGGACGTGCCACATAAAAAGGTGGACTGTCCGCCGTGTTCACCATAACCCGTACATCCGTAGTTGAAATGTAGTGCATGGTCGTGCATGCATAATTATTAGTTCGCGCACCTGACCGATCGATTCAGATCAAGGTAATGTAGCGTTATTTGGGCCCCCAAACGCTTATAACTCGTTGTGGAAATCCTCGGTGGTGAGGAGTAGCGGCGGTGACCACGACCACAAAGGCGCTATCACCGGAAGCCACGCTTATGATGGTGTCAGTCGGTCGCCTCGCCCCATGCCTGTGCCCATTCGGTGGAAGACCGAGAGATTTAGGGCCAGTGCCTCCTCCTCTGATGCACTACTCGATTTTAGTTTATAAGCAAAAAAAGGTATGTAGGTGTTTTTTTACTTTATTTTGGCTTTTGAGTGGACATTATTATTATTATGGCATAAGTCAAAAGTTAAAATAAAAACACATATTTATTTACTTATGTATCTTACAAATCAAAGTCAACAACCAAAATTAATCCAACCAAGCCGGCCCTGACCCCACTTGTCATAGGTAGTCGAGGTAGGTGCAATATTTCTGCGAATGGAGGGGGAGGTCCCGGAGTTGCTTTGGACCATGGTCTGGTCCAGACAGATGCACTAGTATCACTCGCATGTGGCGCCAAAGCAACACACGAGCCTTCAAATTCCAAGATGCACCTGCGCTCTCCTTTCTTTTCCTTCAAAAATATTGATCACAGTTTTACACACAAAAAAACTGAGTTTTACCAAAACTGCATGTTCCTTTTCATTGTTCTATTCATCATATATAGTCTAATTTCTCCAAACCCATGTTTGAAGGATGCAGGAGTACTAGACTACTAGTACTAGGTTTCACGACTTTATACAGTACATGGTCTCTTTTGAAGCATGCAACATCTGTGCTTGCATTGCACGGGTGATGCATCATGCGGGCGCCTTCGTGTACGATACGTGGCCAAGGCATGTCAACCTTTTTGCGAGTAACAAATGACTACTGTACTGTACTTGCTCTGTTTGCATCTTTCTTTGCGGACTGCCCTGATGAACTCCTCCAAAAGAATGGAAAGGAAAACTAAAATCAGCAGCCAGCATCGTCCACCGGTTGCGTTGCCGCAGGCGAGGTGACGAAAGCTGTGATGAACATGTCATCGTGAATCTAACGATCCGCAGGGCAAGCATGCACTGACATCACACTATCTACTGGATCCTTCCCAGGTCTTTCCTTTTTCATCACGCAGAGAGAGGGGACATGTTCATGGTCACCAACTCCTCTCCGTTATCTTTGTAGCCAATCAAACTCAAAGCCATCGGATTGAACCAAAAGGAGAAGCCCAGCATGATGGGGTGTGAGATGACACGAGACGACAGGACCCCCAGTGCGTTTGACTCTCTCAAAGTAAGACGTGGGCCAAAGCTAGCTAAACATGGTACTTTACCTTTACGGCGCCTGTCACGTGGGACCGGCCGGCACCTCGATCATGACCCGCTAGCTAAGCTTGAAAGCAGCAAACAGTAATAAAAAGAATGAAAGAAAAGAAAGTGAAAACACGCGGAATAATCATATCATTCCAACGTTCCACGCATGGCCTTTTTCTTTGAATTTTCTGGTAAGCCAGGAAGAGAAGACTCTCGAACCAAGAACAGTGTCAGTGCGGCTGATTGATAGGAGCCGGATTAAATTTGTCGAAAAGCACCGCGCGTTGCGCGCTACAGCGGACGTCGCTACTGAAAGAAAGGCGTGTGTCTGTCCTGAATTCGTGGTTATATTAAGAAAAATATAACCACCGCGTACTACAGTGCCGGTGGTCATGAGTTTTCGCTGCAATTTTTTTGCGAAAAGAAATTTGTTTTCACACACGTGCTTAAGAACAATTGCTCGTTTAGATAGAACACGAGCCAGTTCAGAAATGTCGGGGTGTGTTGGGCTCGATCGAGTCGGCAGGACAATTCGTTTGTAAACGAATGACACCAGACACACCGTCACTACTGAATATCTTTCCAGGTTCCTGCGAAGAGGGAAAACACCGACTACTTTGTAAAAGTTTATAAGACTGCATATGCAATATTAAGGTTAAAGCCAACACAAAATCTAGGCCCTAGTTGTTAGTTTAATTCTACACCTTTTAACTGATGCAGACATAGAGCGAGGTACACATAGATATCTTAATCTCAATTAGCACGCACGATTGACCGGCCAATAAAACCCCGCCATAGATCGACTTCGTTCGGTGCACTGTTATTTTATTCAGCACACTATGTGGGACAGGGTGACATCGCTCCCGTTTCTTCTGGGAAGCAAACGGGAAGAAACGCAAATACCACTGGGTACGCTGGGATACAGTGTGTAAACTCAAGGCCCTGGGGGGCTTAGGTATTATGGATACCAAACTCATGAACCGTTGCCTTATGGCGAAATGGGTTTGGAAGATCTTGTCGGGGGAGTCAGGCCTCTGGGCGGACATCCTCAGGGCCAAATATATTCGGTCTAAAGATATCCTGGTTGACTCCCACACAGGAGGGTCCCAATTCTGGAGAGCTCTCCAGAAGATTAAGGACCTAATTTGCGTTGGTGCAAGACACTCTGTGAGGAACGGGAGATCCACAAGATTGTGGGTTGACTGGTGGACTGGGTCGGGGCCCCTAAAGGACCGCTTCCCGTCCATCTTTGCGATCACGACGGAACCAGAGACCTCGGTGGCACTTGCTCATCGGGAGGGGGAATGGTACATTCCCCTATGCCGGACCCTCGGCCCGGTGGAGATCACGGAGTGGAGTGAACTCAGGCGGGAGCTCCCTGAGTTTCTTCCGTCCCCAGACCAGGATGTTCTGACTTGGGCTCTAGAGCCATCCGGAACCTTCTCGGTTAGATCTCTGTATAATAAACTTTGCGAAGGAACCCCTAGGAAGCACTATAGCGAGATCTGGGGAATTGCTATTCCCCTAAAGATCCGGATTTTCCTCTGGCAATTAGCTAGGAAACGCTTACCCTCGAATGATAACATTGCGAGGAGAAGGGGACCTTCGACGGGTAGATGCACCCTATGCGAGGAGGTGGAAGACACGAATCACATCTTTTTCTTGTGTCCACTTGCGAAGTTTATGTGGAGCGCGGTTAGGGAGCTGCTGCAATGCTCCTGGAACGCCTCGTGTTTCACAGACCTATTTAGGCTTTTTTTCCTTAGAGTCGGGTCAACATAAGCGAATTCTTTGGATTTGTTGTGCGGCTTTACTTTGGTCCCTGTGGAACATAAGGAACAAATTCTTGATTGAGTGGGTGTTTCCTTCTCAACCGGCTGACGGGTTGTACAAAATGGCGATGTATTTACAGGTGTGGAGACCAGTGGCTAGGAGGCAGGATCGGGAAGCACTAGGGCTAGCGATTGGCAGGATCCGCTCGCTTCACGACTCCGTCCGTGTCAGACCGGACGCGTTGCCAGTTCCTTAGGCTCACTCTTGTATCTCGTTGTATCCCGTTGTGTTATGTAGCCTGCATGCTACCGTGGACTTATTTGTTGTCCTGCCTGAGGCATAAATTGATTGTTGTATGTAAATCTTTAACCGGATGGCTTTATTAATTTAAATTTGGGCTCTGCTCGAGTCTTCCATCTAAAGAATGTTCTCCCAACTTGACGCACGATAAGAGCACGGAGTAAATTCAGTTTCCAATCTTAAAAGATGCATACCGTCTGCTGTAACATAATCATGAGTATATAGTATGCTTAATCATCATCAACGGCAGCCTCGCCCAAGTTTATATATAAGCGAAAGCTCAGGCGGGATGATTAGCCTAGCTACTAACATGCTTTGACTTCAAGGTTCGTTCGTACGTGATCTTGGGAGTATTATATCCGGCCGTGGCCTGATCGGTCGAGCATAGCACGCAACGAACTGCCAAAATCATCATTAAGCCGAGCGATCGTAGCATGCAGATTGTATGATATGCAGTACTCCATCTGTTCCAAATTAGATGACTTTTCTTTCTCCACATGTGGATGTATCTAGACATGTTACATGTATAGATATATTTGCATGTGGACAAATGAAACCCATTTAATTTGGAACGGAGCGAGTAGATGGATTGATCATGGATGGATAGGTGGTAGATTCGTGCTCCAAAAGAGCTACTCCCTCCGTTCGAAAAAGGATGTCACAAAAATGGTCTATCTATAGTTCATTTTTGTGACATCCTTTTGCGAACGGAGGGAGTAGCATTTTTGTCACATTTGCTGTCCCTGCCATACGACGCTAGCCGGGATGATTGACCAAGGGTTGTGTAATGACCCATCACACCACTGCATGTTGTAGTGTACAAGTCATTGACATAATACTCACGGAAGGACCATTCCGTAAATATTACATCCTTCAGAGTAGTACAACAGAAACATAGTCGGTCCAAGGTAACACTATAGGATTACAACACTATTCAATACAAAATCTCAAGAACCTACTTACATACAGAAGTAAGTCTCGTGCAAATGAAACTCTCAAAAAAGATCCAAGTCGTAGTACTAAGCTGAATATCAGCTCTACCTCTAACTTCTGATCCACTACTGCTGTTGTCACAGCCCTAATCTGTCCATCTGGAATTTCCGTGTCTAGAGTGGTGCTCCTCCACCCAATTATAGACGTCTTGTCCATCGGTATTGTTGTCGACGTGTCCACCGTTGCACTGTTGTCGCCACTCATCCGTCGGCAAAGTAGAGGTTGACTCCTTCAGCCTCCACCAGGTTGATTTGACTTCTTGCCGAAGATCTCACCAACATCGTTATGGATTCCTGCCCTTCCTCAGCTGTCTCCAATAATCTAAGCAGGGGTCAACGGGGAAAGAGTGAGCAACACGAGCGTTACTCAGCAAGTTCATATAATAGGAATAAGGTGTTTTATGCACTAGCTACCATCCATACCAAAAGGTCATGGATGAACATGCATAACTTTGTAAAACATTTTTAGGAAAATATTTATTTTATCTCAGAAAACTATGCCCGTCATCGATTCACAGGTGCTAGGGCCTTGAGGAGCCTCCTTTCCTGCAGCGTTCGCCGTTCCTTCCTGGAACGTGGAGTAACATGTCACATTTTTACACTCTGCAGAGGTGCGTTACTTTACCCATAAGAGACCAACGCCTTGTTGCACAACCGGGCGAGTCTTTCCCGTCCACACTTCCTATGGTGTGGGGCCCAGTCGTTGATCCAAGCCATTCGCCGTGCTTCTCCAACAACCCCGCATGCCCACCCTTTTGTAGGTTTGTCCTCCCCTTTATCTTATGGTAGACCGAACCGGACCCGAGGTCCTCAACACCTATACCATAAAGATAGACCGTTCCAGACATCCCTACAATCCATCATAGACCCCAGAAACCGTGGGAATTAAGGGATCCCACCCATGTGCATGTAATCTCGCAAGATCTACAGCCTACGGAACTGGCAGTCCGTTGACATGCGAAAGGGAAAAGATCACAGATGACTTTCCCGTCCCATTCCAAGTCTCATGGTTAACGCTTCATTTACGGCGCAAGAACGCTGACGGCATTGGTTCTTAAGTCCTAGGTAATACTTTCCCGTGCAAATGGAACCTCCACCAACCACATCATTCCATGGTTCCATCTGCCAGCCAACAATATATATATAGCAATTCACATCATTCGAAGATAGGTTTTTCTTTTTCATGCAATGATAAACCATAGTATTTTTCATTTACTTTGATAAACATAATCAAGTAAGACATGAGCAAGAGTGAACTTGCCTTGGATAGGAATAGCAGTTCAAACCCTTCGGGGTTCTAGGGTTTGCGATAAAACCCCGAGTTCTGAAAAAGGCAACGTAATCCTGATAAGGACTACAGAAAACTCTGGCAAGATGCTATTATGCATAGTAATGAAATGCATCGCAAAATACCCCCAATCATACCCAAGCTTAACTAGGTGAGCTTCATTTTAAAATGATACTTCAATAACATCGTATTAACTAGACTTAAGATTGTTTCATCACCTTTAGGTGATGTTTTTGGTGCTTAAGTTATTAATGAGTTGAGATTAGTGAATGTTTAAGATTTTGGAATTTGATATGCTTCACTTAGTCGTTTTAGAATCTTATTTCTTCAAGACATAAGTGTGTTTCACTTTTATTTAATTGATGGAGTATTTTCATGTATGAAGAGCAATTACCTTTAAGTTTATCTTTTATTTAGGTATCACGGAAGGAAATAAGTAAAGTAACATCATTTTATGTTTCAAAATCTTAGTTTCATAATTTTGTTTTAAATGAAGAAATAGAGATTTAAACTAATTATTAAAGATAGTAATAATAAGTGATCAAATTTTATTAAGTAAAGATTTCAATTTTAGATTATGTAAATATCCTTTTATAACTATTTTCCCTATGAAAAATATCATTTTTAATTAACCATTTAATGCACACAATGTAGGACATGAAATGATTATAACATATTTTCAAGTTTGAAATTTAAACATGTGAAGCATTTTAAATGAAGTTTAAATGCATCCAAAATAGCATTTCAAATTAACTCCATATTTAAATTAATAAGTAAATTGTTATTTCAGTTATAGAATAATTTAAATTTAGTCAAACAAGTATTTTATTTATACAAACAGATAAATTTTATTTTTCTGATCATTATGATATATTATTTGTATTATTCTGATTTAATATGAAATAGTTATTAATTTCCAAAGTTTAAGCCATTTTAAAATATTTCTGGAATTATTTTCTTATTAATTTTCGATTTATGAAATGACAGAAATGCCCCTGGTCCAAACTGGTTGAATCAGACCAAGAACTGGCCGGGTCGGTGGTCAACCCGACCGAGCCACTCTCTCTCTCACCCGTTTCCCTCCTTCTCTCTCTCTCTCGAGCCCAGGTCGCCGTCGCCGTCGCCGCTTGATTACGGCGAGCCCCGGCAGACTCCGCTGCCGTGCCGTAGCGCAAACGATGCGCCCCGCCGTCCTCTCCAATCCCACCCCGGCGATTTACTCCTCTTCGCCGGATGCGGTCGTGCGCGACCCGTACCCGAGCCTAGGGTTCCGGTGGCAGCGCGGCATCGCCGTGCTCCCAGCCCTTGCTGCTCCGCCGTGGCTGGTGTGGAGTTCCTTCCCGTGCCGCCGTGGTGGTGTAGGTGAAGCTCGCCTCCCTGTGGTCCTTCTCCATTGGCCACACGGGCACTGCCCCGTCGCCGTGGAGCTTCGACCATGGGCGACAGGTATACACCCTTCTCTCTCTATCTTCTCCTACTCTCCCCTGGCCTATGTGCCATGCTCTGTGATGTTAAGCACGTGATGATTCTAGGGTTCCTATTTTAGGTGATGAGCTGCTCTGATGCTCCTGTGGTGTTCCCTGGATGATGTTCTAGTGCTCCTATAATATTTGAGGAAGATGATCTAGCTAGTATATGTGGCTGTGGTGATAATTGCTCGTGCTATCTTTTGCTAATCTCAATTGTTTACCAAACGCAGAGTAGCAAGTGTGTGCTACTCTGAGCTATTAAGTTCAGAGATGTGCCACTGTTATATGCTGCTGTGTGTGCTAGAATTGTACTAGCTATTACTATAATGTGCAGGTGATGCTGTTCTGAACCATGAGTTCAGAGATGTGCCTCTGATGGTTTTTAATGGAAATGATGCTCTGACTGTGCTCTGTGTAAGTGTATCATGTTTTTTTAGAGCTAATTATTTTTAGTGTAGCTTGCTGTGATGCCTCCCTGGAGTTACACAGAAGCTAGCTGATGATTTTTGCTTAGAAAATGTATTTATGCTTTCCAGTGGTATGGTTAGTGCACAGATGTGTTTGAGGTGCTATTTCCCTTGTGGAATTAGTGCCCAGCATCTATTTACTGGATTTGTGCTTCAATCAAATGTGGATCAAAGCAATATTTGCTTTATTGTGTGGATTTGTTTCCCCTTGCCAATGATGCATAGGCTGAGGCCATGATTTAATAAGAACAGATGTTATATTTGATTTTTAATTCCCTGTGATGAACTTAGCATAGCATCTCTATGCTTAGCTGAGGGAAATATCCAGCCCAACCACATATTTAAACTAGCAAATTCTTTTGCTAAGGAGTTTTGGTTATTCACCTCCTGATGTGTGTTGGTGATGGCTGTGTGGTGTGATTTGAGATCTTGTGGAGCACTTGATCAGTCAGATCTTGTGGCTCTTCTGGGTGGCTTGAGCTGCAGTTCTTGTGGATCTCCTTCGTGGCCTGCTCCTCCAGCTCCATATGGCTACCTTCTAGCTCCTGCTTGGCCTTGTGCTTCTATTCCATCTTGTTCTCACTTTTGGCAAAGATTGAGTGATGAAACAGTGGTGGATATGATGGTTTTGTGAGGTGCTGTGAGTTGTGGAAGATGAACTCGAGCTGGTTGCTTGAGTGAGTGTTGTGGTTCTATTTTGCTAGCTGCTACGGCTGCTTCCTTGCTCTTATCCCTCTACGGTGAGGTTGCTGTGCTGTTGGCAGCAGGGTGACTGCCTTTGTGACTGTGCTGCTTGCTTGCTTGTGTGAGCAATCTGGTACTTCGGCCAGTTGATCTTATCCCTCCTATTGTGATTATTTTTGGTTGCCAAGTGGAATTTGTTGCCTGTGATGTTGCTCTGAGGCAATATATGATGATTAAGAACAGATACTACACTAAGTTGCCTAATTAACTCTATGATGTAATTAGCAATACACCTTATTGCTAATCTGAGAGTAATACTAATCCTAACCCCATCTTTGTATTTGTTTTCTATTATTTTTGCATTTCTTTTGTTTTGCAGGAACAATAATGGAATGAAGATCAACAGGAAGGAGATGAAGGATAAAAAGAAGAAATACAAGATTTAGTTTTTTAGAAGTCACTTTGTAATTTTTACTTTTCCTTTATAAGCATTTGTAAAAGACAATGTAATTCTGTAGTTATATCACTAGAGTAAATTTTTCTTTGACTAGAGTTCATAATTTATAAAGATATTGTATGGATTTGATTTCACAAATTGTAATAATTAGTTTTGATATTTTAAATTGTTTCAATCATTATTTGATTGTTTTATTTACTTATTGCAATTTATTTGAATTCAATTTCAAATTCAATTATTTGAATTTGAAATTCAAATCTCAACACAAGCAAAACACATAAAGGTCATGTTTAAAGATTATCTAGTTTCATCCTATAATTGCACAACACTAACATCTAAGACTTAACTTGATTCCAACATAAGTTTTATTTTCGAAAAATTTATTCGGATTTTTCAACTACATGCATGTAGATACACGAATTCCTATTTCTGCCCTCCGATAACTCCTAACTGCTGGGTTATTACAGGTTGTTTGGCTTTATTTGTGCACAAAATTATGATCGCGAGCTTCATGCGCCGTCTCTGGTTTAGGAAAGTGAAGTTTAGTACTCTCCGTCCCAAAATAAGTGTCTTAAAGTTGTCCAAAAGTGAATATATCTATACTTATTTCATGTCTAGATACATCCACTTTTTGACAAATTTAAGACAGTTATTTTGAGACGGAGGGAGTATGTGTCTACGTTTACACGCGTGGCACGATAATTTTGCATAGTTTTCTCCCGATGAACTAGACAAGCAATAGCAAGAGCCGCCAAGAGTCACAAGAGGCGAGGGTGCAGTTAAGGGATCAGAATGTCAAGACTCGGAATCAGCCTCACGCACCGCATCGGCGTGCGACTTGAACTCCACAGCACAACTGAGTAGCACCACCATCATCATTGGCGAGTGACAAACATAGCACCTATCACTAACCTAGACAGAGAGCTCCGTCACGTAGGTCGAGACGACTAGCAGGCGGGGTAGACATACATTGTGTCGTCATTGAACAAAGGTGAGCCGAGACGCTACCAAGAACAGGAAGCTCCCACGCCGCAACAGCAACCACCGGAGGGTCTCGAACAAACACATCCATGTGGCCGAGACCACGTGAAGGCCCGCCGAAGAGAGAAAACACCACCATCAGCCACAAGAAGGCCGCACCAACACCACCAAAACTCAGCACCGCCAGCACACGCAACAACAAAGCCATTCTCTTCGGATCTCCAAGATGACGCCTCCAAGGACGTAGTGTTGTCCAGGGCACAACACCGTCATCCGGTCCGGCAAGCCGGAGCCAAGGTTTTCACCGAAGGCCACCAAAGAACTATAGGTGCTGGAGCTCCACAACGGCACCTCCTACGAGGAAAACGATGTCGAGAGACACCGCTGCCGGCTGCATTGACAAGTCTATGCAGAGTTTTCACCTGGAGATGAGCATTTACCTACATTAAAGGCTGTCGGACACCATCAGCCACCGTCGTCAATCACACCATGCGGATACCAGCCACGGCCAACCACCAGAACAAGCTCTACATCCTCCAGGGTGCCGAACGCAGCGCCATCGTCCCTCGTCGAGCACCATGCCCGCAGAAGAAGAGGAGCGCTGCCCGATGCCCAGACCACCATGGTCCCGGGCTGCATCCCTGCAACCAGCGCCACCGCGCCCCAAGCACGTCATTGCGCTGCTGCCGATGAAGGAAACCGAGAGCCTAGATCGGGCCCAAACAACAGGCCACAGCCAGCGTGTGCACCACCGCGACGACCCGCCGCCACCCGCACAGCCCCGCCGCTGCACGTCGCCTCACACCACCGGCCGAGCCCGCAGGAGCCCGCCGGGAGGAGGAGCACTCGTGCCGGCGAACCGCTAGTTCCCGTCGAATCCCGCCGCCTAGGGACACAGGGGCCGCGAGGAGTCGCCCCGCGGCCGCCGTTGGCCGCCCGAGCTTCGCCCGACGGCTTCCTCCGCCGGCGACGCGGGCATGGAAGTGGGTGGCGGCGGCTGGAGCTAGGATTGGGGAGTTCGCCCCGAGTTGCCCTTGGCGAGAGCGACGCGGGGGGTCTGCCCATCTCTGCTAATCCTCATGGTTTTTCGTTTTTCAAATAACCGTTCTATTACACAAGTCTCCGAAACAGCACATGGTGCTACTTCCATTTATGCCTTCTTTTAAGATAATGATATCGTTTATTTATCAGCTGGATAATAGAACGGGCCGCAGATGGGACAGTATACTCGTCAAAACGTCCTGGGTTGATTATGAACGGTAAATGAACATTGTTTATGGCAAGGTGAAAAAAAAAGAGGAATAATAGCCAGATGCCAGCTTTATGTAGCATGCATATTTCGAGCGCTTTCCCCTGATAGTGTGCTGGACCATTCGCCATTATTCATGACTCAAACGTGGCTATAATTTTTTTTTTTTTGAGAACACAGTACAACACAGACGCTCACAAATACGCACATACACTCACCCCTATGAACGCACGCACGCACACCCTACCCCTATGAGCACCTCTGAAGGACTGAGCCGGCAGATCTTGAGGTTGACGAAGTCACCACAGGCGCCTCGCTGTTGACGGGCACGTCACCTACCACTGAAAGAATAGCGCCGGATAATCCTGGAATAAATCCAGGTAAATGCAAACGCCCATGCCAAGTCTAGGACTTGAACCTGGGTGGGCTGGTTCCACCACAGGGAACCCAACCATCAGAGCCAAGCTCCGTTTGCAAACGTGGCTATAATTATCCGCAGCTTTCAGCTCATTCAGTTAGTATTCACTTGTCCTAAAGTTCAGAACTACAGACAGAATATTCTCTATATTCACTTTACCATGTTACAGTACTATCTTGAATCTTTTTCTCGAATGCAATGAAATTCCATCCTCTGGAGGAGAGATTAGCAGCATGCAGCAAGGAGACTAGGATCTATTTAGCCCAGTTCTCTTAGCAAAGCATGGGCCCCGGATGTCAGGAAGGGAACGGAACTGAGCCAGCCGAGACATGTCTCCCGAAGCTGCGGCTGAGTCTATTCTCTAGTCTAACCTTACGTTCTTGTCTCTTTACGACGCGCCGGACCCACGCTCTGACCTCCTGGTGTGAC
Source organism: Poa pratensis (assembly GCA_947311845.1). NCBI lineage: Eukaryota > Viridiplantae > Streptophyta > Magnoliopsida > Poales > Poaceae > Poa > Poa pratensis. The sequence goes on from CAMZMU010000035.1 coordinate 20,639,384, forward strand.
TACACCCATGTGACTTCAGGTCCATCACGTGGGGGGCGTTACACGTGGGTCCAATTCATGGGTAATCGTCTTAGGCCACCGCCCGCGGTGCGTCGCGCCCCAACTGTCAGTGAATGTGAATTTCATGGCGAAATGCTTTTGCAGTTTTGCTTAAGATTTTTGTTGACATGTTTTGCGTGCGACCTTGGAATGGCATAGCGTCTAAGAGCCATTCTAATAGTGGGCTTTACATTTTTGCCTATATGGAGGAGAGAGACATGAAAAAGTAGGGGAAATGGGCTCTCATGCAAGAGTCTAGCTCTACGTGTGCTCCAAGGCAAAAGTAATAATATGAAGAGAGATAAAGAGAAAATTATACAAAATACTAATCTAAGAGCATCTCCACCGGGGGCCTCTAAATGTGTGTCCGGCACCCCCCAATTGGGCCTCCTTTGGGGGTGCCGGACATGTGTCCGGGCAACATTTAGAGGCCGCCTACAGCGGTACTCCCCAAAGGCCCACCCCAAACGGCCCGAAATTAGAGCGAACTGTCGAACACCTTGCGGGTGCACGAACCGCCGCCGGCAACCGCCGCGTCGCTCCGCGTTACGGCAACCGCCGCCGGTTCGTGTGGCCGTGCAACCGCCGCCGCTTGGCAGCAATATCTAACCATCCTCGCGGGCGCACGTCGATGTCATTCTATTCGACGCCATGGCCGAGTGGGGTACCGGCGCCACCAGCGAGGAGTTCGGCGGCGAAGGCCAAGCACCGCTGTCTTCATCCTCGAGCGGCAATGGCTCGGATACTGCTTCTTCCGTCTTGCCATCGCCGTCAGAAGTCGAGCAACTCGAGCTCTTCTACGGGCTCGACGACACCCCTTCGCCGCGTTCCTCGTCGGACGTGGATACCCCCGCAGAGGAGGACGACGACGACGAGGAGGACGACACGCCCGACGGAAACGAGGCAGCCCCCGCATCTCCGTACTAGGTGTTGAACCCGCATGGAACCCCCTCCGAGGAGGAGGCAGCCGGCGGGGAGGAGAGCGAGGTCGCGCCCGCAGCCAAGGACGCGACCGTCGATGACAAGGACGAGGACGGCTACGACGGCGACGCCGAGAAGCCGAAGGCCCCTAAGCGTCCTCGCCAAGACGGCGATCACGCGGAAGCTTCGGCCTCCAAGAAGAAGAAGAAGGATGCGTAGACCCTAGACTAGGCGGAGAGAAGTACGCCGCATGTATTCCCTTGTAATTTTCATTTATTCAAACTTCATTCAAACGAGATTTAACAAACTTATAATTTCGAATTTAAACGAGATTTAACAAAGTAAACTAGACTAGGCGGAGAGAAGGGGGCCTATGCAGCTTCTCGCCAACCAATACACGCGCCGGCGAGGAGAAGAGATGCCGCTTCATGGCCGGCCGAAGGAGAGGAAGATGCGAACCAAGCCAAAGAATCATCAAGAGACTTGCATGCCTTGATGATCCGGCGCCGGTATCACATCTTCCGTTCCCATCGGCTACGGCCTTTAGAAACGTTCCCGCCGGTTCCCTCAGATCATGGGCTCCGGCCTTGAGGAACGTCCCGTAGCCTCGGCTGAGCCGGCTGAGGCTTCTGGTTTCGCCGGCGCGTCGTTTTCGATTCACCGCCGTGACATGCGGCGGAGCGTTTGATCGGAAGCCTCGTCGGCTTGCGCCGCCCTTTCTTCGTAGAGGCAGATCGGGCAGCTCGGGGTCGTCGTCGTCGTCGTTGTCGTCGCCGTTCTCGCCGTCACGCTCGTCGTCCGTTGAATATATATATAAGTATATTGCGTGATATTTAACATGTGGGGAAGTAATAACATTAGCATGCCATTTCAATCTTACAAGATTTTGGTGTGTTGGATTACATCATAGGATCAGCCTATTTTGTCAATTTTGAGGGATCAAAATTTGAAAGATGGAATTTACTATATTATGAAAAGAGACCAAAGAATTTGTGAGCTTCTTAAATTTGTTTGTTGTGGTTGAAATTTAAATTTTGATGTATGAATAACAAAATTCAACTAACTACAAACTACTATATCCAATGCATATATCGAGTACCGACAAACTAGGCTCACGAGTGAACTTTGTATACAGTCGAAGACTTAGTCTTTTTGTTTGGTTCAAAGGATTTTAATACATACTTTTAATATAACCGAGAAAAACATTGTAACCGAGAAAAATATCCAATTAGAACGTCATGGCATGCTTTTAATACATACCGTTGGGTTGCCCCCACATAGATTTTTTTCTAAGATTTGTGTGTGTTTCATGGTTTTGATATTAAGAAAGTAAAATCTCTATCAAATTAGATCTAACACCAATTTACCTAGAAATTGCATGTAAAGCGTCGCATGAAAAATCCATCGATTTAAAATTCTTACAAACCACAAGCTCTATAGACGAAACTCCCATATGTAGTCCTCCAAAATTTCTATGAAGTCCTTTCAAATAAAGTTGCCATTACTATCTAAATCTAACACATGTAATTAATATAAAAAAATCTTAGAATGGCTTATCACTTTGAAACTATACATTTGTGGTAGTATTATGTATGTTGGGGGGGGGGGGGGGGGGGGGGTGACGCTTGCGTCTCCGTAGGCCCCAGCTTAAAAGGTATCGTGTGAGTGACACGGGCAGGATGGGCCAATGAGTTTCAGGATTTGGTAAAGCAAATCTGATGGCTGCAGCCTGCAGCGCGCGGCGATCTTTGTTTCCCGGATGGATACACCGTCAGGAGGAAAACTGGAATACAGTAGCTCGCACGGGTCCCTCCCGGCGTGCAGGTCTCGCAGCCTGTATACTACACTGTGCAACTGAAGTGTAGTTCATCATTTCTCTGTTATTTTTCAAGTCGAGTTGTTCGGGATGGGCAAACCTTGGTCGTACTAGCTTTAGGTTTCAGACGTGGCCTGGCTCAGGTCCTGATGACGTTACGGCGGTCTGCCGTAACGAGTGTATTTTGGCTGGTTAAGTAATATAATTTTCATTCGCAAAAAAAAGAAAGAGTTGTTCGGGATGGGCCCAATTATTCGATGGGCCGCTCTTCTTCGTCCTGTCATCATAAACTCGATTGTTTGTTTATTCTGTCTATTATGAATCAAAAGTTAAACAGTTTATTAAGCTTCACGTAGCTGCATGCGCTAGCATCGAACTTTGTCATCAACAGCTTAGCTTTGTTGCTGTTGGTTAGAAACAGGAATTCTGTAGAGTTGGCACGTTCACGTCTTCAGCCTACCCCCTTCATCGAGTACAGAGACTAGACGAGTGGTACAAGCTCTTTACCAATGCCAAATCGACACTGCAGTTTGCTGTCATCTTAAGCCACCCTCGATAAGGCGATGATGACAGTTTCCTTCCTCCTCCTCCTCCTCCTGCTCTCTACCTTATCGGCGAGGCGAGGCGAGATAATGACGCTGTTTGTTTAGCTACCAGGCGTCGTGGCGGGGCAGCATCATGAGTCGACTAGCCACCATCGATGGCTGGCAACGGAAGCCCGCACGAAGGTAGAGATCAGAAGTCTCTTGCAGCAGCAAATACCAAATCGTCAGTCTTCTCCGACACGGCTCCGTCGGCGGTGAGCTTCGGAACGAAAGATACGACGACGAGACAGGATCATACTGCTTCTGCTTTCCTTGCGTTTCACTCCTCTCCTTTTACTTCTCGTGGGAACAGTTGGTGACAATAGGCAGTGGTTCAGTAAAGAGATTGTCTTTTTTTTTACAATGAAGAGGTTGACTTGCTGCGTCAGTTAAGGTGAACTCAAGTACCCAACCACACATGGAGCGTGCAGCGACAGATGTTGCACAGTACATGCATGTGTCAGACATAGCAGGTGTTGCACCCATAACCTGAACCTCACCATACTGTGAAGTAGCAAAGGCCAAAGACCAAAGGCAAGGCAATGCATCGCAGTGCATTGCATATCTGCCATACCTGCCGCCATACCTACCTATTTCTTTCAGAAGCCATATGCTTTACTGCATGGCCTAGAAACACTTTCCACGAACTAGACCCGTATGCAAACTTCAAACCGCTTATCTAATTCCATGACAAACTTAGTGCAGGTGCAGAAAGAGACGGCATATGTACAGCGAGAACCTCTGAAACATGATGCATTTTCAGTTAACTCAACAGGAGTACCACCTACCACGCAGCAAAGTGTGGTTAGCTTAGCTATCATGAATTCTGAATCAGGAAAAACGAATCAATACTAACTACTACAACACAAAATGCTACATCTTCCATAGAAGAAAAGGCTACAACGTACAGCGACTTGGTGAAGAAGTCCTTGTTCGAGGCAGAGCCAGTTCAGCTGTCACGGGGTGTACTTAGTTCAGTAGTTGAAGCCCGGTGAGGAAAGAGACAGTTTGCTCGATACCTTCATCAGCAGATAAAAGGGCAGGCTTATTTATATCTTCTTGAAGAATGACATTATGTTCTTCCCTTGCTTGGGGGCAGCAGCCTTGCCAGGTTTCTTGCTGCCTGCTGTTTTACTTGGAGCATTGTTGTTTTTCTCAGTGTTAGCTGCTGGCTGTGGCTTGCTTGGAAGAGTTGGTCTGCCAGAAAATGATAAGGACAGAAGATGATTTGTCAGTGAGATGGATAAAAACTAATGCATTAGTTCAGATTAAACAAAACCTCAAAGTAAGCGATGCATAAGAGCTTTCAAGTGCAAAATATAATTCGCTGCAACATACGACATTCTTGTGTTCTTTACTGGTAAACTAGATGGGTAAAGCTTCTCTTAAAGGTCTAAGTATCTATTTTTCCTTTCCATTGTACATGATCGACAGTCAGTGGCATGATGTACGCAATGCATTAAAGCAGTCTATATTTCTTGATGTACAGTGATGCATAATTGTTTCTTCTTTCTTTCTCTGATGAACTAGAGAAGAAAAGACCACTTCCTAGCTAAGCAGCCTGACGAAAACTGTTTCACTACAAACAACAACAGCGTGGCGTCAAACTATAAGGTGAAAATGCAAGTAATGATTTATCAAGGATTTCACAGAACACAGAATACAACACATTACCTAGTTGGGGCATCAGTATTGGCTGCATTTTTCTCTGCCTTATCACTTCCAGAAGCTTCGCCCTCCCAGACAACCTCAGTTACTAAAATAGAATACAAACAAAGCTTCAGGGAATTGCAATCATGCGGGTGGAAAGCAGATGAAAGAATGACGCAAACGATTAGCTAAAACAGCTATGATGTAATAGTCGTTTGACAACTTAAACTAAATTTCAGATTTCTCACATATGCATTCAAAACAATACATGCAGAAAAATAATATGACCACACAATCTTACTTGATCTTTCAAGACTATGAACAATAAATAAGACAAGTTGCTTACACATTATCTTTTGCTCGGTTGATAAGCTACTACATTTGGACATATAGAATATTATTACCAAAAATTACCATCATTACAAATATTTTGCAATATATTATAACAACAGATAACATGCAGTTCTTGCTAAAGAAATAACAAATACAAGTAGATTGTAGGAAGGGAATATATATTATTTTTAGTTTTTGCATATGCAAAAGCCATTAAGCTAAATGAAATGATATAGGCATGACAGAACAATGCTGACTTGTTTCATGGGATAGTATTACCTTCTCTTCCCCGCTCATCTATACGTGTCTTCAAGACCTTCCTTCTTTTCGGTGAGGAGGAAGCAGCCTCGGGAGCATTATCCTTCTTATTTTCATCAGTCGGTGGATCATTGCTCTTTTCTTTTAAGGTAATCCCAGAATGGCTGATACCATTTTCACTTTTAGTAGATTCAGAAGGCAATTCAGAAGCTGTCTCTTTTGTGAAGCCTTTCACATCACTCACTGTCTCCTGCTTGCTTTCCACTTTCTTCTGTTCTGATTTATTGTCCTGAGCAGCTTGAGTGACAGGCTTACGTGCACACTGTTTTGGTGGCTCTGGAGATGCAATGGCTACAAAATCGTCATCGTCATCATCTGAACAATCAAAGATCGCTCTTCTCTTTCTGTTACTTGCACCACCAGAGGCCCGCTTGTAGTGTGCACTTTTTTCATCATCGCTGCTATCTGCATCTGCTTCTTCTTTTGCACATATTTGTGCATCAGCTGTAACTGAAAATATTTACAGCATGGAAATTTCAGCACTGTGGTACACTTCATATATGAGAGTTGATTATACATGACGAGATATATAGACTGAAACATGCAAGAAAGTAAAGCAGCATGAGTTGAAACATGAGGTTCATCAGAAATACCAGCAACACTTGGTAAATTTGTAGCCTTAGTGATAGCTGGAGCCTTGGGTTTTGCTGATGCACGGCCCCACATGTTAGCCAGGGATCCGCCATTAGTGGGAACAGTCTTCCCGTTCTGAGCTTTGGTTTTATTTGCATTCGCAGCAACTGATGGTTCTTTTACAGCTGGAGCATTAACAGATTTATCCAAGACCGAGGCATTATCCTTCTCAGCCTTAATGCTTGTTCCTTTAACTGGATTGGATGGTTCAGGATGCTGCTGTCGAACGATAGGAGACTGTTCTTTTGGAGCATTGCTAGGTTTTGACAGTGCAGGTGCTACAAAACTATTCATAGGCTTTGGTGGCAGTGAGCTCACATGCTTCCCATTGGTAGTTCGCTTGACAAAAGAATTCACAACACCACAAAACCTGACAAGAATTCAGCAGCAACCAAATTCAGAACCATGATGAGGAAACAGTGTCACAACATTGACATTTTTTTCTTATATAATTTGAGAAAAACATTGACATGCTTCAAAATACTTGAGCAAAAATATGCTTCAGAAAGTACTGTTACTCTATTAGTCAACTGATATATTTTCCCTCCATAACATATCCCCCTGTCTCTCCAACAGACAGTCCATACTATTCTAATCTGATGTATATCTTTGGGAAGTATGTCTAAACATTATTGGGGGGAAAGCAAGCGATGTTGAGCAATACCTATTATCTCTCAAACAATTCTCTTCGTCAGATGGCTGGTTGAAAAGCTCCTCTGCCTGCACGAATTCAGGGTTCCAAAGTACAGCAGTGTCTTTTGGAATACAAGCCTGGATACTGTAAACCTGAACTGAACAAGAATCCTTAAATGTTTGCCTTGCTTCTGCATCATACAAATAGAACTATTTAGAACAAAGGATGACTCTTAGAACCAACATATCACTGGAGACTGGAGAAAGGTAAATACTCTAGATTTCTGTTCTAATCATAAACAGAGTGCTGGAAGTTGGGGAACTATACCCCCAAAAAGAAATTGATGTCCCACACATTACCTTCAAGTTTAAGGCCTGAAGTGAGTTTTACACAATAATTTTCAGGACTACTCTTTAACCACCCAGACACATTGTAAATCACTTGGTGATCAGCTCCATGTTTTTTAACATACTCCTGAAGCAATCTGAAGGGAACAAGAGACTAGTCAGGTCTAATCATGATATTACAGTGATGCAGTGCATATTACAAGAGAGACTGATCGATCACCTCTTGGCATCATTCGATGATACAGAAAAATTCCGACTTAGCCATTTGTACGAAATCTGTTAGAAGAAAACACATTTTGATTGTGGGAACGTTAGCCACCATGTAAACAATCACGACAGGCTGAACAATGATTAACCAGCAAACACTGAAATAAGTACATAAAAAATCTCAAGAGACAAAACATTTATTCATCGTACAGAGCTTGACTAACATATTGTCGCTTAATCACTCTGAAGTCTGAATGGATTCATGACACACAGCAATCTCCCTGGATGTTATATCAGAACAATCTTCGACGCGGTTTTCATGCCGAAATAACCTAGCCAGTTTAAAACTGAGGACTACAGTAATTTATATCTAGCCATATAGGCAAAGAAATCCAACCTGAGCAAACGCACCACAAATATTGTTGGTTCCCTATTCTTTCGAATTTCCCACGCATACTCGGACGTTGACCCAGAGTGGGCCACTAGACCGTAACAACGCGCACCAGAATCACCAGCAGCACCTCAGCATAAACAGCAACCCTAAACGAAATCCAGCCGAGCCAGCAGGAACAACAACCCAACGGAACCCACGAAACCGCGTCTCCCCTGAGGCCCTCGACGCCGAGAACCCCCACACAGAAAGCAAGACGGCGCGCAATCAGACGAGCGAATCGTCAGACACGGGACTGTATCACCAGAGCTGCCGGGGGATTGTTCGGGGTTACTTACGACGCGGAGCTGGTCGGAGAAGAGGGCGTGGATCTGGGGCAGCAGGTCGAGCAGCGCTCCGTCGGCCATCGTCAGGGGGAGGTCTCCGGTCCTGATCCGGAAGATTCTAGAACCTCCCTGACCCCTCGCTAGGGTTTCGAATTGGGGGGCGGCGAGGGAAGACGGAGGACTTGGAGGAGAGCGGATTGGGGGCAGGGTTTCCCGCCTCTTCTGTTTTGTTGGCGCGCTCCGTGCGGGACTGCGGGTCCTACCGCCGGAGGGGAGCCCGGCGGCGGGAAGTTCACAAGGCTGAAAGGGGGGAAACCGCTCGAACCGCTCGAGCTCTCGAGTGGTTGAATATGTTAAAAACCACAACGAAGAATGTTGCTCCCTCCAGTGTCAAAATTCTGACATTTTTATATTTGTCCAAATTCGTTATTAAATGAGTGAATCAACACACTAAAATATGTTTACTTACTACGAATTAGGGCAAACACAACGAAGAATGTTACTCCCTCCGTATCAAAAATCTGACATTTTTGGATTTGTCCAAATTTGTTATGAAATGAATGAGTGAATCACTAAAAACATGTCTACATATGTACGAATTAGAGCAAACATAAAAGGCTAAAAAATCTTACATTTTGGTACGAAGGGAGTATAATTTACTCGGTAAACAAAGAAAAATTGGTTTGTATGCTCGACGTAAACCTAAATTAGCATAATTCATAAACCATGTATAAAAAACCCGTCCCCACCACGCGTCGCCTGAGGACGGCGCGGGTGGAACCCTAAGCCCCCCCCCCCCCCCCCCCCCCCCCCCCCCCCCACCTCAAGCGCCTCCACCTCCCTCCAGGCCTCACACCGTCGTCGGGCTAAGCACGGGGCGGGCCTACGGAATGGATACGCGGTGGCTTGCGGCGGGAGGATTTGCATTATGAATATAATATATGGTTGTGCACATCAATTCAATGCATAAGCCCGGTTTATCCTCCTTTTTGAATTTAAATGGTTGAGCTGGAAAACCAGCACTCAGAGAGCACCACAGTTCCAAAGTCACTTTGTGTTGCCACCTTCACTTTCCTGTTCTAATGGACAGATACTTCCCTACATAGACAACGCCGAACACAATCTGAATGCTCATGGGCCTGCTGTGAAAGACAACACAGGGCCGGTCCATTTTTTTTTCAGGAGATGATTTCTTGGATAAAGAGGACATGAGACTAGAAACTACTCTCCGCGTCAGAGAATACACAATCGATATCACTGGAGATTCAGAGTAAAACCATGAGCATTCAGGGGAACACTATAGACAAAGAGCTTATTCCGCACCGAAACTTCAAGAGGCACATACAAAAGCACTAGCGACAATACTATCTGACTCATGCACTGAACATTCAGTTATTCATAAAACAACAATTGCAGAAACATTCAGTTAGAAAGATCATTCTCTGAAATCAAACAATCAATGGAATATGCAAATCAGGGATTAATTTGCATCAAGCATCGGACCCAGCTCGCACGCATAGCAGAAACATAAATTATTCACAAGGTCAGCCATAGTTCAACTGTTCTATCGTTACAAAACACACATAGGCACAGCACGTACCACACTGTGATTGTTCCTACTGGCAACAAAAACAGCTTACCACATAATTAAAGTATTAAAAGTACGTTCTACACAGAAAGGTGGTTCTTGATATATCTAGCAACCCATGTCGTTTTTTTAGACATGCTAAGCTTGTTGAATGCTCTAGCAATTGCAGGATTCTCAGCTAAATGAGCGTAGTAATGGGCAAGATACGCTTCTTCAAATCCAGGGAGAGCTACCAAGTTACCCCAAAGGTCTTCAGGAACATCAGTGTCTACAGATTCACACTTCTCTATAGCTTTGGCAAGGTTATCAAGGCTAGCCATCAAATGTGTCAACTCATCATCATTGTCTAGCTTGGCCCTTTTTGGTGCTCTAGTGCTGGAGGAATCACCAATGTTTCCCCCTCTGGGAATAGGAAAAGGCAGTGTAAAGTCTTCAACACTTGCAGCAAAAGTTTCATTTTCCCCATTGGAATGTTCATTCTCAGTCACATTTGCAGCAAGAGGGGCATTCCAACTCTTAGCATATACACCGGAAGCCATACCGTTACCAAAGCTTGTGGCCATCTCGTGATAGTCAATTGGCGCGTTTAAGAAGCCAGCGTCACTGCAGTGGTAGTTTTGATGGTCTTCCCACATTCTGTCGGCGAGGGCTTGTCTGAACTCAACCATGTGGCCACAGTCATGTATTTGCTCCCTTTGCAAACTACGGGGTTTAGGTTTCCAATTACTCTCTGATAGGATGAAGCAATCAGTGCCTTTGGAAAGAACCCAGTTGTGGAGGATGACACAAACCATCACAACATCCACTTGAGTAGCAGAGGGGAAGAATGGAATACCATCTTCAAGAACTTTAAATCTCCGCTTGAGTGATGAGAATGCACGTTCTGCGGTCACTTGTAGAGATGAGTGCCTACGATTGAACAATTCCCTTGCATATAGCACATGATTGTTCCCCCACTCATTCAAGTGATATGTCACACCGCGGAAAGGTGGCAGAAATCCAGGTTTGGCTCCATATACATCATCCACTAGGTAGAATTTCCCTAACATATCAGGAACACATAAGAGCAGTTAAGGTGGCACTGCACAGTACTAAGTAGTAATAACTCTATATGAACATATCGTGCTAGAACAAATTTATTACCATGAGGAACATGTAGACCATTATCACGCTCTGCTGCGTCTACTAGAACAGCATCATCATCTACAGATCCCTCCCAGCCAGCCAGTACATATGTGAAACGAAGGTCAAAATCAATGGCCGCCATCACATTTTGGCTTGGAAATGACTTCTTAGCACATAAGGCAGTCTCCATATTCTTACTTGCAGAAGCTTGTATGTGTGTTACATCAATGGCTCCAATACAATCCTGTAAGATCAGAACCACCACAAAAAATCATTGAAATACACAGTTTTACCTTACAGCCGAACAATAATATAGTTGTTCATGGTCATACCTTAAAGTATGGGTCCCATCTTGGGTCGCCAGCAATTTTGGTTGGGGTCTCCAATGATGGTGGCTTAATAAGCTCGTCCCTTAGCCCACCTATGGCATGGAGGACTAGTCCAAAATAGCGACTAACCGGTTCACCTGACCTATTAAAAATAGCAGCTACATCCCTATTCCGAAGGTTGTGTCCTACTGTGATCAAGAACATGGCAACTTGCTCCTCAATACATGTATGAACAGTATCACGGAGCAAAGAGCGTTCCCTCAAAACTTGACACAAGCTGAAGAAAGAAGCTCTCGTAAGCCTTAGCGTTCTCTGGCAAGTTATATCATCCTTATAAATCTGATCATTTAGAAATGCATTTCTTTTCTTGTCCCTTTGATCGATTGGACCATAGGCAATACTCTCTTTCTTCCTCCGTAGTTTAGACCGGACATACTTCATGACCATAGATGAAGCCAAGGATGCAGCGGCTCTTATAAGCTGCCTTCTCTTCCTGAGCCTTTTCTGGTTCATCTACAATGCATTTGAGATGAACATGCTATGAATTGTAAGAACAGGTACTAACACAAAGAATGCGGTAACAGTAACTTAAGCTTGTCATGCAATTATCAAAATAGTTGGTTTTTAGAGAAATCCATACACGAGAGGTTGCTTTACGGCAAAACGGAACTCACAACACTTACATCTTAAAAACCAGTTCATGCTTCGGTGCAGACAAATGAAGAAAACATGCTAGGGATCCTGAGAAGAGTACCATGTGCCAACATACAAGAATGCAAATGCCAACAGTGACTTAAGCTTGCAAGAAACTTTAAAATTAACCGGTACTTCAGAGCAATCAATTGAGACAGAGATGCTGGTTTCATGGTTCCAAAAAAACAGGAGAGGTCGGTAATTTATAGCGAAACTGAACTCGCAACACTGTCATGTTAAATATACCAGTTCATGTTTATTAGTAGAAATGCTATGCAGAATGAAAGTAATACAATTTACACAACCAGTCAGTGATCCAAGCCATTATCCACAAATAAAGGAATCGAAGAATTCGGAGTCGATACCTTGGGTTACAGCAATGGATGAAAACCCTAGGTCGGGGGTGGGTTGGGGGAACGGCGGGTGGGGGTCGCCCGCGGCCTGAGGGAGGAGAGTCGGGGAGGCGGCCTTCCTGGTCGCGCGCGGGTGGGAGCAGGGCAAGTCGCCACTGGCCGCCGTCCGCTGAGCTCCGGTCGCCGGCCGCCGGGGGAACCGAGGTGGTTCAGGCCTGGGCTGGTGCGGTTGGGACTGGTTGTTTTTTTCTTCTTCCTTGAGAATGAGCCTGATGGGATAATATCTACTGATACTACTTTTTTTTTTAAGATAAAGGGTTTTTATTAAGCATTACACCGGCCTTTGCATAACTAAGATGCACACAAGCACCAGTTCACCATCTCTCAAGTCGAAAAACAACAAAAATAGTAAAAGGCGAATTACATATCATAATGAGAAATTGTAAATTCGCCTAAGGAGCTGGTAGGTCGATCCGGAGTCTATGTTGACACCCATGCCGGGATAGTAACTCCCTGGCCGCGGCCTCTAGTCTCGACGCCACCTCTAGAAACAAGTCGCGGTACTCCACACGCTGCAGCGAAGACCAAGCTCGAAGCGTTGCCGTGCACCGGTAAATTACCTGCCATTTTTATCATTAAAAACCTTGTCATTTCTACATAGCCATAGCGACCAAATAATAGCAATCGCGCTCACCCTACTGAATAGTTTGAACCTGGGATTCAACCAGTTGCCAAAAATATTAGCAACAGAGGTAGGTGGACGTAAGGAAGAACCTATCTGGATGGCTGACCATATAGACCTAGCAAACTCGCACCGAAAGAATAAGTGTGTAATAGTCTCGTCGTGAGGGCAGAAAACACACTTTTTACTACCGTGCCAGTTGCGTTTAGCAAGGTTATCTTTGGTGAGAATCACTCCACGACGCAAATACCATGCAAACACTTTCGTTTTTAGTGGGATCTTCATCTTCCAAAGTTTGTTGTTATAAGAACTATCGACTGGAATTTCGGGCAGAACTAGAGCTCTATACATAGAATCAACCGAGAATATGCCATTCTTTGTCAGATTTCATTTAAATTTATCTGGACCTTCCGACAGTTGGATAGTCTCCAATCGGGTTAACAAAGCATTCCAAGATGCTAGTCGAATTCCAAGTAAACTCCTTCTGAACGAAACATTTGGTGGGAAAGTACCCCAAGACCTTTGCGAGTGTATCGCTTTTGTTTCGGACAATAGAATATAGAGCCGGGTATTGTTCTTTGATGGAAGCATGTCCAAGCCAGCTATCCTCCCAGAATCGAATTTCCGATCCATCCCTTATTATGAAAGATCCATGTGGAAAGAAGAACTTCTTTGTAGCCATGAGACCAGCCCAGAAGTGTGAGTCACCGGGTTTCCAAAAAACCTGGGACACAGCTTTATCTCCAACATATTTTCTCCTAAGGAGGGTTTGCCAAACTCCATCTTCAGAAAGAAGTTTAAATAGCCATTTTCCTAGAAGCGCTCTATTCTTGACCTCAAGGTCATGAACTCCGAGCCCTCCTTGGTACATGATACATGATACCATTCTCGAAAATTCAAATTTCTTAGGTTCAAAAAATTCCGAAAGAAATGGGACTGATTTTTCATTTTTGGTTCTATGCGTACATTTTGAATTTGGTTCTGCAAATTATAGGAATCATAAACACACTACTTGGGAACACCCACAATTTTTTTTCAGAATTTTTAGGAACTTCAAAATTTAAATTTTTATATGGGATATCAGGGTATCATATAAAACGTGGGATCAATGATTGATCCTGGGTCGGTTTGTTCGATCAACTTTGACCATGAACCAGGTACTGCTGAAATAACTTGCGGTGAAAACCAAGTGAAATGAATATTGCTCGTATGGTATTTCTATTTCCTTCCCTTTCAAAGTTGAGTCGAGACTGGACAAGGATTTATCGGATAAACGAAAAGAAAACATTAATTGAATACAAGATTAATTTACTATGCCTCCCGAGCTTATATGCTCCTGTTACGTTACAAAAAATTCAAAAAATAGTAAAACATGTTAAAAAGTTTGAAAAAAAATTGGAGTTGAAAAAATACAAGTGTCCAATATACCTGCCAAGTTTCGTGATGAAATGACATTTGGAATGTTATGTGAAAAAGACAAATTGGTGGCCGAATTCAAAAGCAATTTTCTAAAGCATAGTTTTTGTTATTTTTACACAGACAACCACACATATCATATCATCATGAAACTTGGCACATAATTAGAAAACATGTATATGTTCGTCACAACAAAATTCATAATATTTGAAAACGTTTTACTATTTTTTAAATTTTGTCTAATGTAACAGGAGCATACGAGCTAGGGAGTCAAAACATCTCCCCCCTATGTTAGGCAGTAATTTAGGGCAGTGTCGTTTTGCCTTCCGGGTAACTGCCCGAATACAGAAATCGAATAAATATTGTGTGTTCTACAAAATGAAAGTATTGACAAACATATAAAGTGTTCTAAATACGTGCGAAATTCCTGATCAAATCACATACGTGGTTCTTTATGCGTAAAAACCAAATAAGTGGTCAAATTTCTTATTTAAAAATATTAATTTAGAGAACTATTTTTTTACATAGTATCGTAATATTATTTAACCGTGAAATTCGGCATGTACGTAGAAGAGGCTTCAGTTTAACCGCTGGAATCCGGAAATTCATTTTGGCTCCCTAGAGTCAGAGATCCTTTTGTTGTATATTTTTCAAAGTATATAAGTTTCAAAAAGTCGAGAAGGAAATCTGGATATAACCAGTCTGTATTCTATACACATGCAAGCCACAACGCAAAATTCATTATATCGTGGGCTGTATAAAAAATGACAAAATTGAGAGATTTTAAATTGTACATTTTCTGATGGCGCGAGATATCTCCATCGAGAAATATCTCAAAATTCCAAAATCAGGCATCAATGACTACAGCTCCACTAGGATAGATTTGTAAGATATTTGAAAAAATAGATTTAGAAATGTACATCGTCTTACCCCTTTTTGAAAAAAAAACTAACCATATTTTGGTGACGTGGGCCCGGATACAAAGAACATTACACTAGCGCGGTGTGGAATGCATGAGCAGTACGTGTCGAGCATCTCTTTCTCCCCGTGTCCTCCGCCTTTTGCTTTGCTCACCCGGTCTCTCCTCTACATTCTCATCTCTTCTTCTTTGCCCAAATCGACTGCTACCTTTCCTTCTTCTCGAGGCCACCCGCCAGCAGAATCGAATTCCTCCCGCACTACCGTTGCCAAGAACAGCAAGCTCTCTCCGGTAAGCTTCCTCCTCCTCCCTTATTTCGTCAAGATAGAAATCAAATTAAAATCTCCATTCAATTTGTTTTCTATGTACTTCTATGGTGCCCTTTTCCGGAATGTTTGGTGATGTTTTCGTTTCTTCTAATGTGGAACATATACAATCTTAGTGCCACTGTTCTTGGATATTTTTTCTGAAAAGGGTACCCAGCCTCTGCATCAAACTGATGCATGCGGCCGCTTTATTAATTTATTCCAAAGTTGGTCCGAAGTTCGTTACAAATTCAAGGATCGCAAAGCGTCGATACATGTATCAACCATTTAAAGAGTCCGAAACATTGACAAGAAATCATGACTGTAGTCTCTTCTCAGAACGTCAGCCCGCACGGTTGAAGAAGTCCTTGGCGACCGTCTCCAACCAGGTACATCCAGAATCCATAACATGGCGTTGCTCCACTGATTATATATGCACTGTTCTTGGATATGTAGAGAGAGAACTCAGAAGGCTAGAACCCGATGGTTCTTGTTGCAGCTGCCCGTTTCTTGTCACCTCTCTGTCTCTCACCATGTCCTGAAGCTAATTTGTTATATACTACCCACATACAAATATACAGTAAAGTGTCGTCTAATTAATTCGAGCATAGTCTGTCGTCTGATTAATTCGAGCAGCTCCAGTTCACAACACCATCCATCGGCAGCATCAGATGGCTTCTATGTTGTATCCATCCACGTGTGCAGTTGCGATGAAATTTCTTGATGAACCTGAATTTAATTAGGTGTCACTTTCTGAAGTCTCTAGTGCAACCATCTGTCTGCAAGTGCCAAAAGGAAACCTTCGAAATAGCTGCATGCCTGGTCACGGTCACATATTGGGAACAGGGGCTCATTGTAGACTGTGACACTTTGGCTTTGCGTGTAACTTTGGCACTGAATCGATCCTTTGTTTATTTCTTTGCATCTCCGTTATTTGTCTGAATCTGTAAACCTACCTACTGCATTCAGAGTGAATTGGTGTTGCTGCTTGCCTCTTATTTTCAAGACCCGGCTGCATGGCAGATGCAAACAAGGTAACTCCAGTAATCCAGTTTAATATCTCATGTTTGTATTAGTTTATAGGATGAAGCCGCATGTTGCCAAGATTTCACAATTAAGCACCGGAAGTAAACCTGACTAGTCTGGAATGTCAAGTTCCTGTAATTGCCAGACTGTAACCTATTATTGATCATAACAGAGTTATCATGATCTCATTTTGTTCAGAACTAGTATACTCTGAAAGTATTTTCTTGCCTTTGGTTCATGTTAACGGAAATCGGTGCCATTTCACCTCTCGCTAAAAAATATACTCACTCCGTTCACAAAAGGATGTCTCAACTTTGGCCTAAGTTAGGACAAAATTGAGACATCCTTTTGTGAATGGAGGGAGTATATAAATATTCACAAATGACCCGTTTTACATTCGAAAGGTTATGCTCAGTTTTGCTTACACAATTTTTCCTCTCTTTTTTGTGCTAAGTTTCAAACTCTCAATCTATTTTTTATGTTACCAGATTTTCCATATCAAAGCTAAATGGATATCTGTCAATTGCCATACATCCATGACTTTCCGTTTTACTAGTTCCGTGTGATGTGATGCAGGGTCAAGTTGGGTCACTCCCAGCCGGCAAAAAGATAAAAATTGTGTTTGTCATAGGTACTACTTCTTCTAACTTTCTTCTTACAATATTAGTTTGGACACTACTACATGCATCGCCTATGATATGCCCTACTTAACTCTTTGAGCTCATCAGTCCATTGCTTATACTGCTGGTGCAGGAGGGCCTGGTAGTGGCAAAGGCACTCAATGTACTAAGATTGTGAACCAGTTTGGGTTTACCCATCTGAGTGCTGGTGATCTTCTTCGTGAAGAAGTTAAATCTAATACCGAGGAAGGGTAACAATCTACTTAAAGTGTAAGTGGGATCCCGCCAAAGTCTCAATTATAGTTCAATTGGAGATATCTTGTTCAAATTTTGAGATCAACTTTGAACAAAATTTCAAAATGAACTATAAGTGCGATTTTGGAGGGATCCTGCTTACATCTCTAAATCTACTCCCAATTGCTTTACATAAACTTCTACATTCTCAGCATTGTCTCGGTATCTTTCTAATGTATGCATGTTTCAATCAGTACAATGATCAAGAATCTCATGCACGAAGGTAAGCTTGTGCCTTGTGAGATCATTGTGAGGCTACTGTTAAAGGCCATTCTTGCAAGTGGAAATGATAAGTTTCTGATAGATGGATTTCCCCGAAATGAAGAGAATCGCCATGCGTACGAAAAAATTGTAAGAATACTTTTATGTACCTATGATTAGTGGTAAAAAAAAGTCAATCTCTTGGCATGTGTTTCTCATTTACATATATTTTAAAAGTCAGTCTCCTGGCATGTGCTTCACATTTATATATTTTTTCATCAGGTTAACATTGACCCTGAGTTCGTATTATTGATTGATTGCTCAATGGAAGAGATGGAGCGCCGCATTCTACACCGGAATCAGGTTTTGTGCTTGTTGTTTCTTAGGCCCCACCTTTCATTTGATTATCATGTCACTCAGTTTGGTTGCTTGCAGGGAAGAGATGATGACAACATCGACACCGTCAGGAATCGGTTTGAAGTTTTTCAGGAATCAACTCTGCCTGTCATTCAGCACTATGAAAAAACGGGGAAGCTTCGTAGGGTAATATGTTGTACAGTGTGCAATATGTTGAAATTATGCATGGTCCCTACACCATTGAGATTTTGATGATGTAGATACAATAGTGAGAGATGTTTGTTTTTGTTCAATTATGTGGGTTCTTATGAGAAAAGTGAACTGTTGTTGGTTGTGCTTCTGCCCGTCAGGTTGATGGTACCAGGCAACCAGACATGGTGTTTGAAGATGTGAAGGCAATCTTCGCGCAACTGAACAGTCAGGTCATCTACATTTGCTACATTTTGTAACTTCTTAGTTTGAAATATGTTATGCAAGCAACATTTAATCATTTTCGACCTGGCTTTCGGTAGGTAAACCAAGACACCATAGCAGCAACTAATCCTTCACCTGTCCCGATCATGTTTTCTTTGGTTCAGTTAGTTACTTGAGTACATTCAGGTTCAGTCCGATCTCTCGAAACATTTACTTGATCGGCAACCATGCAGGCCCATGTTTATTGTTCGACATAAATGACCCGACGTGCTTGTGATTCTCAGGTTGCTTCGATGTGCAAGATAGAAGGAACTGAGTGTCAGGAGAAAATTTCGAGTGGGGCACCCTTCAGTCCTGGACGTTGGAGCAAGTTAGTACAGAGAAAAAAGATGTCATGGGTGTTCTGATATGTTAATGTGTGCCAGTTCAGTTTGCGGTGAGCTTGATTAAGCTGCGTGAATTAGACCATGTGAGCATTTTAACAATGGGATTCCTGTCCAGCTGCAGTTCGTAATAAGATTAAAGTTTGGATTGTGGATGAATCCTCTTAAATCTGTTGTGCCTGTCTGCCCTAATATTGCTATAAACTGAATGATTGTCGGGACATTGTCATCCAGCAAAGAGGGAATTGTTCGCGCCTTAACACTAGAAGTGGCATGCTGCATATTTCGTAGCTGAAGGTGGACTACTAGGATTGATTTAGGAACATATAAAATTTGAAGGGCATGACACAATTTGTGGCAGCCGAGTTCTGTATCTACGTACAGACAAGAAAGGAAAAATCGACAAGTAGTAACCTAACCATCACTGAAAAATACAAAAACGTAAGGAAACAATCGATAAGCACGAACTTAATTAAACAGTATCGACAAGCACTACTATAGTATTTAACCTCCCCTTTCTATGTTAAAACAAAACCCTGACATCGATCTCATTCCTCGATTAAAAATGAAGAAAGTCCCATCTTATAGTCCTCCTCCTCTTCCTCGAGGTACTTGGAGTACTCCTTGATCCTCTCGACCATGTGCTCGTCGTACCAGTAGCACGGGTAGAGGTTGGCGAACCTAGCGAGGCGTTTCTGCTTCTCCTTGGCCGGGTCGAAGGTGTGAAGCTTCCCCGCCCGCCGGTACTCCTCCACAAAATCCTCCTTCGTCATGGCGCTGCACCGCAGGTACTCTTCCAGCGCCGGCTTCATGAACGCCAGCTGCGCCGCCACCTTGGCTACCCTCTGCTCTTCTGTCTCGGTCGTCGTCGCCCTGAGGTGAGCTTGATGCGCCGCCACACGCGCCACCTGCTGTTGCTCTGTCTCGGCCATCGTGCTGTGGTGCTCTTTAACGCCGCCGGCGCCGGTGACGCCCGCAGCCTTCGACCTCGCTCCTTTCGTCATCACGTCAGGTCTCAGGTGTAGGGCAATCGATCAAGCTGCTGGTTCTTCTCGAAATCGTCGGCTGTGTACGACGAGGTTGGATTTGATGGTGGTGCACGCACGGCTCGGCTGCATATATGTAGGTGACCTAGCGGCCTACCCCATCGGGAGCCGGTGTCGGAATCAAGTTCGTACACGGACTCGAACTACCTACCGTGCTGTATCATGATCGTATCAGACTGAGATTCGGATTGCGTGCCGGCCGATTGCTTAGCGTATCCGTTTGAAATTTTGGATCGTTGCGATATTTCTTCTCCAAAGAGCGGGAGGCTCGCTAGATACAACATTTACCGATAGAGATGCTAGGTACATGCAGATTCAACACATGATTTAACGCTGATCACATCTTCCCAGAGTAGCCTGTTACTACTTGCTACGATCCTAGTGAAGCTATACGATTTGCACCTGGAGTGTGGATTGCTGGACTTGTGGACATCAAGGTCGATCCATGCCTCGTTTATCTCGGGTACCCGATCGAAACGATTTCTACACGTTCAATCATTGATTTGTTACTCCCATCATTCACAGTTATTAAATTTAGTCAGAATCAAGCGTTTTAAAATGTGTACAAATATATATAAAATTATCAACATTTATAAATTTAATATTATTAGCATCATAAAATATATTTTCATGTTACGTACATTTGATATTGTAAATGTTCATATTTCCCGTATATACTTGGTCAAACCTATAAATGTTTGGTTCCGAAACAATTCAGAACGTGATGTAAAAGAAAAAGGAGGAAGTAACTCTTTAATCCCTTCACACTAGCTATAAATCATGAAAAGAGAACAGTGACAGGTAAACATCACCGGTACATCAAAACAGTCACTAAAGTGCGGAGACCTCACTGAGTGTTCACCTTGTAAAGCTTGCAGGAACTGGTGCATTGCGACCTTGGCGTCGGGAACGGAGTCATCGATGGGTGGCTAGTGGACATTTTCATATCAGGGGCATGTGGTAGCCACTTGTGTGTAACCGAGGACGATGCATGCTTTTCATTGAGGATGAAGATTGACAACATGCGGCAGCGGTGGCTAGGGTGGGAGAGGGACACCTCACTTATTCAAAGGTGCCATGGGTCCCTCGATTTTTTTTTTTGAGCGGGACCAGCAGGCGCTCTGCTTTTTCATTATAGAAGGGGGAAAAGGTGTTACACATACAAATGAGTTTAGAACTCAACTTAACTCAACGCCGTTTCTCAGAAACTAGAGAACACAGCACACGCACAAGGAACCAAACCCAACAGCCAACTCTAGCATGCCCACAACTTCATGCATGCGCCGGCTCCTTTTGGCGAACCGTGAGCTTGCTCCATCAGGATAAAGCTGTGCGAGCCACACAAGGGTGGTCACCAGCGAACTCTTGTTTGTAACTCAGGTTGCTTGTGCCAGCAGCGGCAGACGGCCGCGGACCGCCTAGCGGCCCTTTATGCCGGCATTCGCCACCGGGCCTCTCTTCTTCCCCGTCGCACCGGCGGCTATCATAGATGTGATTGCATCCATGAAGTTGCCAGGCAGGGCTTGGTGGTGTACATCGCCCGATACTGCTCCAGATCGGCTGCCTTTGGCTCTGCTTCCTCCAAGACAATTCCGCTCTTCTTGAGCAGCACAGCTTGCACCTTACCCATAACGGACAGACCCGCAGTTGGCTTGGCAGCAAGCCTGCTACTCCTCTTGCCGCCTTCTTCTTCCACTCGCCCGCGCCCCTCGCTTGGATCCACCTTCTTGCTGCCGAGCTCAGGAACCGGTAGAGGCAGGATTGGGTCAGAGCAGGGGATCGTGCAGCTAGCGAGGAAGGAGCTCAGGGCGTCCTGGCCATCTTCGCTTGAGAGCCCACTAGCCATGGGCCTGGGCTCGATTCCTGGACCAGCTTGCTCCTCTGCAACCGACACCGCGGCCACCGGCCCATCAGAGATGACGGGCCCATTACTGCTAGGAGGAAAGGAACATTGGCCTCAATGGGAGCGCAGCTAGCGTGGCATAATTAAAGACGAAAGGGATTCACTCCAACCAAACTATGATTGATAAACTTACAACTTAAATAAATTACATGTTGTAACACTTTATTCAACTCAATGTTTCACATGTACATGGTGTATGCTCTGCAAGCTAATAAAATACAACTAAAGATACATTATGGTGCCATATCATATTGTCTCCATATAGTTGATGCAATACTCAGTTAATTGTGGTTGTCTGCCCAAAACTGAGCTTGAAGCCAGTCCACAGTCTTCTTGTCCACTTGAAAGGCCTTGGCAAGAACATCATCTGAGATTGCTGGTTTTGACCCAAACACAACATTAGCGATGGTGATAGCCCCCGGGTTCTGGCTGCTAAGTGCAGCAATTGCCACCGCAGGCCATTTGAGTTTTTCCTGAAAGCAATTGTGTTTGTAGCTATGCTGTGTTGTTGTGTGCTTTTGCATTGTGAATGGTGCTAGGTATTTATAGCAACAGCAAGAGTAGGTGATCTCATGAAATAGTCAAGGAAAAAGATGCAGCCAGAAGTAGAAATGGTGGTAGTTGATTTAATCAAGCAGGTAGAGTGCGTTGACTAAATAGCCATATGTTACCTTGAATCGATCAACTTTAAGAAGTTGATTCGTATAGTTTCATTCAGCATGTGCACTAGCTAAGATAGGGAAACTAAAGTTTGTAACTAGTTGTGCCCGCACCACATTCCGCATGTTGCACTTCTTATTTTCTAAAAAATGTGAAATAAATCTTGAACATTGGTTATTGGTTATTTTGTTTCACATGCGTCCACAATTTTCATCCCTACCCAAAAAAGACAAATGATGTGTGAATAGTATGTGATATTATTCACTTGTGTCTTCTGTTTTTTGCACATGACACATATGGTCATAGTTTGGGATAAAAATTTCTAGATGCACGAGAAACAACATAACCAATGTTCATGATTTATTTTGCATTTTTTGAAAACTCGAAAATAGGACATCCGATAATGGGGGTGCGGCCGCAACTACTTGCAAAATATTCAGCTCAAAGATAAATAGATAACCTGACGTGGTCATAGAAGTGATACTATACTAGTTTTTTTTGCGGGAAATACTGTACTAGTACTAAGGTGATTTTATGCAACGTTGTGTCAGTGTCATGCATGACGTACGATGAAGCTAGCAAGTTGATGAACATTTTTGCCGTTGAATATGTCGTTGCTGGCCTGCTGCCGTCAACATTGACACTAACTTGAATTGGAAGTCTAATTAACTAATACACGCTCCATGCATGAGGAGAACCGGCCAGACGGTTTAACCGCGTTCTGAAGACACGTTAATTAGAACAAGTTGGTTAGCTGCTCTGCTGGAGACCATGTCAATCTAGACAGGATATTATCAGTTTGTGAACTCGTCAGCTACATTTAGTCGCCGCAGGCGAGCTATATATACCCATGCAGGATCCCAACATAGAGAATCAACTAACACCGCATAGATATTAAACGCACAAAGCAAAGAGAAGCCAACGTCCATTTCCCGAACAGCAAAATGGCCTTCTCCTCATCGTGCTTCCTTCTCTTCACTGCTAGTCTTGCAGTGATCTCATGGCAAGCGCTAGCTTCCGATCCTGGACCTCTCCAGGACTTCTGCGTCGCGGACAATAGCTCACGTGGTATGGAGTTAATTCATGCATCACTTCATATTACTTTGAATCCTAAGTTCAATCGTACATCAATATAATTTCTTAAATGACTGATTTTTTTTTGATTCAGTGCTGGTTAATGGATTCGTCTGCAAGGACCCAAAGGTTGTGACAACGGAAGACTTCTTCCTGGCAGCCAAACTCGACATGCCGAGGGACACAAAAATGAGCAAGGTCGGTTCCAACGTGACCTTGATCAACGTCATGAAGATTGCTGGCCTCAACACGCTTAGCATCTCCCTAGCACGCATCGACTACGCACCCCTAGGCGAGAACCCGCCACACATGCACCCCCGTGCAACTGAGATCCTCACCGTTCTTGAGGGCACACTCTACGTCGGCTTCGTCACGTCCAACACTGACAACATGCTCTTCACCAAGGAACTCAAAAAGGGTGATGTCTTTGTTTTCCCACAAGGACTCATCCACTTCCAGTTTAACCCCAATCCTTACAAGCCAGCGGTGGCAATTGCTGCACTTAGCAGTCAGAACCCGGGGGCCATCACCATCGCCAATGCTGTATTTGGATCAAAGCCTATGATCTCTGATGACGTACTCGCCAAGGCCTTTCAGGTGGAGAAGAAGACCGTGGACTGGCTCCAAGCTCAGTTCTGGGCCGACAACCACAACTAATTAAATGTTGCACGTGCCTCAAGTGTTTGACTATAAAATTATGTTCTATGTAATAATAAATGGTTATTGTGTATGATCAGCGCATTAATATGTGGGATGTATTCATTTGATTCGAACATGAGTAATATATTATTCTACTTTCTCTTGCTGTAAACATCCAAGTGCTCACGGTAGAACCTCAAATAATGTAGCGCAGGACTCTAACCGGTTCGGAATGGTCAGTGCCACGCTACACTGAATTTCTAGGGTGTTCAGCCCTACAAGCTAGCTACATTGTATTAGCTGGTTTGAAATTCGACCTAACGACTATAGATTTAATTGGAATTATCAAACAACGGTATTATGCTAAGAGCATGTTTAAATATATCACATCAAACTGGAAAAGGACATTTGAAGCATGCCAGTTTTGCACACAGATCTTGACCGGTTGGTAAAAGTTCAGGCCATGGGATCGCATCTAAAGGGAGGTGAAATTAGTACTTTAGGAGACAGAGCAAGGAGGGGAGGAATTGGGAGCCAACCAATGTCGTGTCCCGGTACATGTGTGCCTACGAGTGTTAAGAGTCTCGGATGTTCCCTTCATTTCACCTGGTTCTTAATAATGTCACACTCACGGGTGCTGATAAGTCCAGACAATATAATCATTGGCATGATAATCATATTTATTTATGAATGTCCGATTAATATGTAAGCACTTGGTAAGTTGCATGAATAAAATATCATTGGTATCGAATCAAGAGTGTGTCTTGACTTTTGCTTGTGCATGGAGCTCTTTATTCATCACCTTTCTCTCGAAATGACTGCAAACTTTATTTTTCTATGCCAACTCATTGCATGCAACAATTTTATCGTAATTATCTAATCCTCATTTTGCAACACATCATAAGGAACAACCATCGACATCCTAGACAGTTTTTCTTTTAAAAAGGGGGATAACCCCTAGCCTCTGATAATTGTTTTCCAATCTTCAGAAGAGAAAAAATATATATATTATTTTTGTGTGTGGGAGAATAACCAAGACGCCCTGTGTTAAACATGACATATAGCAGATATTGATGACATACCGAGCACATAAGGGTAAATCAGGGAACAAATAGAAGAGTGAAAGAGTGATACTCAGCAGGGAAAAACATTGTACATTTAAAGAACGCTAGATCTACCATCTACAAACTGAATTGTCCACTACTATCCGTAGTTATAAAAATATGGTAAAACTCACATGTTCCTTATAAAAATGTGAACAAGTATATCAATATAAAATTGATACAGAGATTCGGATAAGTTTCTTACTCAAAGAAAGGCGCCAACTATAGCCAAACTGGCAGGACCTCAGGATTTTCATGTTCAGTACCAATATGAAGGAAATCTCAGGGAACAATATCACCATTTGTCCATACCTGCAAGAAGGAGCGGGATATCAAAATGCTAACAAAGCTCAAACCAAAAGTATCACACAGAGCTAACATATACTTCCAAGCATGCAGACAAAATTTATGAAGGCAGATAATGAGTGAGTGCTGGCTCATCTTGAAATCAACTACTTCCTCCGTCCATAAAAAGATGCCTCAACTTTGTCTAACTTTGCATATATCTACACACTAAAATATGTCTAGATACATGTAAATTTAGACAAAGTTGAGACATCTTTTTATGAACAGAAGGAGTATATAGCTGCAGGAACGATAAGGACTGCATGTAATACAGAAATAAGGTGTGACTGCAAATGTAGAGCAATGGAGGTTTTTTTGCGCACTTCAAATCATATTTTCAGTTTCTATTACCATGTTTCTGCATTCTTGTAAGCTCCTTCGTGTTATTCCTCATTGTCGTGAAATAGTTAAGGAAAAGGATGTAGCCAGAAGTAGAAATCGTGGTAGTTGATTTAACCGAAGCAGGTAGAGTGCGTTGACTAAATAGCCATATGTTACCTTGAATCGATCACTTTAGGAAGTTTTCTTCGTATCGTTTCATTCAGCATGTGCCCTAGCTAAGATAAATAACCTGACGTGGTCATAGAAGCGTTGTTCTAATGTGATACTGCTACTTAAAGGGATTTTGTGTATCGTTGTGTCAGTGTCATGCATGACGTACGATGAATCTATCTACTTGATGAATACTAGTAGGCTTTGGCGCGGCGGCACGCCGCGCCCGTGGTTGATATTTTTATCACTTGTCTTTAAAGTGGTACATTTACATATCTTAGTTTGTGTTACTACTGTTGCGATTGCTTTCATGCACTGCATTTATAGTATAATGTGTTTCCATCATGTTTTAACTTTTTATAGTTTAGTTTTGCGCGAAGACTTGGTAAATTGATATTTTGTTCCTAAAATAGGGTGTATTTGCTAACATTTAGAGAACTCATAGAACTGTTTTATTTATTTTCTATAATTTCATAGAACTATTTAATTTTATTTGTCTATAATTCTCCTTTCCAAATTGGGTGTCTTGCTTATATCTATTTCTCTATGTTTTCCCTAAAAGACCCGCTTTTTTTTATATTTGTGACCAACTGCACTTCGTTTCTAGATTTCGCATGTCTATGCCTTATAATCATTTTCATCCCCATTATTTTCAAAAATAATATTTTTAGATGTATTTATCTTGGTGGTACCTTTCTTGTATATATCATCTCACTGCAAAATATAATGCACATACTCTGTCCTTGAATAAGTGTACCTCTAACTTTAGCACTAAGTCAAAAAAAAACATTAACCAGGTTTATAGAAAAAAGTAACAACATGTATGACATAACATTGCTATATTTTGAAAATTCATTTCAAGATGAATCTATTGGTACTAATTTAGTTTAATAAATATGGATACATTTCCCTATAAAGTTGGTCAAAAATTAATAAGTTCGGCTTTCCCTAAAAAGTAGAAGTACACTTATTCGAGAACAGAGGGAGTATCTTCGAAAGCATGTATGACTGATGTGCCACAAATATCAACACCAATTCCTAATCCAACGCTAATTTATATAAAATTATGGTATCGCTAGTTGTTTAGATTTATTCACTGTGAAATATAATGTTCACGTATTAGCTTGTGATACACTTGCAATATCATCAACTATCGGCGGCCATGGGTTGTACCTCAATAATCTTTGATGTCGCGTGGGGCTGGTGGTATGTCGCGTGGGGCTGGCGGTATGTGTGGCTTGTTGTGAGGAGGGCGTGAGGTTTGCACCTCCTCGACGGGTGAAAGTCTTGCCCTGGTCATCTTCTTGGCATGTGATGGCGATAACAGTCGTGGTAGGCGGCGCGTTCTATGGATATCTTAGCCACGTCGGACAAGTTGAAAACTCTGCATCGACTTTAATTGATGCTGGCGATGGCGCCGCTATCGGACGATGCTCCCCTCCTTAGAGGCGTCTTTGAGGACCCCTTCACCACCCTTGTGGCTCTTGCATTATTCATGTTAGTTGGCTTTGTCTTGCTTTTTGTCGTCGGTTAGGCGGTGCATAGGGCTAGAATGGTTATCAGTGTGGCGGTTGCGATTTTTTACTCCGCCGGTACCGTTGAGACGTTTGAATGTCGGTTTTGTTCGCCCGGGCGATTTGATCGTCGACTTGTCCAGCGCAGCCTCAGACGGCAAGTTGCATTGTTGTCTTGAATCGGCTTTTGACAGTTCACTTCTTGTTTATGAAAAGACAAATCTTTTTGCCTCGTTCGAAAAAAAATAGTACTCCTGTAATAAGATCGTCTTAAAACAAAATCGGTCTTTTTCTCATGGTTTGTCCAATTTACGTGCACGTTCTATCTAGTGATTGATGGAGGAAAGTGGCCATGTGTCTATGTTCTTGTGAAGGAAATGGACACGTACGGGACACTGAGCTTAAACTAC
Source organism: Poa pratensis (assembly GCA_947311845.1). Classification (NCBI taxonomy): domain Eukaryota; kingdom Viridiplantae; phylum Streptophyta; class Magnoliopsida; order Poales; family Poaceae; genus Poa; species Poa pratensis. The sequence goes on from CAMZMU010000035.1 coordinate 20,667,474, forward strand.
AGCAACACGTGAACAGAATAGGAGCAGCTCCCACCTCTCCCTAGCTAGAAACAGGGGCGGTGCGGCGGTGCCGCCTCCACTCCCCCTCACCAAAACCCACGCCTCCTCCCTAGCTTGTACTATCTGCAGCCGCACAGTGCGTCCCACTCCTGCTGCCGCCCCATTTCCCATTTTCTCCTCCCAAATCTCATCTCCTTCCTCCATAGCATTCGAAGTGATAGATGCGATGCTGCCAGTGGCATTGCAGGCACCACCGCACCGGAGTAAAGAAGTCCAATGGCGATAGCATCCACCACATCTGATGGTGACGCCATTGGATCTGGTCGGCACGAGCAACACTACATCATCAGACGGGGATGATGGCTACAGATCTGTTACGGCTTCACCAAGTGTCGAGGTGTGCCCTCGGCAATTCCCATGGTTGCTATACCTAGGGTTGATTGTGTGGTCGAGAACGCGTAGTATCGGTGGAATCGACGGCTGACAAGCTGGATTTACCCAGGTTCAGGGCCCTCGAGTGAGGTAAAACCCCTACTTCCTGCTTGTCTGTATTTATGGTATGGATATGAGGGTTACAAGGGTTCGGCGAGCTGCTGATCTCGTTGAGATTTTGGTGGCTATGGATTCCTCTCCCTTGATCGATCACCCTCCCAGCCTTTATATAGGAGGCTGGGTCTCGGGAAACATAACCGACCAATGTTACATGTATGGAAAGTCTTAACCGACTATAACTTGATCTAAGTTGGAAAGTACTCTTCGTCTTGGGCCTTCCTTCGTGGGCTTCGATTAATCCTTGGATTTTTTTGATCATCACGTGCACCAGGTACGCTTATGCTGGGGTACCCGCAGAGTATAACCTCGTCACCAAGGATGACGCAGGCGACCGGGTGGCGTCGCCGAGGTGGTCGCGTGCGTCTTTGTACCGATGCTGTCCCGTGCTACATATCCCCTATGTCGCCGCAGTGGCGGGGATTCAGGTGCGCGGTGGTACAGAGTACTGAGAGTTAGTTGGATCAATGATTATTTTGTCAACCAATGTTTTTGCTTGAGCAAATTTTGCATCGGTGCAGCTGGCCGCTCTCGTTTACATATTCTAATTCGGCAATGCCACAATGGGGTGGCCTATAGTGGCACTGTATCTGGCGTAAATTGTTGATACTCTGAAGTTTTGGTTCTAGTATTACCGTGAATGTATTCCTGCAGTTTGTTTGTTCTACTAAATTTTGTACTGTCTGGAGGATTCTACCATGTTGGAACCGATTCCCCCTACAATTCTGGGATTTCTAACGCTGTTATTAAAAAAAATGAGATTGATTGACTGGAGGTTGAGTGTGCTGTCGTTGACCTCTATCTATTTGGGTTTTAAATGTCTTTGTTTGTCTAAATCATCTCTTGTAAGTTGTTGGGAATGGATTAATCTGGAACTTGATTTTGTTCTCTATTAAACAGATATGGCTGACAACATGATTTTTGAATAATCACTTTAAAGAAAAAATTATGCATGTAACACTTACTAAAATTTAAGCTATCTATAGACCATAGAGTATCAAGACGATGGCAAAATAGTTACACGGTCCATGTCTACTATCAATAAAGATATGAACCTGCTTTCCCGGTTGTATGTTAGTCTAGCCAAAGCCTAGACAACCGGAAGGACCCAGTCAAAGGGGAGGCAACCGGTTGGAGAAGGTGGCAACCGGGAGCGTCCGGGGAAGATGAGAGAGAGAAAAGCGGGTAATGCAGGGCCACGCAAACGAGTTTTTCAGGATTATAATGAGGCTTTGCAGGGTCTGAAAAAGCCCACCAAAGCCCGATTACGTGTTTGGTCAGAAAAACTCCACGTATGTGATGGAGTGGTGGGGTAGGCTTGAAAAGGATGATAGCGACAGGCTGAGAATCTCATGCGCTTTAATATAGTGCTCTATTTCTTGCCGTTGAACATGTCATTGTTGGCCTGCTGCCGTCGACATTGACCTATACATACACTAGCTTAAATTGGAGGTCTAATTAACTCATACACGCTCCATGCAGGTTAACCGTGTTCTGAAGACACGTTAATTCGAACAAGTTGGCTAGCTGCTCTGCAGGAGACCATGTCAATCTACATTGGATATTATCAGTTGGTAAAATTGTGAACTCAGTCAGCTACATATAGTCGCCCAGGCGAGCTATATATATCCATGCAGGATCCCAACATAGACAATCAACTAGCACCGCATAGATACTAAACGCACAAAGCAAAGAGAAGCCAACGTCGATTTCCCGAACAGCAAAATGGCCTCCTTCTCCTCATCGGGCTTCCTTCTCTTCACTGCTATTCTTGCAGTGATCTCATGGCAAGCTCTAGCTTCCGATCCAGGCCCTCTGCAAGACTTCTGCGTCGCGGACAACAGCTCACGTGGTATGGAGTTAATTCATACAACACTTCATATTATTTTGAATCCTCAGTTTTTTCAACCATGCATCAATATAGTTTCTTAAAATGACTTTGTTATCTTCTTATGATCCAGTGCTAGTTAATGGATTCGTCTGCAAGGACCCAAAGGTTGTGACAGCGGAAGACTTCTTCCTGGCAGCCAAACTCGACATGCCGAGGGATACAAAGATGAGCAAGGTTGGTTCCAACGTGACCTTGATCAATGTCATGAAGATTGCTGGTCTCAACACGCTTGGCATCTCTCTGGCACGTATTGACTATGCGCCCCTAGGCGAGAACCCGCCACACACGCACCCCCGCGCAACTGAGATCCTCACCGTTCTTGAGGGCACACTCTACGTCGGCTTCGTCACGTCTAACACGGACAACAGGCTCTTCACCAAGGAACTCAAAAAGGGTGATGTCTTTGTTTTCCCACAAGGTCTCATCCACTTCCAGTTTAACCCCAATCCCTACAAGCCAGCAGTGGCAATTACTGCACTTAGCAGTCAGAACCCGGGGGCCATTACCATTGCCAACGCTGTATTTGGATCAAAGCCTATGATCTCTGATGATGTACTCGCAAAGGCCTTTCAGGTGGAGAAGAAGACCGTGGACTGGCTCCAAGCTCAGTTCTGGGCCGACAACCACAACTAAATAAATGTTGCACCTGCCTCAAGTGGACAATTAATTATATTTTATGTGATAATAAATGGTTATTGTGTATGATCAGTGCATTAATATGTGTGATGTATTTATTTTATTCAAACATGAATAATATATCTTCTACTTTCTCTTGTTGTAAACATCCAAGTGCTCAGGGTAGAACCTCAAATAATGTGCGGACAACTCTAACCAGTTCGGAATGGTGAGTGCCGCGCTACACTGAATTTCTAGGGCGTTGAGCCCAACAAGAAAGCCACATAATATTAACTTGTGTGAAATTCGACTCAAAGTTGATTTACTATCGACTTAATTAGAACTATAAAACAACAGTATATAAATATATCACATCAAACCACATTGGAAAAGGGACATAGAGGTGAAGGAGGGAACATGCATACCTGTGTTAAAATCTCAAATTTCCCTTCATTTCGCCTGCCTCTTGTTCATACATATAAGTGCAGACAATATAATCATTGACACAGTCATCATATATTTACGAATGTCTGATTAATATGTAAGTAGCATGAATAACATATCATTGATATCGCTTAGAAGTGTTCGACTTGTGCGTGGAGTTCTTAATTCATCATTTGTCTCTCGAAATGACCCCAAACTTAATATTGTTATGGCTGGCATATATACATTGACTACCGAAATCTTCATTCATGAGTATCCCATATAGAAGACCAAACCCACTACAGAAATTCCCATCCAATACCTAACTAGCTCTAAATCAACAGAGAATGATATGCCCAGCTTTTTTCTGTCCACAATGATGCACAGATCAATACCAGGAAAGGTTAAACAAGAAATCGTAGCATGTAGATGAGCATAAGCCAACTCAACAAGAGGTTACAATTTATCCTCTTTTGAACCACATCATAAGAACAATCATCACATCTTAGAGAGGTAAATAATTGTTTACCAATCGTCACGTATTCAGAAAAGAAAATTTATTTATTTTAGATCTTTGTGCATGGAAGAACAATTAAGACGCCATGTGTTAAACATAAAATATATCAGATATTGCTACCAAAGAAAATGTATGGAAAGTAAATACACCAAGGTAAACACATTGGACATTTGAAGAATGCTAGATCTACCATCTCCAAACTGAAGTGTCCACTACTATCGATAGTTGTCAAAAAGACGATTGTGCAAATTCACATTTGCCTTCTAAAAAATGTCAACAACAATATCAATATAAAAATGATACACAGATTCAGATTAGTTGCTTATTCAAAGAAACGCACCAACTGTACCTAACTTGGTAGGACCTCATCACTAGTAGAGAACCCACTTCTAGTACCGGTTGTAGATGGCCTTTAGTACCGGTTGCACAACCGGTACTAAAGGGTCGGCACTAAAGGGGTAACCCTTTAGTACCGGTACCAAAATAAAACCGGTACTAAAGGGTCTCCACGTGGGCGCACAGGGGCGCGCGACCATGAGGATTACAAACCGGGACTAAAGGTTCCTGCTTTTTTTGCATATAATTTCAGGGGGGTTTTGGTTTTTTTTCTTTTCGTTTATTTTTCGGGGTTTAGGGTTTCTGGTTTTTTCCTTTTCGCTCATTTTTCAGGGTTTCGGAGGAGATCGCGTATAAAGTACTCACTACACATATAAAGTAGTCATTATACACATACAAAGTACTCTCGTCACATATAAATTTAAGTACACCTAATTAATTACAATGGAGCCTGTTCCTTTGTAGCATCGACTGCAGGGGGTTCCCTTGTAGCATCGACTGCAGGGGGTTCCCTTGTAGCATCGACTGCAGGGGGTGGAGGGGGTCTGTCGTCAAAGTAGAATTCACCGAGTTCATCTATGACATGCGTAAGTAAGAATCCCGCCAATTCCTCCGCAATAGCTTTTACGCGGTTGTGTGGTAGGAGGCGGTTCCGCTTGTTTGACATCTTTAAAAGAAGGAAATGAAATTAGCTATGATTTCCACTAAACACAATTGATGGTTGCAAAATAAAAGTTGTGTATGATGTTTACGCACCTCTCGATTTCTTACACTGTTGACTCTCTCATTGACCTTCGTGTGAATGTACTCGCAAACATAGTATCCACATAGTTCTGTCCCCTCTTGTTGTCGCAGACACCATATATACAAGAATATAATTTAATCAAATAATAATCAAGAGAATGATAACGGTATTAGAAAGATACATGTAGTAGTACTTACTTTGTTAGTCTTGAACACCAGCTTATCTGGCCATTCACCGCGTTCTTCCTCTTTGAACTTTCTGTAAACCCTGTCCGGAAAAGAAAATAAATTGAGTAGTTATTACTTATACTTTTGATATCAGGAAATGAACAAAAGAGGCTGATATAGTGCGATTGAAATTACCTCCTGAGCATTAGACGCACGCTTTTGTATTCATCTTGATCTATCCTTAATGAGTCCCAGACTTCAACTTCTCCTATCTCGAGTCTAATGATTAGCAGAATGTAGTGGAACCTGCGCACATTTATATACGAAGGTATTCAGAACTTATCGATTACACTTAATATCGGGGAAGCAAAATAGAATGTGGACAAGACGGTAAAACTCACCCGAAGTTGTAAGGAAAAAGTATTTCCTTTTTCGTACTTTGTCGCTTAAAAAACGTTAACAAAACGTCCTCTGTGTTCACGGGATTTTCTTCCACGGTCTTGACATGAACTTTATCCGGGTCAATGAAACCAATGTCCCAGATTCCTCCGAGTCTGCATTCACGTATCTTCATTCTGCATAATTAGCGTACACAAGAATTTTGTGAGGACAATTTCAAGCAATGAATAAGAGATTATAACTATAAATAATTAAATTACAGGAATAAATTACTTACAGACAATAGCAGCTGATGATAGATTTGTCGAGAGCACGTTGATTGTACATCTGAAAAAGTTCTCGGAACTCAACATGCACACAATATTCTCGGAAGTAGTGTTGTTCCTTAACCGCCGCCATGATAGAGAATCTCCCTTCTTTTACGGCGGTCATGTACCAGCCATTCAAATTCCATAACTGTGTTGTCAGCAGGCTCGGATTTTCCACCATAGGCAGCCCGAGTTCAAAATCAAATTGTGTGGCCTTCTCCGCCATGGGGTAACCTGCAACGCCAATGACAACTTCTCCATGCTCGATTTCCCGAGTTTCAGAAGGTACAACGAGCGGGGCGAGCGATTGTGCTTCTTGTTCTCCGAGCTGGGCAACTCCTTTCCCGCGCAATTTCTCTTGCTCATTCTGTGAGGAAAGTACCTTGTCAATACCTCGCTCGTAGTCTGTAATGGGCGAAGGTGGAGGGTCATATAGGTTGTCAACGGTGTGATCTTTTACCGCATTTGGTATAGTCTTCAGAAGTTCCTTTATGGGGTCAAGTCTTGCCTCGACTCTTTCCTTCTTTTTCTGCTCAAAAAAGGCTCTCGACCCTTCACGTAGGCTCTCAGATAATTCCTGCTGAGTCATCTCAGAAGGTAACTTCTCAGGAGCCTTGACTTCCTTGGGGTTCTCAGGAGCCCGCACACTTTTTCCACGTTTCTTAACAGGGGAGGACGACGGGAACAGCTTCCGCTTTGTCAATTTACTAGTGGGGGCATCAGTCGGCTGACGGGACAGCGCGGGAGATGGACTCGCGGCGGGCTCCCAATCTTCGTGGGGGGAGGCGGGTGGACTTTGATGTGGTGAATGTCTAACGGGAGGAGTCGGTGGCCTTGGCTCCGAGTCTGGAAACTTGATGTATTCCTTCTTCCATAGAACGATACCAAGCTCAACTTCTCCCAATGTCTTCTCGCCTTGAGCTCCAGGAATGGCAAGAAGTATTGCGCCGAATCCCGGCAGAACTTTCGTGACCCCGACACGAGCAAATCCAGTCGGAATCACACCAAAATGGAAGGTTTCTCCAGGTTGATGTCGTAAAGCATAGCCAGTCGCCACCGGACAAGTAATGTTCATCATCGGCGCATGTAACTCACAATTTGTCTTCTCCGTGATATCATCCACGGGGTAGTGAGCCGCCGATGGTTCAGCAACTGGTTCATCAACTGCAGGATCTTGTAGCTGCGTGGAACCCACGCTGCTTTTCCGCTGAGATGGGCCGGTATCGCCTGCAGAAGCTTCTATTCGCAGTTGAGATTCCCTGGTCTGGGTCATTGAGGCCAGTTGCCTCTGCACAGCCTGCACCGTGCGTTCTAATGCGGTAAACCTATCGGCCTCCTTCTTCTTACTTCTGCAATGTTTTCTATAAGTTGCAACGTCTTCCGGCCACCCTTCAAGAAAACCAACCCCGCCTCCTCTGCCTCGACATCGCCCCCAGCGTTCTTTATTCCCGAGGGCTTGTGAAAGCTCGTCGTCCTCTCTATCGGGAACATATTTTCCCTCCTTGACTAGTTCTATGACATCTTTTATTTTTCTGATGACTCTTCTAATTTTTCTCCGCCATTTTCCCTTTGCAACAATCAGGCCTGTTTTTGGGTGCAACACTGCCCCATGCGCGAACAACCAGAACTTGGACCTGTCGGGCCAGTCATCTGTCTGTGGACGGATTCCGTTTTTCCGCAGCTCGTCTTCATAGGCTTGCCACTTAGGCAAGGCAGTCTTGTAGCCACCGGAGCCCAAATGATGGAAATATTTCTTCTTCTTAGCATTCAACTTATTTCGGGTCGATCGGGCCACAGCGACGGCCGATTTCTTATACGCCACAAATTCAGCCCAGTCATCTTTTAGCTTCTCTAGATGTCCAGTGAAAACTATATCTTTGTTCCCATATTTTTTCCACAATGTGTTCTTCCAGTGGTTGAATTGCTGGGCCATCTTGCTAAGGGTCCACTCCTTGACTTTATCCTTCATCTTCTGTGGGAGATCTGCCGGTAGGCTGAATTTAGACAACATTGAGTCCCAAAGGATATCTTTTATTCTTTGCTCGAGAAATTTTGCGCCTATGTTGGCTTTCTTCGGCTCATTCCATTCTGTCACAGTGATCGGGACCTTGTCCCTTACAAAAACTCCACACTGACGTACATATTTAGTGTAGATTCCATCGGGTTTCTCCGGTTTGCCTTTGAAGGTAACTTCGTCGATCGACAACGTTGCACCGTCCGGGAGCTTTATCCCTTGGGCCGGGCCTCGTACGGGGATTGACGACTGAGATCCGGAGGGCTGAAAGAAAAATGTTTTGTTAATAAGTGCGATTATAAATCAATTAATGCATCTAGCTATAGTGATCAACAAGACTTAATATATATACCTTCTGCTTAGCTAGTGATCCAGACGGTTCTTCTTCGTCGTCGTCGTCGTCTCTGAAATTTTCTAACTCAAGTCCATCACCGGAGTCATTCAAGCATTTCGCGCTGAATTCTTCGGCGTCTTCTTCGTCGGACGAATCTTCTCCATCGGAATATTCTCCATCGGAATTGGGTCCGGCAGCGTTGTTATATATTATTTCTTGGAAACGGTCTTCTTCCTCCAAATCTCGGACGAAGGTGGGGGCATCGTCAGCCATAGCTCAATGTCACTGCATATTTTCAAACTTAGCTAAAATTTTGAAACTTAGCAATATTATGAAACTTAGGAAAATTGCTACACTAATAATTTTGAAACTTAGCAATATTATGAAACTTAGGAAAATTGCTACACTAATAATTTTGAAACTTAGCAATATTATGAAACTTGACAATATTTCTAATTTAGCTAAAATTTTGAAACTTAGCAATATTTGAAACTTAGCAATATTTCAAACTTGACAATATTTCTAACTTGACAATCTAATTTTGCAATCTAATTTTCATAGCTAAACTGACAATATTTTCTAACTTTGCTAAATTTGCTTCAATTTCAAATGGAGAAATAACTACTATGGAGAAATAACAAAAATATTAACAAAAATAACATAAATTACAACTACAATAGCTATTAAATTTTCATAGCAACTAATGGCTAAATAACAAAAAAATTACAACTACAATAGCTATATAATGCAACTATGGAGAAAAAAAAAGAGAATGCAAAATTAAATCTCTCACCTTGGGCGGCCGGCGGCGGTGGTGCTGTGTGGAGGAGACCCGGACGGCGGCGGCCTCGTGGCAGTGGCAGAGGGGCCGATGGACGGCGGCCTCGTGGCGGTGGCAGAGGCAGTGGGGCGGCGCCGGGGCAGTGGCAGAGAGGCAGTGGGCGGCGCCGGGGCAGTGGGCGGCGCAGTACGTGGCAGTGGCAGAGGGGCCGGGACGCGGCGGTGGGGTGGTTCCTCGCCGGAGAATCGCCGGGGCAGGGCTCGCCGGAGCGCGGCGGGGCTGGAGAGCGGCAGGGCTTCGCCGGCGGAGTCGCGTCGAGGAGCGCAGCGTCGAGGAGTCGAGAAAATGGGGATCGATTCGTCGAGCCCCAGTTAAAACTGCATTCAAACGACCTTTAGTCGCGGTTGGTATTACGAGCCGGGACTAAATACCCTTTTGTACCGGCTGTAAAACACAACCGGTGATAAAGGATCTTTAGTCCCGGCTGGTAACACGAGCCGCGACTAAAGGTGTGTTTTGGGCCGCGGCAAAATTTCGGGCGCGAAGCCCAACCCTATAGAACCAGTTGTAAATAACAACCGGTACTAATAGTCCTTTGTTTCTGTTTTTTCTATTTTGTTTCTGTTTTGTTTTTTCTATTTTGTTTCTGTTTTGTCACACCACCTCCAGTACCTCCGCAGAAATGTCAGAGCAAACCCAACCGCGACGAAGAGAGGAACAGAGGACAAAATCTAGAAAAGCCGGCCGCCATCTTCGCAACCGTGTGCTTTTGTTTATTTTTTCTTTCGATTTGTTTTTCTAGAAAAGCCCAACCCTGAGCATTTCTGCACGAATTTGGAGCGGGGTCCTATACGGAAACCCATCGCGGCATAACTTCGCCCCGAGCAAAGCGAGATGACTATCAGTGTGCAAAATTTCTTCAATCGGAACTACCCTACCATCTACCTTCAAATTGCTCGAAAGTCTGGCGAGATGCTCGGATGCGGAAATTAGCGTTTACATCTCTCTTCTGAGTTTTCATAACATAGTTACATAAAAGGTTTAATACACAGTATTACACATCAGCAACAACATCCCTATCTAGTGTTCACTTTTTGGTGGTGCGTCCCTTCTTCTGATTGCGTCGTAGCCATGGACAATCTTCATCATTTAACAGGATGCTCGGGTCAGTTTTCACTTTGAAGGGCGGAATTTCAGGAAACTTATTGTAATCTTCTGACATGTCTGTCTTGTCCTCCACTCCCACGATGTTTCTTTTTCCTGAAAGAACTATGTGGCGCTTTGGCTCATTGTATGATGTACCGGCTTGCTTATCTTTTCTTTTTTTCGGTCTGGAAGACATGTCCTTCACATAGAAAACCTGAGCCACATCATTGGCTAGGACGAATGGCTCAGTTTTGTACGCAAGATTTTTGAGGTCCACTGTAGTCATTCCGTACCGCTTGTCTATCTCTACCCCGCATGACAGGTTAACCCATTTGCACTGAAACAAAGGGATCTTAAAAGAAGGTCCATAGTCAAGTTCCCATATCTGCTGTATGCAACCATAATATGTGTCCTTTGTTCCATCGTCGTTTGTTGCATCAAAGCGGACACCACTGTTTTGGTTAGTGCTCTTTTTGTCTTGGGTTTCCGTGTAAAATGTATTCCCATTTATCTCGTACCCTTGGAAAGTCAATATAGTCGAAGATGGTGTCATGGCCAACAAATATAGCTCGTGTCCAACAGTGTTGTCATTAATGAGATGTGTATGCAACCAACTGCCGAAAGTATCCTCGTGTTTTCCTTTAATCCAGAAGTCAGGCTTCTCGGGTATTCTGAGCGTAAAATATCCATGTGTTCCACGATATACGGAGCCACCAATCTGGAATTTTGTAGAACTGTGTAGTGTGCTTGAGTGAAAGAATGCCCGTCCATACTTCTTGTTGCTTTCTTTCCTATCGTGCCTTTTCCACGCAGTCTCCCCTCATGGCGCGATTGAGGAACACCGATGGGGTTAAGATCTGGAAGAAAGTCAACACAGAACTCAATGACCTCCTCTGTTCCATAGCCCTTGGACATGCTTCCTTCAGGCCTAGCACGGTTATGAACGTATTTCTTTAATACTCCCATGAACCTCTCAAAGGGGAACATGTTGTGTAGAAATACAGGACCGAGAATGGAAATCTCTTCGACTAGGTGAACTATGAGGTGCGTCATAATATTGAAGAAGGCCGGTGGAAACACCAACTCAAAGCTGACAAGACATTGGACCACACCCGTCTGTAAACTTGGTAGAGTTGCTGGATCGATTACCTTCTGAGAAATTGCATTCAGGAATGCACATAGCTTCACAATGGGTACTCGAACGTTTTCCGGTAGAAGCCCCCTCAATGCAACCGGAAGTAATTGTGTCATAATCACGTGGCAGTCATGAGACTTCAGGTTTTGGAACTTTTTCTCTGCCATGTTTATTATTCCCTTTATATTCGACGAGTAGCCAGACGGGACCTTGATACTGCTAAGGACTTGGAAAAAGATCTCCTTCTCTGCTTTGGTAAGAGCGTAGCTGGAAGTACCTTCATACTTCTCTGAATTCAGGTTGTCTGTTCCGTGGTGCGTACTTTGCTGGTCCTGCCGTGCAGCCGCTGTATCTTTCGTCTTCCCATACACGCCTAAGAAGTTTAGCAGGTTCACGCAAAGATTTTTCGTCACGTGCATCACGTCGATTGCAGAGCGAACCTCTAGGATTTCCCAATAGGGTAAATCCCAAAATATAGATTTCTTTTTCCACAAGGGTACGCGCTTGTTTACGTCTTTCGGAACATTTAGACTGCCAGGACCCTTTCCAAATATTACTTCCAAATCCTTGACCATGCCATATACAACATCACCATCACGGCGTGTAGGCTTCGTCCGGATATCTGCCAAACCTTTGAAGTGCTTGCCTCCGTTTCTTACGTGATGCCTGCCTGGAAGAAACTGACGATGCCCCATGTACACAATCTTCTTACCTATATATGCACTGTCAGTCTTATCTAAACAGTGCGTGCATGCTTTGTATCCCTTGTTCGACTGTCCTGAAATGTTACTAAGAGCAGGCCAATCATTGATGGTTACAAACAGCAACGCTCGTAGGGGAAACTCCTCTTGTTTGTACTCATCCCACACACGTACACCTTCGTCAGACCATAACTGTAAAAGTTCGTCAACTAATGGCCTCAGATACACATCAATGTCGTTGCCGGGTTGTTTCGGTCCTTGGATAAGCACTGGCATCATAATATACTTTTGTTTCATGCACAACCAAGGAGGAAGGTTATAGATACATAGAGTCACGGGCCAGGTGCTATGACTGCTGCTCTGCTCCCCAAACGGATTCAAGCCATCTGTACTTAGACCAAACCGTAAGTTCCTTGCGTCAGCTGCAAAATCCCCAAACGCACTGTCGATTTTTCTCCACTGAGACCCATCAGCGGGGTGTCTGAGCATCTCGTCTTCCTTACGGTCTTCTTTGTGCCATCGCAACAACTTGGCATGCTCTTTGTTTCGGAACAAACGTTTCAACCGTGGTATTATAGGAGCATACCACATCACCTTCGCGGGAACCCTCTTCCTGGGGCTCGGCTCGCCCTCAACATCACCTGGGTCATCTCGCGCGATCTTATACCGCAATGCACCGCATATCGGGCATGCATTCAAATTCTCGTACTTCTCGCCGCGGTAGAGGATGCAGTCATTGATGCATGCATGTATCTTTTGTACCTCTAATCCTAGAGGGCAGACAATCTTCTTTGCTTCGTACGTGTTGTGGGGCATTTCATTATTCCTCGGAAGATTCTTCTTAAATATTTGTAGCAACTCTTGAAATGCCTTGTCAGATATTCCATTCTTTGCCTTCCACTGCAGCAATTCCAGGGTGGTACCTAGCTTTTTCTGGCCATCTTCACAATTTGGGTACAACGGTTTTTTGTGATCCTCTAACATTTGCTCCAGCTTCGACCACTCGTTTTCAGTTACGCAGTTCATCTGTTCATCACGAATGACCTGACGAAGATCATCATCGTCGGACTGATCAACAATGACCTCATGCTCTTCCTCCATTGTAGTATCACCGTGTTCATCAGAGAACACGGGATAGTTGTCATCATCCTCTTCTTCAGGGTTTTCCATTATAACCCCTCTTTCTCCGTGCTTGGTCCAACAAAAATAATTGGGCATGAAGCCTTCTCGATACAAGTGGGAGTGTATTGTTCTTACGCTCGGGTAATTCCTGTTATTCCGACATTTATCACATGGACAAATCATAAAACCATTCTTCAGCTTGTTTAACTTAACCACATCGAGAAAACGATGCATGCCATCAATAAACTCGGGTAAGCGTCGATCACCGTACATCCATTCTCGGCTCATCTGCATTACATAAATACATCAAAAACCATTACACGAGCTAAATAAGAGATACGTGACCAAATTAATTAATACAAGTTCATCACATTAAAAACAAAGTAGAGTTGTGCTCAAATGTAATACATAGTTCTCACGAAACATACATCAATAGAACTAACATACAACTATCTAAAGAATTTAAATCCAACAACAAATGCGATCAGAATCGCAACCAATGTAACTATTGAACCAACAGCATAATGATACCAAGCCTCTTGACTAATGGCATATTTTCTAATCTTTTTAAGCTTCACGCGCATTGCATCCATCTTCCTCTCGTAACTAGCGACGACGTCGGCAAGCTCGAGCCCGTGAGCATCATCGATGTCGGCAATCTTCAAGCCCAATTCCATCTTCTCGTCTAGGCATTGGAGACGAAGATCTTCACTTATTTTCAATTTTGCTCTCAATTCGTCGTTTTCTTTTTTAAAATACTCGACAATAGGGTCGACCGCAAATTCCGGTTCAACTACCTCCTAAATAAAAATATATCTACGTTAAGTTTGTCGGCATGATTGTTATAAACACGAAACAAAACAAATAGCTAAAAAGATATACCACATCCGAATCATAGACAGGACGAGGGCCGACGGGGACGGATATCAAAACCATGACACTATATATATATAAAAACATAAGAAAATTATACAATAAATAATTATGCATATAAATCATATAACTAACATTTTTTTATAAAAGATAAAAAAAGAGGCTCACCGAGGTGGTGTCGGCGACGGAGCGGCGCGGGCAATCGACGGCGGTGAGGATCAGGTGACGGGAAGACACTACATAAAACCACAAATTATACTTCAATTTAAGCTCACAATGCATATAAAACAAATGAAATCCCTAACTTAGGCATTTCATCAAACACCTTGCAAGCACAACCTAAATCAAACTTGCTAAACTTGCACGAAAATGAGCTAAACTTGAAATGCCGGAAGAGAAGATGAAGAAGTTGCTAACCCTTGTATATGGTGCCACCAAACTTGACAAATGTTGGAGAAAAAATGGGTGACCTAGAGCTTGGGAGAGAGGAAAAATGGAGTTGGGGTCGAGTTGCTTCAAAATGGAGCTGGCCGGGCCGGGTGGAAGATATAGAGGACTTTTAGTCCCGGTTTGTAATACAAACCGGGACAGAGATAAAAAGAAGGAAATTTTGTCCCGGTTTGTATTACAAACCGGGACTAAAGGTCCTCGCCCAGAGGCACAGAAGATAAAAGATAAAGAAGGAGGGAACTTTGTCCCGGTTTGTCATACAAACCGGGACTAATGCCCCATTTAGTACCGGGTTTTGTTGCAACCGGTACTAAAGAGCCGCACCAATGCCTCTGTTTCTACTAGTGCATCCTTGCCATTTTCAGCACCAATATGAAGGAAATCTCAGCAAACATATCACCATTTATCCATACCTGCAAGTGTTACAAAAGATAGCAAGAAACGATGAAGTAGCGGAAATATCAAACCAACGGGGACACGAGATTTAACGTGGAAAACCCCTCCGTACAAAGGAGAGGAAAAAACCACGGGCGCCAGCCAGCAATCACTTTACTATATCGGGGTGAGATTACAAACGCCGTGGGTTTACAATGTATGGCTTGGCATACCCTAACCGGCGGCTTAAAAGATGTATTTATAGTGGACAAACCCTAAGTCGGCTGCAGTCCGACTCCGGGGCGCTCCGCTCTCCTACGTCACAAGCTGGCCTTTATCAGTACATACGAATTTGGATCACCAGAAAACAACAGCAAGGAGAAGCATATCAAAAAGGTAGTGCCAAGTTATCTAGTATTTTCACACTTTCACGTCTTGTTGTTCCATTTTGTACAAATAGAGTAGTGCCATCATGTACAGTAGTTTCAACTACCTACCATCTTCATCTTTTTTTTTGATAAAAAGCTTTTATTACTTAAAAGGTTTAAGCATTACACTCGGCCTCTGCATAGATAAGATGCACACAGCCACCAGATCACCATCACACAAGTCTGTAAGCAAAAGATAAAAGGCGAATTACATATCAAAATGAGAAATTGTAGATCCGACTAAGATGCTGGTAGGTCTATCTGGAGTCTATGTTGCCACCCATCTTCATCTTCCAGTTCTCGTTTCATTTCCATATATGATTGGTTCGCCTCGAAATATCTGCGACAGGCACGTACCAACCTAAAGTCAGTGGTAACACATGATAGTTTACACAATGTAAAGTTCAAAAGAACCATGGTTGCTAGTGACACAGGGACGCCACCAAGTGACAATTTGCTAATTATGCATTTTAATATATGTCTGGTAGCTTTTAGTCCTGTAAGGCGAGTGTCTGAGTAGCTTGAGCTCTGTTCAACTAAAGAGACTATACATAGAGCACCACTACAGGTTTTCTACATCCAAGGATGTAAGAGCATCTCCACAGGGGGCCTCCAAATGCGTGTCCGGCACCCCCCAATTGGGCCTCCTTTGGGGGTGCCGGACATGTGTCCGCCCAACATTTGGAGGCCGCCCACAGCGGCCCACCCCAAAGGCCCACCCCCAAACGGTTCGAGGTGCCGACCAAACTCCAAACACCTTGCGAGCGGCATACACCGCCGAATGGAAATGGAATTTAAGCGATTCAAATTTAAGCTAAACGATACAAATTTAAACTAAACGATTCAAATTTAAACCCTAATCTAAACTCCGCCTTGGCCAGCCTCGTCGTCGTGCGCGGCCGGCTGTCCTGCCAGGCCTTCTGGCTCTCCTGGACTAAGCGCGAGCGGACATGCCTCTCACGCCGGAGCGCGCTCGCCGCCCGGCGCATGCCATCCCTGGCAGCCCTCTCGCGCTCGACCTCCCTCGCTGCTGCCTCCCTCGCTACTGCCTGCCTTGCCTCGCGCATCCGGTTCAGCTCCTCGTGAGCCGCCTGCTGGGCGGCCTCCATCGAGGACGCATCCTCCCGCTCCGTGGCCACGGCGTTGAGGTTGGCATACGCCTCACGCTCAGCGGCCATGAAGGCGCGGCAGCGAACGTCCCGCGGTCTCGATGGAGGCCTGCAAGATGGCGGCCTCGACGGCGTTGCCAACCGCCTCGTAGCCGAGCCTGAGCTGCTGGACCGCCTGCTCGTTGCGCCAGGTGTCAAACGAGTTGACGGCAACCACCTGGTCTGGCCACAGAGGTGGCGGTGGCAGCTCCTTCTCCGGCGCCGACACCTGCTCCAGAAGCGGCTCTTGCCCGGGGTAAGGAGCCGCCTGCTCCGCCCCCTCCTGGTCATCCACATCGACATCGTCCACGTAGGCCCAACCGAAGGGTGGCTCGTCGACGACAGGCTGCAGCGCCTGCTCCGGCTCCTACTCCTCCTGCCCAGAGGGTGAGCGCGGCACGTTGCCTGGGTGAGGGTAGATCAAGTGGTTTGGAGGCGGCGAGGCATGGTGTTTGGTGTGGACTACGGCGAGTGGTGGTGTGGTGAGGCTGCACGGCGGAGGAGTGTTATATAGGCGGGAGGAAGCGGTGGCGCTGGGCGGGAAACGGTGGCGATGGGCGGGAAGCGGCGGGTGGGTGAGCACGCGCCGCTTCGGAGTTATGTGGCGGCGACGAGATTTGGCCACGCCGACGCTTGGGAAGCCGGGAAAGCCTGGGCGCCGCCGTAATCGCCAGGCGTGCCGCAGAGGGACGTCGCATGCAGAAATGCATCGCCATTAACGCAGGCGGAACGACCTCCTGCACGACGCCATTACAACACCTCCTCGCACCCCTATGTCTATGACGGGTGGGGCGCACCTGTCGGAGGCCATGTCCGGGCAATGTATGGCACCCCAGGAGGGCCTCCAAACTTGGAGGCCCGATTGGGGGTGCCGGACGTAAAATCGCTCGCGGCGAGCCTTTGGGGGTGTCGCTGGTGGTGGTTTTTGATGTCCGGACCCCCAATGGGACTTTGAGGAGTCGTTTGGAGGCCCCCGGTGGAGATGCTCTAATGGCCTAATCACGAGCAGAACAACAACAAAAGAAAACTAGGGAACGTATAATGAATCAATTATAGCTCGCTTCTTTCAATGGAAAATCAAGGATAGCAAGGTCAGTTCACAACCACCTCTTCGTAACGTAGCTCCTGATGGAGACGTCGAGTCCTCTATCTAAAATTCCAGTCACGAATGCAGAGGCTTCAGAAATGTCAGCCATAGGTAAGTTTGATCTTCGTTGTCTAGCAAACTCCCACTAGAGATTTACTCATCCATCACTATTGCCTGGGCTATCTGTTAGGCAAGGCGCAAATCTTCACGGTCAAGAAGAGCATAATGGAAGAACAATTGTCCCTTACAGGGTGGGCATATATATAACCCAAAGTATAACCTAGTTCGTAGCCAAAGTCATAGGAACGTCAGGTTTTTTTCGAAGTAGGGATGACCCCGGCCTCTATATCATAGTGATGCATATGGCCATCAGTTGGTCTTGGAAAGCGTCTGCAGTGCAAGCCTGTCACAGTGCAAGTGGGACCTACGTTTGGTTCGCTTGGAGAAAAATGCAATACAAAATGATATTATCAGATATAGAAGTTTCAGTGTTGCAAACATGAAGCAATCTTACGCTCTGATCTGCCTCTCGCCGGCCATCTAATACCACAAACTGACAAACATCATACATTCTTCTCTCCCCCCTCCACATGCCCGAGTAATTGCACAGAAATAGATTGATCATTTTGTATCCAAGAGAGGAATCCACATGTGGTTGTAATAGGCTACTAGTATTTCGTTCTCGCATTGCCGTGTCATTCGGACAAATTTGACCAAGACAGTTCCTAATTGAAGACGACGTGATGTGTCCGTTTGGAGAGAAAAAGGCACAGGAGCTATCACATAATGAATGCAAACCGGCGCCGCGCCACACCGGGGTGCCCCCTGCCGGCCGCCTCCTCTCACCCCTCCAGCCAGACCTGCTCGTCCGCCGCCGCCGGGGCATCGCTGCTGCCTCGTGTGGCTGGCCGCCGGCGGCGGCGGCGGTTTCCTCTGCTAAAAATCCGGATCGGCATGGCGGCGTCCACTCCGGCTGTGGCGTGGGGTGGCGGCGACCAGAGTCGGCTTGCAGGTGGCAGAGACGGACGCGATGGCCAGCAGCGGCGGCGGTTGCCGACCTGGACCCAGATGGGTTTCGGCAGGCCGAACGGCGGCGGTCCTGGCCTCTTCTTCGACTCCATCAACCGCACGCAAGTTCTGGGCTGTCCCCGCAACACGAGGACGTCGGGGGCACCGTCCCTGGACGTGGTGGAGGTGGCCTCCTTCTTCGCCGGAGGTGGTCGGCCGGCTGGCTGTGGCAGATCCTTGATCTCACGGCTAGTCCCGGCGACGAGTTGGGCAGTTGTAACTGCCGGTGAAAACCGAGTTCTGACTATGGTCACGACTGGCGATGGCCGCGCTTATGCGTGGTTACCTTGTTGAAGGCATCGTTGTTGCAGCTATTGTCTACCCACTCGTGCTGCTCCGGGGGAAACCCCAGATCCTGGGATTACAGGGTTGGACGATGGCGGCGCTCTCGGTGTCGCTCTCCCTCTTGGGGGCATTGTTTTGGAGCAGTTGCTGGATGGAGGACGCAAGAAGCAGAGCGGTGTACATCTACCGCGTTGGCGACGACGAGTCTTGGCGGCGTGGCGCAGCAGGGTCTTGGCGACGGGCGCATGATGATGGACTCACGCAGAATGGTGGAGTTGTCTGGCTTCATGGTGAGGCCGATGATAGGCCTTGCAAGGTGATCATGTTGATCGAAGTGTGAAGGTGGGATGGCGATAGATGGTGGCAGCGGCTTCTGTTGTGCGCATACGGCGTGCCTGAGGATCGACTGGACCGGTTTGTGCTTCTGGTGCGCTGTCGGGCGGCCGGGTTGAAGCCTCCGGATTTAGATGATGTGCGTTGGTGCGTGAGGTCAGGGCATCGGTTCTGATTGTTCCACCCCCATCATCTGGGTTGCAGGTGTAGCGAGCTGTCGCTAGTTTGGTGGTTCCCTTCGGGTTGATCTTTGTTTTACTCTTGTAAGGTGTTGTTGAATAATTGTGGAAGGCTGTGTGCATTACTCGATGCAGAGGCCGGGATCCGCACACCCTTTTCTAAAAAAATAGGTCAGCAAGTCAACCGTCTTGCATGTGTGCAGCACAGAAGCACTCCCCTATATTGCAATATCTATAGATTATTAAAAGTCTCACATGTTGCTATTATAGAGAGCACGGAGTACCAGTGAAGCACACATCAATATGCCTCGTCTTGGTTATTTGTTACAGAAGAAACAAGTCCCCCGAATTGTTATTTGGAGTACCAGTGAAGCACACATGTTGCTCGAGAGGTACCCTCTCGCGTCGCCCCGTGAGGCGACGGGGAGGGGGAAACCTACCGCCGCCACCAGCCCTCCCCCGATCTCCTCCCGCCTCCCTCCCCCGCCACCGCCACGGGCGCGGCCAGACATAGCTCGGCTGCCGGCGGCGGCGGGGGGGATCTCTCGTCTCCTCGCTCGCATGGAGGGCGGCGCGGGACGCCATCCTCGGGCCAGGACTTGGTGCGCGCCGGGCACCTCGGCGGCGCGGTTCTCTGGCGTTCGGAGAAGCGGCGACGCGGCGGACGGCGTTCGGACCCTCTCCAGGCAGTTCGGCGCCATGATGTGGATCTCGTTTTCCAGATCTCGGCCATCTTGGTCTCGGATCTTGGAGGCGGGGAAGGCGGCCGGTGAAAGCTGGGTTTTGGCCGGCGGCTACGACGCCCGTGGGTGTCGTCACCTTGTTGAAGGAGCTGCCGCCGCTACACATCCGCCTCGGACGGGGAGGTGAGGTCACGGCCGGTGAAAGCCGGGCTCTGGCCGGCGACTGCGGCGCCCGTGGGTGTCGCCACCTTGTTGAAGGGGTTGCCGCTGCTAATCACCTCCTGCACTGTGTTCTGGGGGAAACCCTAGATCTGGTATACCCAGATCGGATGATGGCGTCACCTTCGGTGTCGTGTACCCTCTTGAGGGCATCGTCTTGGAACACGAGCTACCTGAAGGGGGTCAGCTGGCGGAGCGGTTGTCATCTTCCACATCGATGTCGGTGTGTCTCGGCGGCGTGGCGCCGCGGGGTGTCGATTTCGGGTCGATGGACTCACGCTTGGTGGCGTTGTCTGGCATCGTGGCGATGCCAACGGCAGACTGGTTTTGCGAGGTCATGGTGTTGATCTTTTCTGAAGATGGGTTCGTGGAAGACGGCGGCAGCGACTAAAGCGTACATGTCGGTGTGCGTTGAGTGTTTAGCTGAACTGGTACTCCAGTTTTAGATGATGTGCGTTGGTGTTAGTCACCCCCATCATAGTGGTAGCGACCCTTGTTGTCGACATGTTGATTTCAGTTTGTGTTCAACATTGTACTTTGTAAATCTGGTTGGAATTAATAAGTGCGTATGGCTGTGTGCATCACTCGATGCAGAGGCCGGGGAATCACACCCTCCTTTTCTAAAAAAAAGAAGAAACAAGTCCATAAAATCCCCATCGGATGAATCGTCCGTCTCAAGTGTGACTAGATGTGCCTCCCCACATCATTGCCCACACCACTAATGCCGCTGGTGCGGCCACATAAGGGCTCAGCTGCCACGGCGATTTCACGGCGATCGCGATCTAGGTCGCCGGCATCGTTTCCGGTGATTGTCCAGACATAGTTCATCCATATTCTCAGTTCGCTCCCTCTCCTCCGCGTGTCCTCGTCGTGCGGGAAGATCAGCCGGCGATCTCGCCTCCCCAAGTCGAGATGCAGCAGGACGTGGGGCAAGAGCGGATCGCGGAGGAGGTTCTGTTCGAGGTGCCCCAGTCTGATATTGAAGCCATGGTAACAGAGATTGTACAATTCAGAGAGACGCCGGATCCAGGAGTAGCACTGCCTCAGACACATGACTATTCGAATGTTCAGCGAGTACTCCTTGGGCCAATGCTCGATCAGGCTGCATCCTTTTTCATGGCGGACTTGGCTTCAGCGATCAGAGTACTGAGCTACACGGAGATATCTGCCTATACTGTTCCTGATGTGTCGATGACGGTAGTTGTCTCGGTCTTGGTGGATACGATGGGATTTGATTTCGTCAAGGAACAGCCGTGGGCTCCCTTTCCGATTATATTCATTCCCACTTTGATTCCGTCTGACAGCGGTATGATACACACTCAATTCCTGCATTTTTACTGTGGCTGTAACCATCGATTTAAGAGCATGAGTAGGATGGATGTATATCTATGCCCCTTCGGAATTGTTGCAATTTTACCCTCGGAAAAGGTGTGCATGCTTCAGGCTCAACATAACAGATTGAGGGTACCTCAATCAAGAGATTGCGGAAAAGATTTTTACTGGGATGGTGACAGGGTTTCTGTTCCTGATCCGTGGAAGAAAGAGCACCGGTCGGCGTCAGGGCACTCCTACTCAGGCCAAGGCTCCAGTAACCAGCCGGCGAGCAAAGGCAAGAAACAACATGAGGGTACCTCCCTGGTGAAACCCCGTAAACCAAGAGGGAGGGAACCAAATGCGGCAGGCGAGGCGCCGCCGGAAGGTGCTGTAGGTGGCAAGATCACTGGGGCGAAGCGCAAGCAAGTCTATAAAATCAAACCCCCGGTCCTGGCCATCGCTGATTTCCCAGCTAATAGGGGATACAATGATCGTACAAATGAACTGAGCCACCACGTTGCTAGCAACTTAGAAGAGGGAGGTGGAGAACAGCGGAGTGGTGACTCAAACAAGAAACAAAAGAACTCAGAGGATGAGGCAACAACACGATCGGCGGATCTGGCGGAGGCTGTCAACCAGCCCCGCCGTTCGCAATGAGTATTGTAGGATGGAACTGTCGAGGGCTTGCGTCGGACTCGACAGTTGGGGAGCTACGGTGGCTCGCTAAAAAATTCCGACCTGCGTTCCTTTTTCTATCGGAAATGAAGATGAAGGACAAACGTGCCCAGAACTTCATGTGGTCTCTTGGCTACACTAATAGTCTGGGAGTGAGTAGTGATGGCCAGAGTGGTGGCCTTGTTCTATTTTGGAGGCAGCCATACTCAGTTTCGCTTAAAGGATCGAATGCAAACTGTATTGATGTGATCGTCACAGCGGAATCAGGAGTGTCATGGCGTGTGACCTTCATGTACGGAGAACCTCGGCGTGAAAAAAGACACGAGTTTTGGTCTCTGTTGAGAAATTTGAGTACCCAATGGACAGGTCCATGGATCTGTTGTGGGGATTTCAACAAGGTTCTCAGTCAAGATGAGCACTTTGGCTCTAGCAGTCGTTCAGACAGTCACATGAGAATGTTTAAGGAGTGTCTGGATGATTGTGCTTTGTCCGACATGTTCACTTGGACTAACAAACAGGAGGCGGACAACAATGTTCGTGTGCGGCTCGACCGCGCGGTGGCGAATGGTGCGTTTCTGCAACTATTTGATGATTTTAGTGTTGAGAACGTTATCACCACAACTTCAGATCATTACACCCTCTTTATTGATCTGAAGAAGAGCTCTGATGAAAGATGCCAGCAGCCGGTGAAGATGGGATTTAAATATGAGGCGGCCTGGATCAGGTCACCGGAGTACAAGCCAATGCTGGAACGGACCTGGAGGGACAACACAGTGGGTGCTGTGACGCTGCAGAATACTTGGACTAAATTGCAGCGAGTGAGCACCTCTTTGGCCCAATGGAGCAAGGATTCTTTTGGCTCGGTCCGAAAGGAGATTGGGAGGCTGGAGAGGCGTTTGAAATACCTGCGCTTGGCGCCATGGGGCACCGGAGATGATGAGATTAAAGACATCGAACGGAACCTCTGTGAGATGTTTGAGAGGGAAGAGATCATGGCACGCCAGCGATCCCGTGTTGATTGGCTAAAGGAAGGAGACCGTAATACATCTTTCTTCCATGCTAGAGCATCTGCACGCCGACACACAAATAAGATAAAATCGTTGGTAAGGGTAGATGGCTCTAAATGTTCAGAAATTTCTGAGATCAAGGCAATGGTTGAGGGTTTTTATACTGGTTTGTTCTCGTCTGAGCCATGTAGTGGTACTGACTTGGTCCTTGACGCTATCAAAGGGAAAGTGAGTGCTGATATGAATGTCACTTTGTGCTTGCCGTACTCGGATGATGAGATCAAGACCGCCTTGTTTCAAATGGGTCCAACTAAAGCACCGGGGCCTGATGGCTTTCCCGCGTTGTTCTATCAAACGCATTGGGATTTCTTTAGTGGAGAGATATGCACTGCAGTGAGAGACTTTTTGGAGGGGAAGTCCATTCCAGAGGGCCTGTGTGACTCGGTTATCGTCCTGATCCCCAAGGTGAATAACCCAGATAATCTTAAAAATTTCCGCCCAATTAGTCTCTATAATGTGCTCTATAAGATAGCGTCAAAGGTGTTGGCTAACCGGTTAAAAAAATCCTCCCTGATATAATCTCGGAACATCAAAGTGCTTTTGTTCCAGGCACATTGATCACCGACAACGCTTTGATTGCTTATGAGTGTCTTCATACTATTCGAAGACAAAGAGTGAAGAAACCTTTTTTTGCCCTTAAGATCGACATGATGAAAGCTTATGATAGGGTAGAATGGAGCTATCTTCATGGCTGCCTCGTGAAGCTGGGGTTTGCTGTCCCTTGGATTAACTCTGTTATGCGGTGTGTCACCCGTGTTCGCTATGCTGTCAAAGTAAATGGAGATCTGACGCAGCCGGTGATCCCTACCAGAGGTATACGCCAGGGCGATCCAATTAGCCCATATCTATTTCTTTTGTACACGGAAGGGCTTTCTTGCCTTCTGAAACAGAAGGAGGATGCGGGTCAGCTCCTGGGCATCCGCAATGGACGTCAAGGTCCTCCTATATCACACTTATTATTTGCGGATGATAGTGTGTTTTTCGCCAAAAATGATCATCGTAGCGTAGAGGCTCTGGTCTCAACCCTGCAAATCTATTGCGATGGCACTGGACAAAAGATTAACCATGAAAAGTCCACAATCTTCTTTGGTAGTCATTGCGAGGTAACGCTGAAGGAGACTGTGATGAATCAGATTGGTGTGCGCAACGAGGCGCTGCAGGATACCTATCTCGGCATGCCCACTAATGTGGGTCGATCGCCCGTTGATTGCTTTCAGTTCCTAGCTGATCGGGCGTGGAAACGGATGAACATGTGCTCAGGTCGTCCGTTGTCAAGGTGTGGTAAAGAAGTGTTTCTGAAGGCCATTATTCAAGCTATCCCCACATTCATCACGAGCTGTTTTCAGCTCCCAGTCGCTACCTGTACTTCTTTCAGAAGATCGGTGGCGGATTTCTGGTGGGGTTTCGAAGATGGTCATAAGAAAATGCACTGGAGATCGTGGGAGTGGCTGTCCACACCAAAATTCTTGGGTGGGATGGGCTTCCGTGATTTAGTGTTGTTCAACAAAGCAATGCTGGGCCGTCAATGTTGGAGATTGTTGACTGAACCAGGATCTTTGTGTGCACGTGTGTTGAAGGGTCGCTATTTCCCAAACTGCAGCTTCTGGGATGCTCCGATTCCACGAACCTCCTCATACACCTGGCGCAGTATTTGTTTTGGCAAAGAGTTGGTACAGCAAGGAGTCCGATGGGGCATAGGTGATGGTATGAAAACAAATATCTTGACCGACAATTGGATTCCGGGTGTTGGACCTGACAGGGTTCAGACTATTGCTCCACTACCTCCTGATGCCAAGGTCAGTTTCTTGATTGATGATGTGACCGGTACATGGGACGCCCAAACCATTAGGAGCTTGTTTGACAGGCCTACCTCAGACAAGATCCTTCAGATTCCACTGAGTAGCAGAATTGGCGAAGATTTCCCTTCCTGGCCGTTTGCTCAGTTCGGAGAATATACTGTACGCTCTGCGTACAACCTGTGCAGATCACAGGAGTTTGTGTCACGGAGAAGTCTGAATCGTCGAGGACTGCCGTGTTACACTGAAGATGATGAGAAGGTGTGGAAGAAACTCTGGGCCATAAAAGCCCCAGGCAAGATGAAAATCACGCTCTGGCGCTTTGCCCACGACTGTCTACCTAGTGGCTTCCAACTTCGGCATCGACAAATTCCTGCCTTAGATGCTTGCAACTTCTGCAACAGAGTTGAAAGGGTTGAACATGCAATCTTGTTTTGCCCATATGCTGTGGAGGTTTGGCGTGCTGTGAAGAGGTTCTTCCCAGTTCATCTACTTCGGAAACACTTCAGTACTCCGAAGACCTGGGTCTTGGATATCATAGCAAGATCAAATGACCGTGATTCGGTTGTTGTGGCTGTTACGGTGTGGCACATTTGGGAGGCGCGTAATGCCGTCCGCAGTGATGAGAAAAGAAAGAACCCGAACAGTCTTGCCGCGCAGATCAAGGCATATATTGATTTGATCTTGCTGCATCTACACAAGCCCCCGACCAACCAAAGACATGAGACTTCATCTACTCCACCAACGTGGTCTCCGTCGCCGGAAGGTACGGCTGTCGTTAATGTTGATGCAGCATTGTTCTCTTCGACGTCAAGAATGGGAGTAGGGATCGTGATCAGGGACCACAGCGGAAAATTTCTTGCTGCTTTCAGTGAGTTTCTTAATGAGGTCACGATTCCGGAGGTTGCCGAAGCACTTGCCCTTAGAAGTGCAGTCATACTCTCTCTGGACGAAGGATGGGACAGGATCATCTTTGTGTCTGACTGCCTCTCGGTCATCCAACGTCTCCATGCCGGAGGGAGGGATAGATCGCTGATTGGAGTGGTGATCGAGGACATCAAGAAGCTCGTTACCTCTATATCTTATGTATCTTTTAGACATGTTAAACGTCTTTGTAATAATTCAGCTCATACTATGGCTCGTAGAGCTGAGACCTGTGGTAGTGTTTCTTTCCGTACTGTTGCTCCGGATTGCATCCGTGACAAACTGTGTATTGATTTCATTTGATCAATAAAGTGTTTTAAATCTCAAAATCAAAAAAAAAACTGTGCCTCCCCCCCCCCCCCCCCCCCCCCCCCCCTACGGGCTCCCTCTGCTGCAAGACTGCATGCATGGCTCTCGTATCCCTCGTGTTCATCCTCATCGTCGTCGCAGGTTTACCAATCCAGGCTCACTGCAAATACAGTCTCGACTACCCTCCTGGTCCCTCTGCAGACATGTCCACTGTCTGGACAATTTTTTGGCAAGGAAGTTCTGTAAACAGTCAGCAAGGCAGTTTTTACGCTGTTGATCCTTTAATCACACACCCTGTCCCCGGGAATCACAGTCTTATCTTTGCTGCTGGCTTCTACTGTGTTTACCCGTGTTACTCATACGTCTCTGGAATCTCTGTAGCTAACCAGCGAGATCAGTCGTCTGGTCTGCAAACCGCGATCGCCAGGTCCAGCTGAATGGCACCCTCAACTTCACCTCCAGCGGTGATTTGATTCTTCGGGATGCCGACGACAACCTCGTTTGGTCCACGAACACAGCAGGGCAGTCTGTTGCTGGGATGACCATCAACGAGCTCGGCAATCTGGTGCTCTTCGATCAAAATAACAGGTCAGTCTGGCAGTCATTTGATCACCCAACAGATACTTTGCTTCCGAGGCAGCCACTGTTGGAGGGAATGACTCTGAGGCCCAACTCCTCCTTCACCAACTGGACTACCAGCAATCAATTTTACTTCACTGTTCTTTCTGATGGTCTATACGCTTTTGCTGGGTCTGCCCAACCTCAGCAATACTATGCATTACAGGCATCTATCAAAAACAACTCATACATTACTCTTGTGAACGGGAGTCTGGCGATGGTTGATGCAGGCCTAAAGCCACAAATATTGATTGACTTGTACCCTCTACGGGCTTCGTCTTTTCAGTGCATAAGGTTTGAGTCTGATGGCCATCTCAGGTTATATGACTGGGTAGACGGTGACCTAGAGATAAATTTGGTGCCACGCGATGTCTTACAACTAGGAGCCTGTGATTACCCAACTGCATGTGGGGAGTATGGCATCTGCTCGGGAGGCCAGTGCTCCTGTCCGGCTTCAAATGATGCGACATACTTTAAGCAGATTAACTACCAGACGCCCAATCTTGGTTGTGTACTGGAAGCCCCAATTTCCTGCCAATCTGTGCAAGATCACCGACTCATAGAGTTTCCTGGTTTGTCTTACTTCTATCACAACAACTCCATAGAAGCACAAGAAAGTGATGAGGAGACATGTAAGCTCTCCTGCTTGACGACTTGCTCATGCAAAGCTGCCATGTTTCGCTCCTATGGTCCAAATGCTGGTGGTGAATGTTCCTTAGTAACACAAGTTCTTATACTAGTAAATCAGTCAGACATAGAAGATAATTCAGCATATCTGAAAATCCAGATGACACATCCACCTCAGACAGCAAAGCGCGGAGTGCTTTTAGGTCCCCTGCTTGCAGGATCAATTGCTTCATTAGTCCTGCTTCTCTTTGCCTTGGAGATCATAAGAAAAAGGTGGCATCAAGAAAAAGATGAAGAAGATGAGTTCGCCAACATACCTGGAATGCCTACAAGATTCACCTTTGGGAAACTGAAAGTAGCAACCAAAGAATTCAGTGAAAAACTCGGTGAAGGAGGGTTTGGCCACTAGTACAGAACGACACATCGGAAACGGGCCAAAAACCCCTTCGGCAACGGAGAAAGGGTTCGTGTCCTCGTCTCTGTCACTGATGTGAAGCCTCACAATGGCAACGGAGATTTTTATCGTTTGCAATAAGTTTAGCAACGGGCATAATATATAACCGTTGCCTTTAGTCTTTACATCAGATACGGAGATTAGTTTTTGACCGTTTGTAATGAGGGCTAAAGGAAACAAAAAAAACCGGTGACGCCTGCTGCACCGTCGACGGAACCCTGTGGTTCCTGCTTGACGGCCGCCGGTTCTTCACCTTCCTCTTCGCCCAGCTTCATTGCGTGGTCTTCTTCTACATATTTAGTACTGCACAAAAGTCTTACTCCTGGAGTCGCCGGGTTCAGTGGACCGTGTGGACGGAGCCCCGCTCCTACGTCTTCACGGCCGCCGCATAGTCTCCAGGTTTCCTCCTGACCCTAAAGGAGATGAAAAAAAATCAAAATGTAAGCTCCTTCATCTCTATACACAAGACATATGCTTCTTCATCGGCATTACAGAAAATATAGAACTAATTACAACTAGAACATAGCCTAAACAATGCCTCATATATAGGTAGATTGGACACACAAATTCCAGGGATGGAGCAAACGAGCCAAGTAGGATGCACAAGATCGATGTGTATTTGTGCATATCACAAGGATCACTAGCGCCACCCCCGGATCACACGGTGTCACCTAATTTTACAACTAGAAAATATAGAACTAATTACAACTAGAACATAGCCTAAACAATGCCTCATATATAGGTAGATTGGACACACAAATTCCAGGGATGGAGCAAGCGAGCCAAGTAGGATGCACAAAATCGATGTGTATTTGTGCATATCACAAGGATCACTAGCGCCACCCCCGGATCACACGGTGTCACCTAATTTTAATCATCGGCATAACAGAAACAAAGCTAAAATCAGAGCAAATGCCTACTAAAAACATAGCATATTCATGGATAAACAATTAGCTACTTACAACTAGAAAACAGCTAAAATCTATGTGTAAACAATGCCTACTAAAAACAGAGCAAATTTATGGATAAACAATTAGCTACTTACAACTAGAAAACAGCTAAAATCTATGTGTAAACAATGCCTACTAAAAATAGAGCAAATCTATGGATAAACAATTAGCTACTTACAACTAGAAAACATCTATCCTACTGAACTGGGGTCTTACATTAGGCGAGGCGGGCTCGCTTAGCGTCGCCGCCGGCGACGGAGCTAGCGCCGGCCTCCCCTGGCGGCGCCTTGCCCTCGCCGTAGACCAAAGAGAGGGCTATGGCGGCCCGGAGGTCAGACTGGTAGACCGCCTCCTCGGCGCGTTCGACCTGGGTCGACGCCTCGGAGAGGAGGACCGCCGCCTCCAGATCGGCCTCGCCCTGACGACGCTTGGCGTCCTCGCGCTCGAAATCGGCGCGGGAGAGTTGGCAAGCGATCTCCAGATCACGATCCTCCTCCTCTTCCTCTTCTTCCTCGTCGGAGGACGAGAACGAGGAGAAGGAAGACGGATAGCGGCCGGGGTACATCGCCTGGCGGATCTCGCGGTAGCTGCAATGGTGGCCAAATGAGCGGGTGCGGACGAGCGCCAAGACTGCGGGACCGGCCCGCGGGGGACGGATCGGCGGCGGCCTGTTCCGCAAGCTCGTCCCGCAACACCAGCTGACGCTGCTGCTGCCTGAAGGCCCGGAGGGTGGGGCGGCCACAGCCACGATGGCCGGATCTACCGGCGCCGACGGTGGAAGCCATGCGAGAGAGTGGAGAGAGAGGAGACTGTGCGGCGGCTAGGGTTGGAAGTGAGTGAGAGTGAGAGTGAAGGGCATAGTAGGTTCTTATAGGCCGGCTGTCGGGCTGCTTCTAATGGCAACGGAGATTACGAAACTGTCCGTGTGCGATGAGCACACATCGGTAACGGAGTTAAACCAAACTCCGTTGCCAACATATATTCCACTATTCACCTGTTGCCCGATGTTGTGGACCTGCTTTACGGCCCAGTGCGGGCACGCGGGGGATGTCACGATTTACCGTTGCCTAACTCCTGCCGTTGCCATAGAGGGATATCCGATGTGTCGTTCTGTACTAGTGGGCTCAGTTTTCAAGGGGCAGTTAGACGATGAGGTTGTTGCCATAAAACAGTTGGATAGAGCTGGTCAGGGGAAGAAGGAATTCTTGGCAGAAGTTCAGATAATTGGTTGCGTTCAGCACATCAATTTGGTCAAGCTGATTGGCTTCTGTGCAGAGAAATCACATAGGCTCTTAGTTTACGAGTATATGTCAAGAGGGTCACTAGAGAAGTGGATCTATTACAAGCAGAAGAATGCTCCCCTTGATTGGTGTACAAGACACAGGATTGTCACTGACATTTCTAAGGGCCTCTCTTACCTTCATGAGGAGTGTAGGCAGAGAATTGCTCATCTGGACATCAAGCCACAGATTATCCTCTTAGATGATAGCTTCAATGCAAAGGTGTCTGATTTTGGGCTGTCCAAGCTGATAGACAGGGATGAGAGTCAAGTAGTGACCAGAATGAGGGGAACACCTGGGTATATGGCACCTGAGTGGTTGGCATCTCAAATCACTAAGAAGGTTGATCTCTACAGCTTTGGCGTTGTGGTCATGGAAATTATCAGTGGAAGAAAAAATCTGGACTACACTCAACAGGAAGGCAGCGTACAGCTCATTACCTTGCTGCAAGCAAAGGCAGAGAATGGGGAGCTAGAAGACATGATCGATGAAAATTGTGATGACATGCGCTTACACAAGGAGGAAGTGGTTAAGGTGATGAAGCTTGCAATGTGGTGTTTGCAGAGTGACAAAAATAGAAGGCCTGCCATGTCATTGGTGGTGAAGGTCATTGAAGGAGAGAGGGATGTTGAAGCCAACTTGGATTACAACTTCTTTGACCTGAGCCCTGCAATCTCTGTTCCAGTCTGTCGCTCCAGTTCTTCAGCTCCACCTGCAGCATCATTTCTCTCTGCCCCCAGATGAACTTGTAAGAAGAAACTCTGTGCCATGCAGTGCAATATTTGCTATTTCTATTTTGTTTGTGCCCAGCAATAACTCTTCATATTGGTAGCAGGGCATGAAGGACAGGCATGGCGGAGTGGTGAAGTACTCCCGACTTGTGCCAAGAGGTCCTATGTTCTACTCAGCCTCTCTGCATTGCACTTTGCAGGGTAAGGCTTGACTCGTATATCATTCCCTAGACCCCACCTGGTCTGGGGGCTTGAGCTTCTAGCACTGGGTCTATCCCTTTTTTATTGGTGGCAGGACATGAATAAACGGTTCCACACATGTTCCTAGACCATGAAAATATTGAGAAATTTGTCCAAGAAGATGCTAACTGTAACTTGTCATTCTATATAAGATTCCTTCCATAGGTAACAAAACTACTTGCTTACATAAGTGACAAGTGCATTAATTACTTCTCGGAAGAGTTTCTCCTAATAGAATTAGACACTGCATATAGAAGTGCACAAGTTATATTAGTCCTACTTCTTTATTTCTTAAAAATAACAACCATGTCCTCCTTCCAACTCGGTGGTGCATGCCAATACCCTGAGTTTAAGGCAAAGAGCATGTTCGAGATAATAGAAACGTATTTCTCTGCTATCGCAAATTTTGTATCAAATACTTAATTAAAAATAGAATGGCACTACTTTTTTACTAATTGTGAAAGGGAATATATACTAAGAGAGGAATCGATATTAGGACGACAGTGGGTATGTACTGATTTGTTAGTGAAATACTGAAGCAAAAGCAAGGGGTGCCAGCTGTAATGTGCAGTGAATATCTCAGCTTCCAAGTTTTTTTTTAGATAAAGGGCTTTATTACTCAAAAGTATGGAGTATTACACCCGGCCTCTGCATAACAAATGCACACAGCCGCAAATCCAAGGACACAGTATAAGAAGTACAAGAATAGGCGGATTACAATCATCAAAATAATGCAAAAACGCCTATGACATAGCAAGCTCATCAGCCTATGGAGCACCAATCCGGCGATCAAGCGGCCACCCATGTTGTGATAAAATGTCCCTTGCCACCTCCTCCAAGCGTGCACACGCCTCCGTAAAGAGGTCTCGATGTCCCACGCGCTGTAAGGTGGACCACGTATGGAGTGTACTTGTGCAACGGTAGAGTACCTGCAAGAGAGAAACATTTTTGTCATTGAAAACCTTGTCATTTCTACTAAGCCAAACCGACCATATAATGGCAATCGCTCCCACTCTAATAACCTCCCAGCTTCCAAGTGCATGCGCGAAACGAAGAATTTAATATATGGCTAGCAATAACCTTATAGTGTATGTTATGCTTAGTGCAGAAAGGGTCCATAGATGTGACTGTAAAGGATGATATACAGACAAAGCGTGCACATACTGCTGGTCCAATTTAAACAAGAAGATTCAGTAGAATATTCCTCATTCTTCAGCTTGTTCTCTGCATGTCCTGAGGCACCAGCATCCCATAATAAGCTTATACAGCTGTGCAAGTTACCGGCTGGCTATATTTTAGCGCAGTCAGATACCCTAAGCAAGGAGGACATAGGAAATGGCAAAGAAGTACAAACTGCAAAGTGTACAAATACTATGGCCAAGTTGGATAACATGGCAGTGATCCCTCGGCAGAGTACGCAAGCAGAGGTAGGAAAGAGCACTGATCTGCAACATGCTCTGCCGAAGGAGAGCTGCCCTGCCATTCAACAACACAAGCGTCATA
Source organism: Poa pratensis (assembly GCA_947311845.1). Lineage (NCBI taxonomy): Eukaryota > Viridiplantae > Streptophyta > Magnoliopsida > Poales > Poaceae > Poa > Poa pratensis. The sequence goes on from CAMZMU010000035.1 coordinate 20,700,273, forward strand.
ATGTTCTCTCCGCCTCTACATCCCAAACATAGTCATTGTACAGAAAGCAGATTGGTACCTCAGTACATATCAACCGTCAGGAGGCCATTATTCTTCCTCTCTGGCCCGTTTTGGTTTCAATTCCATCGGTACACATAGCAGTTATCTCAACAAATTCAAGATCAGCACCTGCAAGGATTAAAGGATGTCACAGTGAATATACAGATTTGATGGCGATGATTACGTAGAAGAAATGAAACCCACACGGCTGACCAGGACAAGAACACAGATAAAGCATCTCAAGAGTGCTTGCTTTTCAGTTCTGTAATCTGATCTATATGTGTATGCTTTACACTGTAGATCCAGACGTGAGTCACACCACACGTTCATGGTGGCATGGTGCGGGACGCCATGTAGAGCAATCACTGGGCCCAGCCGAGATCTTCAAAACGGTGGAAGCAGGACTACCTCGCCAGGTTCATGAAAAATCTAGAGCAGGACATGGCACCACTCACCAACCCCTGCCATCCCTATCTTCTTGATATGCTCAGCAAGGCAACAATCCTACTAAGGTACCAGAACCTAATCGTTTCTTTGCAAGGAAGAAAATCCCAATTGTTGTCACCAGAGATTTAGAGAAAATAATGACAAGTTCAAAATTTACAGCAAGCAAAATAGCTCAATTAGACAGCCACAAAATCTAAAAAAAATTGACAGTAAATGACAATTGACATTTGACAAGATACTCTTTTGGAAGGATGAAAATCTGTGAAATATTCCCCAACAGAATGCAGCCTGGGCTCAAAGCTAACATATATGACGTTGATGAATGTCTGCACCTGTCCCGAAGGATAATAATGGCCCCTTCTAGTCCAAAAGGATGCCCTCGGCATGGGAGTGCAAGACACAAAGCAACAACTTTATGCACGTTGCATGAGAAATTTTTTTAAATAATATTTTTTTTAAACTTTATTCGAAAACTAGCACGCGATATGGAAATTTTTGAAAAATAGCGCGGTGTTGGCACGGCCCGTGCCGAAACCTGGCTTTCGGCAGCGGCCGCGCCGAAAGCAGTGATGGGCCGTGTCGAAACCAGTGGTTTCGCGCCGAAAGCCAGCTTTCGGCATGGCCCGTGCCGAAACCTGTTGCTTCGGCATGGCTAGTCCCTAACCTAGGTTACTCTGTAATTTTTAGATTAAAATAAAAGTTGTTCAACCGTATCATTTTTCATGATAATATATACATGAAATATATGCGCGTCAACGAGTAGGTTCCATTCCCGTGATCGGTTTCGAGTTTGGTCGACTCTAACTTCTTAATTTTGGATCCAAATTCGTAAAAATATTTGACAAATTTTGTCAAATTCGTCACACTCAGTCGTCCGTTTGAAATTTCTTTTCATGAGTGGATGAATATAACCCTTCTAAACAATTTTCATTTTTTTATTTTTTTATTTTGAAGGACATATACATATTTCTCTCTAATACGTGTATTTTTTAGATGCTACATAGAATATGTATATGTCCATAAAAAAAAGTTAAAACATGAAAATTGTTTAGAAGGGTTATATTCATCCACTCGTGAAAGGAAAATTCAAACGGACGAATGAGTGTGACGAATTTGACAAAATTTGTCAAATATTTTTGCGAATTTGGATCCAAAATTAAGGAGTTAGAGTCGACCAAACTCGAAACCGATTACGGGGATGGAACCTACTCATTGACGCGCATATATTTCATGTATATATTATCATGAAAAATGATACGGTTGAACAACTTTTTTTTAATCTAAAAATTACAGATGTTGGTTGGTTGGTTTCGGCACTAGCCATGCGGAAACAAGAGGTTTCGGCACAGGTCATGCCGAAAGGCTTTCGGCCCGAAACCACTGGTTTCGGCACGGCCCATCACTGCTTTCGGCACGGCCGCTGCCGAAAGCCAGTTTTCGGCATTGGCCGTGCCGACGCCATGCTATTTTTCAAAAATTTACAGATCACGTGCTAGTTTTCGAATAAAGTTTAAAAAAAAATTATTTAAAAAATATTTTCCACGTTGCATAGTTTCAAAGTTAAAGAGAAACTGACAGTAAACAAAGTTAAGAAATATGTGGTTTTACACAGATGAACACAGGAATACCGCACCAAAAAAAACTAGGCGATACCCATGAATCCGACGGTGATTAGGCAAACTGAAAATTAATCTAAAGCAAAATCATATCAGCTCCCTCCACTGGATTATCATGTGCACAAACTGGGGAAAATTAATAACAAACATAAAGATGCCATAATTTGTGCCGGACATGTCCTTGACTTAGAATTATACATAGTATTTAACATCTAGCACGATAGGATTTAGCAAGGTGACCCTGTGAAAGTTTGATGCAGCATCATGAAGACATTGATGAGTGCTAATGTGGAAGACTTTTTTTACCTAATGTAGAAGACTTTGACAATGTAAGAATATTGCAAGTCATGTCACTGATGGTGGAAAAATGATCCACCTTATCAGAAAAACTTTAAGAAGGAAGAGATGCATGTATGGTTTGTACAAGAACTCCTTGAGAACACCTTTAGTTTTGGTAGCATATCCTCCTGCATATATAGAATAGATTACTTAAGTCGTTATTCACTATATACTCTCTGTACGAGCACTGGAAAGGCTTGAGAAAAACTACCAAGTTGGTTAATACTTTTTGAAACGAAAGTTGGTTAATACTTAATAGTGAGGAGTGTGGGGTTTGTGAATCACAGTGCTGTTCGCCCTTGGCAGGGAGACCAAGCAAGAAGTAATCATGATTCTGTAGTCCTGTCAAGGGAGAACTGCCCTATCATTCAACAACAGGATCCTCCTCCTTTGCCCTATTTGTGCTCTGTGTGAATTCATCACTATTAATGTATTTCATGGTATGTTTTGCTCCCACAATCATTGTAGTCTGAAGAGACAACTACGAACCTTGCATGCTGATGATGCCTTCAAGGCTGTAGCAACAATATTGGAGAGTCTAAACTTCAAAGGATCCATATTTGTTTCTTACACACATACATAAAATAAATAAACGATTTATTGGCATTCTGCCACATCCACTAGCTGTATTAAGTCAAGTAGTATTGCTACACGATTAGAATTGGGTATGTCACTGCACAATGGAGAACTGAACATCTACCCACCCAAACAAATCCATTGATTAACATCATGAAAGCAAGGCTTCCAAAATCCAAAAGGCAAAAAGCACCTATTTAGGTGCTTTTCTGGCTTATAAGCCAAGCCAAAAAGCCAAAATAAGCCCAAACAAAAGGTCCCTTATCAATTAAGGAATGTGCCAATGATGCTACACATGTTTGGCACTATAGCATCACTAGCATCTGGTCAACCACCAACTAAATCGTAGACATGGTTAGACAGCATTCCACTTCGGAACAAACAAATCCTACCCAATCCAGATAATCACCCTCTTCCCGCCGCCGCCCTCCTGCCGCCGTCGTCGCCGGCTTCGTCCGCGTCGGTGGTGGCGCCCCCCGCTGCCAGAAAGGTGGTCGGGGGGATGGTCCTTGCGTCTCGTGAGGTGGCAGACCGGCGCGGGGGTGGCGGCGGTCGGGGCTGCGGAGGCCGAGCCGGCGGGCTCGGGCGGTGCTGGAGGTGGGCGAGGTCGACTGGCGGCGGTGCGGCGCTTGGGCGCCACCGGTGCGGTAGTTCCTCGCCCGTGCGGTGCTCGTGGCAGATCAGGCCCGCTCGGGCTCGATCTGGGCCTGGCGGGCCGTGCGGGCGGCAAGCGTGCGGATGGAGCTAGATGGTGCGAGGCCGGCCTGCCTGGTGCGATGCTGCGAGCTGGGCGGGAAGCGGGCGGCCGCGGTTGTCGCACGCGAGGGAAGAAGATGCGCTGGAGGGCTGCGGCGCGTGAGGAAGATGACCCGCTCCCGAGGGCATGAAGACCGGTTGAGGTTTGGTGGTCGGCAACGGTGCTGCCCTGACTGGCCTGATGCTCCCTACGCTTTGCGGACGGATCGACCTCCGGGCGAAAGCCTTGCGCCGACTTGGCCGGTGCCAACGACGGCGGTGCCTCCGGGCGTCGTTCCCTTCTTGTTTGCGTCGTTTGTGGAGGTTCGATCCATTCTGACGCGGGCGGTACCAACATCTCCGGGTGAAAACCTAAGCTCTTTTTAGAGCGGGCGGCGGCGACGAAAACGTCGTTACCTTCTTGAAGGCGCCGTCTGGGAGTTGTTTGGCCCTCGTGGTGCAACGGCTTCGCGATGGCCGGGCGGGTTGTTGTTGTCGGGGAGGTGGACGCCGGGGCGGCGGCTCCGGACGGTGGTGGATGTCGAGGCGGCGGCCTCGGTCTCCCACGTTACGACGGTTCTATGAGGCGGAACCATTGTTTTGTGCGGGTTTGGGTGGCGACCTGGATGAAGACTACTTGGGCAGAGGGTTCGTCGACCCGACTGGATCGTCTTCGGGCAATGCGAAGGTCGATGTGGTTGCTACACCGGGGCAGCGGCCCCGGAACAGGTGGTTTTGGTGGCAACCTGGATGAAGACTGCTTGGGCAGAGGGTTCGTCGACCATGACTGGATCACTTTCGGGCAATGCGAAGGTCGATCTGCTTGTTACGCCGGGGTGGCGGCCCCGGAACAGGTGGTGTGTTGTGGCGTTTGTCGATTTCGGTCGTGTGGGCGGCGGGTCGCTTCGCTTGTGTCATTCTTTTGTACAGATTGTATGGTTTTTGGATCCGGTTTTCCTTATAAACTGGGTCAACTCTTTCTATCTATTCGGGCGGTGGATACGACCACTTTATAGCTAAAAAAACAAAAAAAAATTATTTCGTTAGGAATGCGCTAGAAGAACAACAGATGCAGCAAGGTACCATTACCTCTTCGAAAAATTTCACGCCTACACCACTGATGCTGCTACCAGAGCACACGGTTTCTCTGAATTAGGGAGGCCATATGAGCGGAGGCCACTCGGGCACCCACCCTTCGCCGCTGGTTCCAGGGCAAATGAACCCTAGCTCCGGCCCCGCTGCTTACTGTAAAAACTCGCCGGCGGCGTCGCCGGACTTCGGTGGTGGAACGGAACGGAAGCCGCTTCGGGACGGCTGGCTGTTGCTGGCCGGGGGATCTGCCCCCACTTGTACAAGTAGACGGGAGCGCATCTAGACCGTTCAGATTTCAATCGAACGGTCCACGCAGACCTGCTCAGCCTGGGAGGGTTCTGCTCTGCGCCGACGACAGGGAGCGAGAGAAAGGCGTCATGTCCGAGACGGAACCGGCGGCGGCGGCGGCGAAGGCATCGACGGAGCGGAAGCCCCGGCGGCTGCGGGGGCACAAGAAGGGCGCCGTCACCTGCTGCGTCGCGTCCTCCGCCCGCCCCGGCGTCGTCGCGTCCTCCGGCGAGGTACGCTCCTCTGCTCGCGCTGGTCTTTCCCCGAGAGAAAGGTTACGCGCGCTGTTCCATGGATTTGGTTCATCTTGGGACTATGTGCGAGACCCTTGCAGCCTGTGTGTGCGGCCTCGGGCAGCTCCCAGTTCCTTGCGGCGGCATGGTGTATCTCTCTGAGGTCACCGGTCGAACGCATCGTGGGCGCTGGCTGTTCTAGTGGCCAACAACTCGTGGCTCGCCTGCTGCGTCCTGCAATGCTGCAATTGTACAATCTTGGCTTGCCTTCTTCTCTTGGTGGGCATCTTGGCTTGAGCTGCAGGATTAACTGGCCTGCACACTCTGGGTTTCACTACAGCTGTACTGAATGCAACGCCCTTGTGAAGTAGTGCTGGATAAGTTTTTGTATATCCAATGGCCTATTTCAGTAGCGCTGGATAAATTTCTCAGAATTTGCTTGTCACGTAAATATATCAAGGATGTATGCTCAGTAGAGAGTACACGTTGGCTGAGATGAGAAATGGACACCGCAGTGTTTTTAAAGATACTGGTAGTCGTATTATGCTTCCCAGGCCAGCATGTTATTTCCTTTTCTAGGTGTTTTTCCATTTTTGTAGACGTTGGAAAGCTGCTTAATGGATGGTTATTTCGTTGTTTTTGGAATATAAACTTTGTACTGTTTGGCCCTTCCGATGTTTATGTCCTTTTGGAGAATCTCTCATGTTCTAAACTTCTAATAGCTTATTCTATCACCTTAGGATGGATGTCTTTGCTGGTTTGATTTGCGCACCAAAGATGTTCTTCTGACCATAGAGGCGACAAATAAACCCATTTCATCTATCTGTTTTAAAGCAGGTCTGTAATGCCCTCCAAACACCTCAAGAATTTCATCACGTTTCTTGGATGACATGCAAACATATCATACATTTTTATGTCCTTTGTTTTCCGTTTCATAGGAAATGAAGATTGTGTATATGTATCTGCTGAAAATGAAATTTTGTCCTTCGATGTTCGTATGGTAAGTTGAGCACCCAAATAATATTTCTATTTCTATTCCTAATTCGAAGATGTATGTTCCAGATTACTGCTATGCCACTTGTGTTAGTTCCTGTTGGTAATATGAGTACAGTTTTTTTCTTACAGGGCTCTCAATCAAAGCCACACGAGACATATAACTACAATAGAGATGAAATCAACCAGGTGTTGTGCTATTTGCAATGAAATTCCATATAGTCCTTCCTACACTGTGCAATGATGCTGTGGCAGATATGACACTGTGATTTTTCTGTTGCAATTGCGTTTTAGGCTTGATTCGAACATTTAACTGAAACAACAACACCGAATCTAAGTGTTCCACATTTTTATGCAGATTGCTATCAGCTCTAAAGGCTTTCTTGCTGCTGCAGATGACAGTGGGGATGTCAAGGTATAGAAGAATCGAAATAATCGAATTATGTCATTCTAAGTTCAGGCTTACTGGTTTTGTACATATAGTTCTGCTTGCTTAGGAACCAAAAAGTGTTAAAGCATATATTTTGAATTGCAACAGACTTGTTGGATAACATTACATGTAGGCATGTAGGATTGTAGGGTGTCCTAGAATCATCAAGTTGAAGTAACTTGTATGCAATAAATTCTTACTTATTTGGCATGACAACTCGTTAATTATTCCACTTTTGAGAAGCTCTATCATTCCTCTCACAGATTATCAACACCAGTCAAAAATGCTTGTACAAAAGATTGAGGGAAGCCCACACAAGTGTATCCTTATGTGGTCTGGATGTTTTCATACATTTTCATCAAATATCAGTGTTTACTCTCTGTTTTGTGTATTATTAGTCCCCAGTTTTATGTTCCATTGCCCTGAAACCTGTATATGGAAATTGTGCCTTAGCAATCTTTCGACAGATTTGCAGTACTGTACAATTCATTCCTTGGAGACCTTGGACAGGTTCTTGCCATTGTTTACCCTTTATTTTGTTTTACACTCTGATTTGCTCCTGATTCTTTTATTTTTCTCTCAGCTGATAAGAGAGAAAACAGTATCAAAATGTCTTCGGTCTGTTATTTAAATGTTTATTATCGTCATCATTTGGCAGTAATTACTGGTGGCCTGGACTCAAAGCTTGCTGCATGGGATTTCTCCAAAGGGCGGACACTATTTTCTATTGATTATGGTACCTAATTGTTCTATTGAAACATAGTACATAGCTTACATTGCTTGCACTTTTCCAGATCAGTCATACTTATGGCTTGCCTTCATAACGATGCATCCTAACAGTTCCTAGTAAACCTTATATAATTTGCTTTAGACATGTTAAAATGCTGCTCTTATGTGTTTATTAAAACAAGGGTCACATTACAGGAAAAGATTTGTTGATTCGTTAGAGTAATGTTATTTTCAATTCGCTATTCTCCAATGTGGATCTGTAAATGCATTTCTGTTGAATGCCAGGATCACCTGAATTGCAAAATGGCAGCTCTTCGGGTAGTGCTGGGCAATGTTTCAACCCTGCTTTCGTTCACTCGGTGGCAGTTTCTGAAGAGGGCATTTTGGGAGGGTTGTACAAAGTTTGTGCTGTTGCAAGGGGGGACGGTGCTATTGACGTAGTTGATCTAGAATATGAACTGGCCCCTGCAAAATCAAAAGGCCCTTCTCGGGCAGGGGGTTCGACCATGAGCTCAGAAAGAACCGATCTTGGGGGTGGAGGCAGTAACCAAAGTCAAGGGAAAAGAATCCATATTGATTACACAATGGGTGGACATACTGCAGCAGTGTCCTGTGTGTAAGTTCCTTCATGCTGTTTCTGTGTTCCTTAAATATGCAACTGTTTCACTAATTAGCTGCTTAACAGAGCGTTTTCAGCATTTGGTGAGAAGGGAAAGTTCCTTGTTTCGGGTGGTAATGACGCATCAGTGAAACTATGGGATTGGTCCAAAGGATTTTCTTCTGAAACAAACAGCAATAGTGAATTGGTGTTGGATATTGATGTGAAGAAAAAGGTTATAACCAGACCTTCAGTCTATTTGAATTATTTTCTTTTGCTAGATACTAGTGCTTAACAACACAGATACATACATATAGTCCGTATTATTGGAGTAGTTATTTTGCAGTTTAGATTTTCAATAATATTGACTTCTTATCCATATCTTGGCAGGTAAATTGGTTGTGTACTGCTCCAACTGATTCAGATAACCTGATTGTGTGTGACACATCCAAGGTGGTCAAAGTGTATAATTTCCTGTAGAGGGAGAAATGGTTGGCATCATTTCACCTACAGTTTCCTGACCGAGTAACACAATATGTTCCCTGGTCATCAGTGCCATGTTGGCGACCCTAACTCTTCATATGGATCCAAGCCAACTGCAGCTAGACCTGTAAAATGACAGCTCAATAGCTGTTTGCTCAATATATGAGAGACCTAGGGGCTTTGCTGAAATTATTATTTTGTAGTGAGATGAAATTTACGTCGTCCTAAATATTTGTGCTTCCCTAGAATAGATATGTATATCTTTGTTCTATGGTGCTACAGATACATGATTTTCAGGAACAATGGTCCGTTTAGGTCAGTAGTTAGTATGATTTTCATCGAAGATGTGAAATGTGTTCAAATATTTTGATATCCTTATGTTTCTGTGGAATTGCAACTGATGTTTCTTACAAAGTAATTCTCCCTAACGCTGTGAATTGGATGGCATCCTCCTCATATTTTAACAAAAAAAAATCAGCATCGTAAACACAGTATATATGCCGCTATTTCTAGCTACACATGTCCGCTGTTGCTGCTGCTGGCGAGCTGGGTCATTAATTACAGCAGACGTTTTGTTACCAGTACCCTCTGCAAGAACATCTGCCTTGTTCAAAATGGTGAAACCTGTTTGAATCCCGCAGTATGATCTCCCTATCGCACATCTTGGATATGAACTTGGCAGCCTCGTGGCAGTGAGTGCAAACTCGCGAGCTCTTTGTCACACGGATCGGACGCCCTTCTGACAAATTCAGCATGCCAAATGCGACCGCGAGCTTCGAGCTGTGCCCACAGAGTGCCTCGTCATGTACTGCATCGTCAGCGCCCATCAGAGCATACTTTTTCTTTGGATCATGGCCTTCTTCCTGCATTCTTCTGGTAACTTCATCCAGGAACTCTGCGATCCTCGCCCCCTGCGGATGATTCCGGTTATCTGGGACAAAGACCTGAACCTTGCCCCTGGCCTCAATCCAACTGCAGCCAGTTTTCTCCCGGAGTCCTCGGCCACCAATCTTGCTCCTGATCTTCCTAACAGCCTCCCATCTCTCAGCTTCAGCATATATGTTGGCAAGAAGAACATAGTATCCCGTGTTTTCAGGTTCCAGCTCAAAGACCCTCTCTGCAACCTCCTCTGCAAGCTTGATGTCTCTGTGAATTCTACATCCGCGCAGCAATGAAACCCATATGCTTGAATCTGGCTCGATCGGCATCGAGTCGATGAACTCATAAGCTTCGTTAAGATTTCTGGTGTTGATTAGTAGGTCAACCATGCAGTTGTAATGCTTCAGTCTGGGTTCGATTTTGTGTTCATGACGCATTGCATCGAAGAATCTCCATCCCTCGTCTCTCAGACCTGAATGGCTGCAAGCGTACAGTATTGCGCTGAAAGAGGCTGCATCTGGCTCAATGCCACTGGCCCTCATCTTCTCAAAGAGCGCAATGGCTTCCCTGCCACGGCCGTGCATGCCATATCCAGCTACCATGATGGTCCATGAGATGAGATTCTTGCTGCTCAACCTATCAAACAACCGCCTAGCTAGTAGTAATGCACCGCATTTCACATACATATCCATGAGGGCGTTTGCTACAAAATCATCTTCCAAGTACCTTCTTCGTAAGGCATAGGCGTGCATCTCTCTGCCTCGCTCCAGGGATGAAAGGCTTGCCGCTGCAGGAAGGATGCAGGTCATGGTCACCGCATTAGGTCTGAACTGGAGCAGCATTTCAGTGAACAAACTGAATGCTTCATTGGCAAGATTATTCCTGGAGTAACCTCCTATCAGTGTATTCCATGATATCATATCCTTACACAGCACACCATCAAAAATCAACCTTGCTTCTTCCATATTTCCACATTTCGCGTACATTTCCATTAGCGCATTGGTAACAGGAAGAACTTTCTCCATTCCATTTCTGATTGCATATCCATGGACAGATTTGCCATGTTTCTGCGATTCAGTGCCAGCAAAAGCATGAAGAGCACTTGTGATTGCAAATGTATCTGGTCTGATACCTTCGAATCCCATTTCGTGAAACAATCCAGCCACTTTGTCAAAAAGACCAGCCCTGGTATAACTCGCGATTATTGCTGTCCACGAAACAACACTTTTATTATCCATATTCCTGAATATCTTATTGGTGCTACGCCAATCTGAGCAATTTGAATACATATCAAGAAGAACATTAGCGAGAGATGTCTCACGGATCAAACCAGTTTTTACAGAATACCCATGAACTGTGCACAAGCAGGCAAAACACTTATTAATGTGGCTGAGTCCACCTCCTGTCCTTCAAACCACATTCTTACAAACAGCTTAATAGCTTTGTCGTGTAATCCACTGAAAGTGCAGCCACTAATGATAGAATTCCAAGAAATGACATCTCGATGAGGCATTCCATCAAACACCAAGATTGCGTCCTCGGTCTTGTTGGATTTCATATAGAACGATATCAGCGCATTGCAAACTGCACACTGTGCCCCAAAACCCAACTTCACAAGGTACCCATGAACCACCAGGCCATCCCTACCACCATACAAACTAGTGACGCACTTTATGAGGCACGAAAAGGTGTGTTCATCTGGGCTAATTCCACTATCATGCATTTTTTCAAAAACAAACAAGCTCTCTTGAAATTCACCGATCTTTGCATACCCACCCATCAGTAGATTCCATACATGTATGTTGCTTTTCGATGACATGGCATCAAACACCTTTTGCGCATAGCCCATCTCACCACATTTCACATACATGAATACCAATTTGGATCCCAGATTTTCATCAACTCCTCTCTCCAAAGATTCGAGCTCCCAGAGTAATCCTGTTTTCACAGAGTATCCATGAATCACTCTTCCAACAAGCTCGTAGCCTAATTCAGCACAAGCAGGCAAAACACTGAGCATCGTCACTGAATCAATCTCCACGCCTTCGAACCACATTTCACTAAAATGCTCAACAGCCCTACCATGCCATCCATTTGAAAAGCACCCACTGATCACAGAGTTCCAAGAAATAGCATCCCGCTGAGGCATTCCTTCACACCCGCAGAGCATCCTCGTTACAGCCACACCTCGAGTACAAAGCCATCAATGCATTCCCAACCACACATTGCGAGCCAAAACCCAACTTCTCAAGGTACCCATGAACTACCTCACCATCCGCGACACTGCCCAAACCAGCAATGCATTTCAAGACGCACGAAATGGTGTACGCATCCGGTTGAACCCCACAGCTGAGCATCATCCTAAACAGAGATACCCCTTCTTCTAAATCGCCAGCTTCGCATAGCCACTCATCAGAGCAGTCCAAACACGCACATCGCTTACCCGAGGCATTTCATCGAACACCCTTCTTGCACTGCCCAAGTCCCCGCATTTCAGATACATCAGCACCAATTTCTGTCCGAGAACACTGTCCATCCCGTCTCCTCCAATGCCAGATGCACGAACCAGGAAATGGGCCCTCTTCCCGCCCTCCAACGATCTCACCTCCGAGCAGAGCTGCAGGACGGCGCCGTAGCTCCGGTCGTCAACTCCGTCCGAGCCGAGCAACCTCAAAGCCTCCGTCAAGTCACCCGACCGACATAGCCTCTGAATCTGCAGGTTGACGTCGGATCTGGGGAGCCAATCTGGCGATTTCTTGGTGTCCCTCGGAGGAGCGGCTGCCTCCAGGACTTTGCCGGGCGGCGCGAGGACGCTGCACCTAACCCTCGCTCTCTGGGTGGTGCTCCTGGGAGGTGGCCATGGCGGCGGGGCTCGGAGGTGGCTGGAGATAGAGGCGGCTGTAGGCGTCGCCATGGGAGCCGGTGGCGGAGGAGGAGTTCAATTTTTTGCCGCGAAATCAAGCGATGTTCGGCGTGGTTTGGTCTCGCTGGTTGCAGCTCGTGGATAGCTTTCTGGATTGCGTTGCCTCTTTGGCCATTTGCTCCCTGGCATTTTTCGAATGTTTTTACAGAAGGACACAAAGTTAGTATCGCACTTACGGTCCTTTTATTTCTTTGTTGCTAAAAAAGGTTCATTTGTAACGAGGGTCTTTATGAAAAGTTTCAAGGCATGTATCAAATCACTATCTGCATGTGGCTGAGAAAGAGGATAGAGCACACTCAGAGTAAGAACACACTGTCACTCCATTAGAGGGCAGCAAGAAGGTGGAGGAAGAAGAGAGAAGAAATGGGAGGAATTCTCATGCAGCCCCACCAAATCTCTCCCAATCCTCTCCGAAAAGCTGGTTTCCCCGGTTCATTTGCTCTCCAAAGAGGTGATTGTGAAACACTCTAGTCATCTCTCCTTTTTTTCGACAGAAAACATGTTCCAGTAAGGAATTCGTATGTTTGAGCTCTTTCCTTGCGTTTTTTCTCCATACGAAGCTTCATGCTCAGCTCTGGGTTCCATTGGTGCTCATTGCCTAGTTGGTGATACTATTTTTATGACATACTAGTACTACAATACAGGTGTGATAGAATTTAAGACTCTGTAACAGCTCCATCTCTTAGTTTCAGCCTTTGTTTTATTTCAAAACTAATTATTCCAGCCTGACTAGATGGCAGTTCACCGCAAACTATTTTTCCCTATCAAACCAATACAAAATAAATGTGTGATGAAAAACTGCATTTAGCTAACTGCACATCTCGATCAGACAAAACTTAAGGCACGGTATCTTGGTCAAGTCGTCGCTGAACTTGGTTGCATCTGCAGATATTGTTCTCCTTCGTGCTCAGCGGCGTGGTTCTATGAGGTGCTCATCTTCCTTGACCGTCAGATCAGAAGTCAACGGGTCGCCACCGCCAGGAACGGTGGTCAAGAAGCACAGCAAAGAAGAGCTCATCGATTTCTTCAGAGGCATCCAGGACGCCATTGCCAGGGACTCGCCCAAGCCGTCCAGGAGGACGAGGAAGCCATCGCCGGCCAACCTGTTTGAAGACGGCGGCGAGGAATCATACGGTAACTGGAAAACACTCAACTAGAGCAAAACATGGCAAGATTTGACCACATTTTGTTTCTTCTTTTTTATCTGGAACATCTGCTTGTCGTGACAATGAAGGCGTATTGGCTTGTGTTTCCAGAGGAAGTGCACCAAGACGGGCAGCCAAATCTGGAGGACATGAAGGTGCCTGAGCTGAGGGAGCTGGCAAGGGCGAGGGGGATGAAGGGTTACTCCAAGCTGAAGAAGGCTGAGCTGATTGACCGTTTGAAGGGGGGTTTGGTCTCATAATTTGGTCTTGTTGTCCGAGCCCAAGAAGAGGCAGACGTCACTGACTACTTTTAATATTTGTAGTTTGTACCAATAATATAGGCTCATTTGTGTTTAAAATGTGAGTTTTAATCTTTGTACCAAAGTAGGAACAAATAGATAAAATTCTGTTTTTCTCAAAGTAATCCGGCATTCTCATATGTTTTTTCTAGGTTGCTAATGATGGAGGGGGTTGTTCTGTTACGTGAGACTATTCGTGAACTTCACAACAAAAAATGTTATATGGAGTCATCTTTTACAATTGACCATGACAAAATCTTATGTCAAAATTATGTGACTTTTTGTTGGAGTGAATTCCACTTTTTGCACGCAGACTTGCGCATTTGTGACACTTACTACCTAGCTCATTTAGTGAAACAAAATAAAAATACATCATATATGTAATAACAAGATTTTACCCCATTTTTGCATTCTGCATGATTCGTTAGAATAGACCGGCATTTTAGGACCATTGGGTGCATCAAAAAATGTAAATATCAGCGCGCTATCGAAGATAATGTCCATCTTTCTCTCCAGCATTTGTTCAGTTCCTCGTCATTGTCCTGATGTTTTTCGCCTCAGTCATCATCTCACACCTTGCCCAACAGAAATACATCAGAAAAGGGTAGTTTTGAAGTTTTTAAAAAGGGTAATCTAGACGATTCTCACTAGAGATGGAGAAACCAGGGCGTCTACTCCGAAGATGGCGAACTCCATGACCACTTCACAATCCCGGTAATGGAGAAACCAGGGCCTCTTCACAACCACCCACGAAGAGCTCACCGCGGTCACAACCACTAAACCGTTTAGGAGAAATAATAAGCTCACGGGCTCTCACTTGAATAAATCAATCTGAAGCGCTCAAAACTACTCAACAAACGCAAAGCAAGAACATCAGAGATTCGAAGGAAAACTCACAAGCTCGTGTAGAGAGATAACCAATAAAGTTGTTCCTAGTCCCACCTCTAGTACTAGCTCATATGTTGTGTGATGATCATGTTTTCCTGATCATAGCCATTGTCAATTAATGTTTGGTATATCGCTTCTCGTTAACTTATCGGTTGACCCAATATGGGAGATAAATCGGCTTATGGGCCGATTTATCAATTTTATCGGTCGACTATTTATAGACAAGGTTTTAAAAAAAATCTCAGGATTTTGTATCATCACGATCAATCAACATGGAAAACTCGTAAGCCATGTCATATCTATTCCTCTTCAGAAATTTGATATGTACCGCAAGTAGCCATCTACACAAATAGAAGACATCAAGACTACAAAAAACTCAACCAAAATACAAAATGGTAGCTAAAATCGGTTGGGTACCACAGATTTACCTGTGAATATCGGTCCAACTACCGATATGTCGGCATGGCCAGTATATATCGGCGATATTCACTTATCTTACCGGTCTGATCCCGATAACAGATAAACCGACCGATTTTATAGTAACAAGGATGCGAACAGCAATGAGAGCAGATTGTTAGATGAACAAGGGTACTAAACCGACACAATTTTATGATATGCTACATGATAGTTTCCTCATGCATTGTTAGTTTTATCATCATGTCATCATACCCGTAGTACCATTTGGATTAACAAACACACCATCCATATTCACGAACTTGCTTATTGTACTAGCAAACTATATGTCTATTACTAAGCCTTTCACAACAACATCTCTTCCTTTACGTTTTTCTTCTTTCACTCACTTGCAGGTGTGACCGAGGTGCACATGCTTCTTCCTCCTATTGATAGGAACACGCACTAGCAGAAGTATGGTCATCATACCTGGTTTTTACCCTCTCCACTTCATTCCTTTCAACCATTATACATAAAATTAACTCCGTCCACAACCTCCCATTCCCATGGTTGTATATTGTACCCAACCCCCGGCCCCCAACAATTTTAAGGAATCCGGAGGCGCCACATGAGGTGCTCCACGACGACATCGTCCTTGGCTCCTACAGTTCGAGGGCCTCAGACGTGGTGTCCCTGAATGAGCTGCTCGCTAAAAATCAAAGATGGCGATGGTGGAGATCCGTGCGATTTGGTTGCGAAAAGGTTGGGGATGCTCAGAGAGTCATAGTCCATGGCAATGAAGGAGAGGCATATATCGAGGACACACCATGCCAACTTGGCGGCACCGATTACCGACCAACATAACCAACAATCTTGCACCGCTCGCCACCGACGAAGATGGGAGCCACCATGGACGGACCCACCACAGTGTACGGATTGTGTAGGATAGGATTAGGATGTGTACGCCTACTGATCTATATATATGTTCGATTGTACCATATGGGTTTTACTTTTTACATGGTGGGTGCAATTTAATATTTTACTTTTTACATGGTAGATGCATTTTAAATATTATTCACTAATGATTAAATAATAATTCATTAATAACCATCGTGCCCTTAGTTATGAAGACGTACAACGTGATCTCTATCATCGTTGTGTTTAAATTTGGGGAGAGTGTATAGAAGCATAAGTGTCTCTAAAAATTAAAATACAAATCACATCATTCCATCAGTGGTGTTCTTCTAAGACTTTTCGTGTCATCGAAAATAGTGAGACATTTTTTATTCATAAGATAGGAAAACTAAGAATCATAAGATTGGTATGACTTGCCTAATTTTTTTATATTCTGGTGATGAAAATTTTCCATGAGCTTAGATCTTAATTTATTTTTCTATGAAGTTTACACAAAAAATAATTGTATAAGATGTGATCATATGAATTAAACGACTACCGAAAGAAAATTCCTTAAGATTTTAATACTATATTTTTTAAAATCATATACAGTACTATATATATCTTTTTAAAACCAAATGGCTCTGGTGCCATGTGCTATTGTGCTGGGTTGGGCGAGCTTGCCATCGGGGGACCGAGATCCGGTGCCTCGCTCAAGGCAAGGCACACGTTGCCTTGAGGCCTCAAATCCACCGTCCAACCAGCATCCGATGGTCAGAAGCAATCAACTGCAATAGACTTAGTCCGCTCGGTCCGTCCCCTTCCTCTGTTCGACAGTTCCTCACACGCGACAGAGCCAAGCGAGCTGCTTGTCCCGTCGCCGTCGCCGAGCCTCGCTGCTGCTGGTCCCGTCGCCGTCGCCGAGCATCACGCGCTTCCGTGCGCGTCGGGTCCTCACGGCGCCGCGCACGCCTCGTCCTTGAGGGCGACGAGCACCGCGCTCTGCTATGCGATTCGGGCAGGCGGAGGAATTCGTCGAGCAGCAGCTCTGCCAACGGCGAGCGTGCTCGCATCGGCCTTGAGGGCGACGAGCACACGGGACGGCCTTGAGGACTTGGACTGGACCGGCAGCCGGAAAAAATGGAGCGGCGTCGCTCGGCCAACTCATGGCAGCGGAAAGGAAAGCGGAGCCCGTCCCGTGGATGGACGGTGCCGGCGGCAGAGCTCCGCCAGACGAAGCACCTCCGTTTTCCCTCGTTCTGTGGTGCTCTATCTACAGGCTGAGTCGTTTGACTGTAATTAAATGTTGTCAGCCGTTGGATTGATTTGGACGGTGGATATGTGGGCTCAAGGCACGGCGTGCCTCGCCTTAGTGAAGGCACTGGATCCCTGTCCGCCATTGGGGTGTGGTCTCGCATAGTCGCATGCCAGCGCAGCTATCCTTTTTATATTTGGGAGTGGGCTGGGAGTAGGTGGCTCGCGTACTTATCTAAAGCTGCCTGTAAATGTTGAGGCCCCGGCAGACTCCGTCCGCCACACCTCTGGTTCCCTCTGGCTCTGGGTGTCCGCCTCATCTACATCACGCTCGTCACTTTCTAGCTTCCACCGTATGGCTACGCCTGACCCTTGATTCGTCGACCACCAAGAATCGGTAAGGAGCTACTCAAGATTAAGGCCGCCGGCAGAGGTTGCTGCAGCAAGGAGCTCCCAATCAAGACTGGAAAGCGGCCGGCCGGCGACAGAGGAAGGCAGGGCGATGGGCATCTCAGGCAGCTGTCTAGCGACTGAGCTGGAGGCCGGCCTGGACATCTGCAGCGCCAAGTGCCTCCTGTCATGTCTGTTGCTGCGCTCGTCTCATCGGCCGGATTAGCTAGGTGGCGCAGTGCGTCGCTTAACTCCGGCGAACGGAGGTGCGTCATTCCGTGGTTATGTTTTCCTCAATTTCCTGCACTTTTAGTAGTAGTACTTAGGAGTACTGATTCACCGAGTGGTAGCAGTATTGTACACCTCGTCAGTCTTCCTTCCTTGCAGGTTCCTCTGTTGCATGCCGTTTGATTTTGGTTGCCGGTGATCCAGGCGCCTGGCTGCTCGATCCATCCGGGGGTTTCCTACGGGTTACAGTTGCGCACTGCTTATCCTGTTTTTCGTGTGTTTGCTTTATTTCCGCGGAAAGTCATGTTGGCTCCTGAGATCTAGTGATCTCGCATTTTTCAAAAACAAATAAAAAAAAACGTATTTAAAAGTTTCAAAAATTTCTGATAAAAATCATGTGTGGTCTTAATGATATATCATACAAATATGCAAACTACAATACGGTTTGGGTTAGACAAGAAACTATATATTGTTCACTACCCAGATCTATACATTTTTCATTTTTGTGGAGCTCAAACCATAAAGCATTTTGCATTAAGATTTTGCACGCTTGTAGAATATATCATTAAGAACATGCATGATTATTTTCAGATGTTTTTGAAACTTCTAACTATATTATCTAGTTTTTTGAAAAAGGCAATATCATTGTAGCTCGGGAGGACCAAATCTCTACTCTTCATTCATCCTTGTACAGTTGTACTCCCAGTCAACAAAATCAATCATTGATCTTTCGCGATAATTAAAAAAACAATCAACAAAACTCTATTTAGATGCAATGGTTGATGCTAATATCACCAATCAAACTCATCGTTACTCCTACACTCCTACACGGCCGAGGCAGGTTGTCGTTCGATAGAGTCATAGAGATGTGCTTGATTCAAGAGTGGATCTCGATGGTTGTGTACCGGACCAGTGAGGCAAGTATCTGACCCGTTCATCTTAGCCATGCAATACCCATCTGATGGTTCTTCTTCCTAAAGACCAAACAACACACACAGTCTAAATAAATTGCTAGGCCCACTTGTCAGCGTCGGACTCCTTTCCTTCTTCCTCCCTCCCCCTGTTGGGCAAGCGATGCTGCGATGGAATGGGGCATGGACAATTTGGAGAGAAGGAATTAGTGATGGGATTGAACTAGCTAGGGAATGTGCCTTTTATCCCTAAACCGTTTGCTCATGGGAATAATGAGTGGGAGTTTAAACACCTAAGGATGCACTTTCAAACCAAATGAGGCAGAATTCATCATCTCCAAACATACAAACAACACATTTCTCATCAGTTAGGCATTGGACAAGACCACAACCGATCCGGTGCACGGGATATGGTGCTAGTTGTGTGCCAAATAGCGGGTGGTTCTTTTTTGGTTCGGTCTTGCACATGAGCATAACGCCACAAGATATTTGGCAACCGAGCACAATCATATTGCTCATGGAGCACCACGCCGACCACGACGTGGATCATGCATCATCGAGGACCGCAAACGGAGGAGTCTGGTTTTCGTGTCTGTCACACGTGCTCAATCCAATAGGAGCGACTGTTGCTGCAACAATGTCTTGGAGACGGCGGTTGGGAACCCAGGAGCCCATCGTCGTCCACCCTGTGTGCACGGCATTATTCTGTTGTGGATTCAGACTGATAGCACAAATTGGATTTCAAGTCGGGCAGAGCGCTAATCAAGGTTTCGAGTGAACTTAACAATGGTACTCGGTCTTTCATCAATCCAATGTCCCCACCCACGGACTAGACTTGAGGGGTAGTGATCCCTTCTAACAATTCACTTTTGGTCGAGTTGGGCAAAATACTCCCTGCCATTTTCAAATAAATGTACTTCTACCTTATAGGGCAAGTCGAACTTATTATTTTTTGACAAACTTTATAGGGGAAAGTACCCGCATTTATGACATTATATTAACACCACTAGATTCATCTTGAAATGAAGTTTCAAAATATACCAATGTGAAATGTTGCCACCCTTTTCTATAGATTTAGTAAAAAAATCGACTTGGTACTCAATCTAAAAGTAGACTTATATTTAAGAACGTGCTCCATTTCTGTGTCCGTTTCACCCCTCGTTTTGTACAGCAGAAATGCCACTCCGCAATAACCAGTTGTCCCGCATATTCTGACGCACACCTCTCTATCGTCCCCAAAAAACCCCGCTCGGCCAAGAGCTAGGGTTCTCCGTCGGTGCCGCTCCTCCCCACCGCCGCCGCCGCGCTCCAGCGCTCACCCCGCCGCCGCACCCTCTAGCGCTCACCCTGCCGCCGGTTACAGTCGTGGCCCGCCTCTCCATTCGACGACATCACGACCCGCAGCAGGGACCGACGCCGACCCGAAGCAGGGAAGACCGTTGAATCGATCTTGTCCTCAATGACCGGCGACGTCTAGCTCGTCCCCGACCTGCCTCCGCTCGAGCAATCTACCTATGATCCAATCCACGGCGCTGTCGCGGCTCGACCTCCTCTTTGCTGCCGAGGGTAACTAGCTTCAAGTCCTTCGGATTGGTAACCTCTTGTTGCTTCATGGACTCCTTCCAAATTCAGCTTAGTGGTCAATTTTGTTCCATTTAGCTATCATTCCAAGTTTATGGACAGAAGCTGTGTGATGGTTTGGTATAGAAGTGCTATGAGTATGTGTGATGTTTTGGTATAAAAATGCTGTGAGTATGTGTGATCTTTTGGTATAAACATGCTATGTGTGATGGTTTGCTATAAAAATTGGTATATAACGAGCACAATTTATTTATAAATGTTGTTATGTATCTATTTGGAAAATCCGAAACACGTGAAAGCAAGTTGGGATGCTGTTGCTCACCGTGTACCCATTCATAATAGCAATGGCGGCCCTTCACTTACCAAAAAATGATAGCGACGGCCCTATGAACGCAATATGTATGACCTTTGCGCTCAGTTTAGTAGCTTGAGGGGTTGGTGTTATTGTAATTTCGTAACCACTAAGATATTTCTTTTATTTTGGTATGTATTAAATTGTACATCGACACAATGTTTTATTATGATTTGACTCTTCATGATTTTAAATGCCGTAAACATAAGATAGGATGAAATTGATGCTATTTTCCGTATGCATGGTGTCAAAGAAGTTTGGGTTAAACTTGGGTCACAAGTATCTGCTCTGTTTGTTGAGACAGAGGAAACCAATTAGGCAACTGATAATACCTGCCACAGAAGTAGTATATACCGCTGGTGACACCTTCACCTCAGCTTTTGCCGTAGCTTTGGTCAAGGGGAAGCCTAAGAAAAAGTGCATGCGATTTTGCTGGTACTAAAACCACCCTTCAGTCCATTTTTTATTTTGATTTAGTGGCATGTTGATCTGCAACTATATTTCTTGAATTTCAGTTGCTGCCGCCTCACTATGTGTTCGAGTAAAGGGAGCCATACCTAGTATGTCTTGCAGAGAAACATAGAACACTGATTCAGGAGTTATAGGTCTGTTGTTTTTAGAGGCTTGTCCGGTTATGGCTGAGCTTTACTATTGTTACACATTGCCTGTATGCTCTTTGCCTTACTTTCTATCTGATGTTGTCTTGTCTTATGTTTACTTTCCACATTCTGAATCTTCATTACCAACTTTGAACATGAAACTGGATCTTCTGTTTTTTCAGAACATAAAACATTGGGACCGTTCCTTCTCTGAACTCAGACTTCGGCGAACTGCTTTCAACTCAAGGGGAGATATTAGAGATACATCAGTAGAGGCAAATTTTGTCGAAGCAGCAAAAAAGGATATCTGAGATCGCTGTGCTCGTTGATCGCAGGTAAGGCTGTTTTACCTATGGCAATAAAATATTCCTTCTCATTATTGAACATAAATATCAAGCAAGTTTATTGTCATGTTTTCTTCCGGCATCATTAACCTAGTTCATGTTCTGTTCTCGACATGATTTGAATATATGTCCAGCAGCCCCCTTATTTCCTTGAACTTATAAAATTCTTCTTGCATGACTATTAGTCCATGTGCCCATAATTTCAACAGAACTGCAACACATTCAGATGCTCAATACTTGGCTAGCAATTAATATGCACATGGCATCTTCTTGACAGCTCATTTCCTGTGCATCTGGTGGTCACATTTACCTAATTTCTCTTGAGTTCTGACTAGTGTGACCATTAGGGAATGTTGATAACTTATGATAAGTGCTCCTTCTCTGAACTGAACCTAGGTTGATTGACATATGAGGCAGTGTGTCTGCTATACGCATAGTTTCAGGTCAACAACACTCATTATTTGCAAAATTTCTGATATTTTTATACACATGCATCTCATCATCAAGGTGCGGGTTTGTGATTGCAGTTATCTGTTCTACTGCTGTTATTTGATTGTGATCTGCAATGATCAGCCTGGTTTGGTTCTATATGAACTTCTTGCCATGCTGCCCCTATTACCGTTTTCTTCTTTCATTTCGTCTTGTGTGCAGTCTCTACAGTATTGTGAGGTTTTAGACTAGTGTGTTGATTGTACACTAAGTGTAAGCTCTGAACTTGACAAGTTGAGCTATGCATATCCAGAAGAACTGTTATCAAACTGTATAAATCCCTGCACCTTCGGTCTTAGCAGTTATATTATGTACATGGCCTTTTATAACGGAGCATTAAATTTTTTTAGTGCATGGCCTCTTTTAATGGAGCTTTTATTTTTATACACTAATGGATCTCTGTCTGTTAGTACTTTATAGCTGATTGGTTATGCTTTAAATTTCGCTAACTCTTATGGTCTGGTCTCAAGCTATTTAGCATTTTCTAATTGGTTTGTTGAACTTGTGGGCTGTAGCGATCTGTGATATGCTCATATACACATCTCCAATTTTATTATTGGATTGTTTATGTAACTATGAAACACCGCAAACCCTCCAATGCACTTATTAACTACCTCGATGTTCATTAGATCATAGTCCTCGTTTATCTTTGCAAAAAAAATATCCAGTTTCTTATTTAATCATAGATGCACTGATGTGCAGTTCTTCTGCTTGCAAATATGAAGCTGACTGTGGTTGAGTACTGAAATCGCTTTAAACATCACATAGCATTCTAGTGTCCTGATCGAGTGATTGTACCCTTATATTTGTTTATTTTCTACCTGTACACTTTCTTTTACATCTGTAGTTCACATATTCTGAATCTGGCACTCGCCCAACCCTTGTTAATTAAACTTTGGTGCTCTTTGTTTTTCTTCTGGTCAGGTTTTGTAAAATGTCGCCACAACTTATTGGAGTCATTGTTGGTGGGGTCATCACTATATTTATTTTTGTAGTCACCAAACTCTATGAGCCTTTTGCTGATTATCTTGGACTATCAAATCCTCTTGACCGTAAACGTCGAATGGACGATTACAAATACTGCGTCCAAAGAGTTGTTGATCTTAGAGATGCTCTTACTCGTATTGATGCACAACCTTCTTCTCAACTGTCAAAAACTTGGCTGCAGCGTGTTAAAGACTTGGAGGCTGATAAAACAATAATTCAGTCTAGATTTGATAATGTTGGTGGGAATCACTTCAAGCGGTGGAAGGTTGTTAGGAAAGCCACTAAAGAACTTAAGAAAGCCGAAGACCTTGCCCTCCAGTATAAAGATCTTTTTCTTGAGCCAAAACCAAGGCCACGCCCCGTCAAGCGTGTACAGTTGGAGAAAATGTTGAAGATGGAGCCTTACAAGACAATGCTGTTTCACTTTATTAAAGACAAGGACTGT
The DNA here is from genome assembly GCA_947311845.1 of Poa pratensis. NCBI lineage: Eukaryota > Viridiplantae > Streptophyta > Magnoliopsida > Poales > Poaceae > Poa > Poa pratensis. Next base: position 20,723,872 of record CAMZMU010000035.1, read on the forward strand.
TGTTTGCTAGGTATTTGGGGGATGGGTGGAGTTGGTAAGTCAGCATTGTTGAAGCTGATCTCAACTTGTCGTTCAGAATATGCTGATCCTGAGGAATACTTTGAGATATTGCTTGTTCACACTGGGAGGGATTGTACTGTTCCTAAGGTTCAAAAGGATATTTGTGAACTACTTGGGTTGGATGTCATCAGCTCTGAGGGAGGCCAAGGGGATGTGATATGCTCCTACCTAGAAGACAAGAGTTTCCTACTCCTCTTGGACGATCTGTGGGAACCTTTAGATTTGACAGCTGTTGGGATCCCTGATGCTCCAACGACACGAGCTCTAACGCAGAAAGTTGTTTTGTCGTCTCGAATGGAGGTTATATGCTCCACAATGAATTGTGGCCAGAATATCATTCACATGGTGTGCCCTAGTGAACAAGTTGCTTTGGACATATTTTCTGATGCGGTGGGACCTGAAGTCATGAATGATGAACGGATACCTCCGCTCGCGCACATGGTAAAATGCTTGCATCTTAGCTCATCTTAATCTCTATGAATGTTTCTTGTCCCTGTACAAGTTACAATGATTTATTTGATCATTGAAACTGATTTATATTATTATTTAACAGATTATTGAAGAGTGTGGTCGTCTCCCTGAGGCATTGCGCAAGATTGGCCTTGCTATGTCCTCTAAACGTGATGTTGGTGATTGGGAATATACCATTGAACTCCTGAGGCAATCAAAGCTCCATATAATCACACATAAAAATGAAAACTTACTTGACCGTCTAAAATGGAGTTATGATCAGTTAGAGGACAGCTGGAAGCCTGGATTTTTATATGCTCCCTCTGGCATGAAGGAGACAGCATACCATTGGATAAGCTCTTCCGGTGGTGGAGAGGTATGGGTTTATTAGATGGCCCCAATGCCTATATCGAGGGATCTTATAAAGTCAGAGAGCTTCAAAATGCATCATTGCTGGAAAAGGGGGATAATGGACTATGTACGTCTGAAAGAACTCACGTCAAAATGCATGATATGCTTCGTAAGATGGCCATGCGCATTGTCATTGATAGTAAAGAAGATTGGGCATGCAATTCATCTTGTAGACCAGCCCTTACAGAGGCGAAGTGGTATGAGGTGCAGAAGGCCTGGCCATCGTCAAAAGACATAGAGGTGTTGGAGAGGAAAAGGAGTGTCAAAAAGGAACATCGGTCCTCACAGCTGACAATGTTGATTATTCGGCATGCTTTATATATGGAATTTAATGGTTTATTTGCTAACATAGTATTCCTTGACCTGGAGGGCTCGCCATATACATCCTTTCCATTGGAGATTTGCTCAATGCTTAAACTGCAATACTTGAACTTGTCATCAACAAGAATTACCGAAATTCCTGGGACATTGGTTAAACTTTCAAAGCTCAAGTTTCTGTATCTTCGAGATAATTGTGCTCTTCGTCGTATAGCAGAAGGTGTCCTAGGGAAACTCAAAAATCTTGAAGAGTTAGATCTTTTCTGCACGAGTTCCATGCGCATCAAATCTCTTATGAAGGGTCTAGGAAGCACAGTCGTGGACTTGAGTTTGATCGGGTTTACAGTGAGGTCAGAATCTGAGCTACATGAATTGGCACAACTCCAACAGGTGCGCGCAGTGTCCATTTGCTTACATCAGTTCGATGATGAGTTTATTAATCTTCAGCTGCTCTCAGAAATGAAAAAATGTCGTGAAATTTGTATCATTGATTCCCCTAATGCCACTGAGTTAGTAGCTCAAGGTGCACAAGATATTCTTCCCTACCTACAATCATTTGAAATAAGCAATCTGCCGAACCTGCGTAGAGTCATCTTGAGCAGAACATGGATGAGCGTGACAACAATCAATGTGTCAAACTGTGGGAAGCTAATAGATCTGGGATGCATTCGGCAGCTTGTCAATCTGGAGCAACTCACAGTCTCCTGTTGCAAAAAGATGGAAAAAGTCGTGTCCGCTATTCCTGGCAGAAATCAGGATGTTGTTTGCCTCCCTAAACTGAAGAAGATCCACCTGCAGGAGTTACCTGAGTTGTCCATTGTGTCTGAGGTTCATCTTCAGTTGGATAGCATTTCACATTTTTGTGTAGTTGGCTGCGGAAAATTGATTCGTTTGCCAGTTTAGCAACCTAACCGGACCAAAGTCAGATTGGATTGTGATGCAGCATGGTGGAATGCAGTAAATGCAAAAATAGAAAATCAGGATATGCTGGAAAGTTTCCGTACACACTCTTCTTGGATGTAGAAGATCAGGGGTTTGGTAAGTTCCTTTTTCTCTTCAGTAACAACACATGCAGGAGATGAAGTAGTCACCTGTATTATGTGCTTTAATCATTTTCCATCTTGATTACTTAGACTGCCACAGCATGGATTTGTAGACCAGCATGGCAGCACGTGACGAGGCATCTTTACTCGGGCGTACACTTTTTTTATTCATGTGTCGGTTTTTTTTTTCAGTGGGTGGTAGTGGTTTAACATACTAGCACGAGCCTTTAACTTTGTATTGAACTGTATTTTTTAAACGCTAGTGGAGCACTGGATACCTGCCTATTTAGTATTTTACCTTTGCAAGTAGTACTTTTGAAGTTTGAATCAATTGATGTTTCATATGCCATGTCATATCCGAATAGTTCTGCGCATGATTCCAAGGTGACAAGACACCAATTAATTTATATAGGAATATGTGTGTAGTACAATTTATCAGAATGGGCCTTACTCAAATTACCAAACCAATAATTAGTTTCTCCTTCTCCTGTCCATGGTTCCGTGTTCCAATAATTTATATAGGAATATGCGTGTGCGTGTGTGTGTGCGTGCATGCTAATTACTGGAGGCCCTGTTGCCCTACTTAATGTGAGGTGTACTCCATTTAAGTATGGCACCTCTCATCGACCATAAGGATTGAACATGGGTCGTTGGGAAAGAACAACCTCTCCCACTAGGCCAAAGGCTCCTCTGCTTTGTAAATGTTCGCTCCAGATTGTTCCTCCAATGTATTGATCATCTAGTAAATTGTAATTAGCGAAAGTCATTACCCATCGCCGATCAATGTAGAGTGTTATGTTACTGCGCCGCTTGTTTGTTCCGCTGTTATTTTTGTAGCTTATGGTTTTATGTTTTATTGCTGTTAGCTGCTGTGATTTCCTTTGTTCCACTCCCAACTAGTACTGAATGGTTGGTTAGTTGAAGCAAATTACAGTTGCACATCATGTTCAATCTTACCATTGCAACTGGGCTATGCCATGCTTTAATTTAGAAGGCATTTGCAAAATATTGTGAATTGTTGTAGACTGTATTCTTTATGCTTCCATTCCTTGATGAAGGAGCAGCACAGGTTGGAGTTGGTACTTACTGGTAGGTCAGTTTGACATCCTAATAGCCTGAGACTCTTGACAGTTAAATATTTACGCCCTTGATACTAGACCGGAGCATATTTTGGCCAGCCAGCCCTTAGTCATCTCTCACGTGAGCATCAAGCCTACCTAAGCGAACCATATTAAATATTCAAGTTCAGCTCAGCTTGAGATTTCAAAATATCTTGGCAAATCAATCCTACTCCCTCTTGATTTACCCAAATATAGCAATAAATAAATCAGCAAAAAAATTCTATCTAAAATCGAAGTTGTTGTGATTTGCAGGTATCAGGAGGACGCAAACATCTGCTGCTGGTTTTCAACAAGAAGTTTCTTTGGAGTCCGTTGAGGAAAATGGCTTGGTGCTTGATGAAACCGTTTGTGGTAGTGCAGAAAAGATAGTGAAGAGAAGTGTAATAGATGTGGATGATGGAGTAAGATGTGGAGGTTGCAAAGTATCTAGGAAGAGAAACTTCTATGGCTGAGTTCTTTTTGTTTGGTCCTGATGTGTTTCGGTGCAAAGACCTGAAGGAGGCTCTGTAGTGTGGTGGGAGTTTGTGGTCTGTTTGGTTGCTTTCAAGCCCTTAATTCAAAAAAAGAAGAAGTTGAGAACATCTGGACTGGCTTTACTCTTCATCAGTTCATCTTACTTTGCGATGCCCATCTACAGGGCCTTATATATGTCGTGCTTGTCTACTTGAGGAGGCAATTATCAAGTATTATATCTGTATGTATCTATGACAACTTCGAAATTCTGGACAGTGGTATCTCAACGTAGAGATGTCACAACCAACCATATTTTTCTCAAGGAAACACATTTAGTCTGATCCATGGCATACAATTCAATATAGGATATATGCACTAGAGATAAACACATCATTGGTCACTCAACTTAAACTAGATTAGGAATACTAGCTAAATGCCCTTGCGTTGCAACGGGTAAATAAATTTTATACGTGTCTACAGCTCTAAAAATCATACTTATTTTGGCCGAAGACAATTAGAAATATGTTAGATTTCAATCAAAGTATTATTCGAAACAATTGTCTCCAAACAAAAAACAAATATCGGTTATTTCCAGTCTTCTCTGCTTGCATCATGGATATGCAAGTCAAAATACATAAAGTTATGCGCCTCCAAAGGATCTTGAAAATTGCAGTGGCATTTTTCAAAGGATGAAAATTGCAGTGGCATTTCTCGATTTCGCATGAATTTCAGTGGCATATATCTAATTGGTTTTGGCGTTGTTCTACGGCTGCCTTCAGAAAAGTACAAGATTGTGTCATGGATGAATAAAAGGCTTAAAGATCTCATAGATTTGCTAGTCTATTTTAATTTTATTTTTGTAATCGATATAATCGTGTACTCTTTGTTGGTTTAATATATGTGAAAAATTCAAAAAAAAAACCTAGAAAATAATCTAGATGTGATGCCTAACTTCAGACACGCAAACTTTAGTACCACCTTGGTTAGCTAAGGGAAAAGAACCATCGGCATGTCTATAAAACGAAGCACATGGTCAACCGTTTTGCATACAACCTGGCCGGACGGAAACTAAATTCGTCCTACAACTTGAAGAAGACGGGGAAAAAATTAATTTTTTTATCCGAGTGGTGCCCAGTCGGGTGGGGCGACCTGTCGACTTGTTCAGGGAGGTCGTGAGCCGGAAGATGTTGACCCAAGCGACGTTACTGTTTCCCTTGACAGGAAAACTGAAAAAAAGATTGTATATGTTGTCCCTGCTCCCTCGCAGAGGCACAGGGAGAAGGGAACAAGATATTGAGTGGATGATTCAAGTTTTTTTACGGTCAACTGTTGTATATATATTGCTTAAATAAGAAGAGCATTTCATTATAAGGATTTAAGAAAAATTACAAAACATTAAGATTTTTTTAAACATCAAAGACTTACGACCTTTTGATATTTCTTTAAACTGATTATTTAATAAATTCACATAAAAATCCATAGATGTCATATTTCTACATGTTATGTAAACATAGATTGTCGAGTTAAATTGAATGTGTTTCAATTGAACATCACATTGTACGTTTCTATTTTACAAAAATGTGCTAGCAAGCATTTTTTGTAGTTCTTAATATCTAAAGCGTCTTATAGTGGAGGAGTGAACATAGCGAGTATATGTTTTATAACATCCCATTTTGGGGTCAAGAAGTTTGTGGCATTTCATAAGAAATATGGTTATGTGGCGATGCTCTTTAGGATGTTAGGTTGTATTGCGATTTACTATATCTAGTTTTCTTGAAACTATTTTGAAGAAAAAACACGGAAAGAATCGACTCGATTCGAGTGGATGTTCAAATTTATACAGAATTGAAGCATAGGTATCCACTACATAAGAATTTGGATAGCATCGTTCATTTGATCAAAAGACAATCCATAAGAAAAATCCTAAAATCTTGTAATTATTTATATATAAATTCCTACGATCTAAAGACGCCCTTTATCTTGCGTGCGGACCTGGAGATTGGCACGTCTAACTTGTCCGTAGTAAGCAACTCTAACCGACTGAACCACCTAGGAGTCAACTCGTCAACCAAAGCCCGGCCCTCGGCACCTCCCTGCCCCTGCACTGCTTCGGAAGAACTCGCAGAAACCCCCTCGAATTTATTTTATCTTGCGATTTCCAACTCCACAAGAAAAGCAGAGAAACCGGAAAATCGAGGGGAACAGAAACAGCCCAACTATCTCAAGCCCTAATCCCCAAATCCTGGTCTCCTGAGTTCGCCGGCGCGGCTGGCCGGATTTAGGGGAGGGTCGTCCGCAGCCAAGGCATGGGGAGTCGGAGAGTGACGACGAGATGGTGAGGGTTGTGGCGAGGGCGCGCCGTCGGGTCCCCGAGGGTGCGACAAGGAATCCGTCACGGCCACTGCCTCCTCCGCTGCCGCCGCCGCCTCCAGCTCCACGGCGCACTGGGCTTCGGCGAGCCTACCCGGTATCCGACCTATCCTCTTGTTCCGCAGCATCTGTTTTTGTTGTACAACTGGATTGCCCACGCTATCTTCCTTTCCGATCAAAAATCAGGCTATGGAAATCGAGGCCCCGGTAACTGCTCGCATTGATCTTGAACCGCTACCAGCGTCTACTGATCCTGAACAACGACGAGCTTGGGGAAAAAACCACTCTCCGAAGAGAGCGGTGAAGTGGGTCGCGTCCTCGTCGGTGGCCGCTGATCTCCTGCCCGCTGATCTTGAACCCCTGCGCACCGATCTTGCACATGGACAACGTCGGGAGTGGAGTAAGAAGTTGGTGCCGTCATCGTCGGAAGCTGATCTTAAACCCCTACCAGTGCCCACTGATCTTAAACAGCAGCAAGCTCGGTTGTGGAGGAATAAGTTGATGATGTGGGCTGCGGCGGTGATGGATGTGACGAGCTTGAAGATGTGGGCTGCGTGGATGCCCATCTTTGTCATGGTCATGCTTGTCATGTCCACCATCTTTCTGGAGGAAGACAACCACGACTATGCCGACCAGCGATTGCTGTTTCCCGGTAATTAACCTCTGCTCCGCCTTCCCTGTGCTACTTCTTCGCCTGAATAACCCTCTCTTTTGTTGCTCTGGGATTAACATGATCTAGTGAAGTGACTACATGGGAAGGATTTGGTGCAGTTCTAGTTCTGGCTGCACACTGCCATAGATTATGCTGCTATAAATATTTTAGATTCAATAGGTTATGAGCCCCATGGACTCACTAAATGTCATACCGGAAACAGTAATGAATAATGTATCTTACTTTGCAGGTATCCCTAATACGTTGAATGTTGTCTCTGGCGTTTCGCTCTCTCTTGTCGGTCTGATTGGGCTCATCATGTTTTACTTCAAAAACTATTTTAGTCTACCGTGCGGACTCAACGTTCATACCAATTTTGATCACATTCTAATTCAAATTAAGATTTGAAGCACTCTAATGTTATTCCTACTGGCAGCTCACGGAGGGAGCTTTTAACACGGACTCTTCTCTTTGTTGGCTTTACTGTTGTTGGTTTTGGTACATTGTACCACCATCTCAACCCGAAAAATACACGTTGCCACAAATTTCCAGTAAGTCTTTCCTATATCTTCTATGCCGTACATCTAATATTCCGCACCATGTTTGTAAATAAATTCCTATTTTGTCTCACATGCCCCAACAAACTTGTTTACTCTAAATTTTGTGGCATAGACTAAATGGACCTCCTTTTGCTCCTGGTTTCTTGATGTTTAATATACTGAAGGACGATTTGTTTGTCTGTCCAGATGATGATTGCTTTCGCATCTACAGTGAGCATTTTCGTTGTTGAATGGTTTGATGAGTGGATAGGCAAAAGGTCCCTTGCACCGCCTTTTACACAATCAAACTACTGGTTGTGGGCAGCAGGTTAGTGTTATTCTTGTTCAATATCATCCAGATGCATGCATTTCCATTGTTTTTGTAGATTTCTATTTGTGATTCGCCTTAATGCACTGGGTTCTTTGATAGCTCGTTTCTCACAACAAAAAAACTCATGCTACTTTTTACTGAAAGCTGAATTATGGTTCTTGGTTATAAATAATAGTTACCTGGAAAAATTCATAGAAAATCCAGTTGAAGTCTTATCATTCCCTTTTTATTCTCTCAACTATTAACAGGTGCCTAGGTGATTCCTTTACCTTATCATGTGTGCGCTATCTAGATATTCATATAACAGTTAGCAGCCCAATTGATTGATATAAAGCAGTATACCCATTACTTTTGTTGGTTGTCAGATCTTGATGAAACTACTGCGATAACGGGCCATGCAGAAGCATTTCTTTTAAGTTTAATATAGTGCGGCCTAAGTTACACTATCTAATTTTGTTGTTCTGATATTTAAAAATAATTCCAGGTTTCTACCTCCTTGCGAGAGTTGGAGACGTTGCAGACAAAGCTATATATAAGTGGACGCTCCAGATTCTTAGTGGTCATACTCTTGAGCATCTTTGCGCTACCGTGGCAACTGCTTTATCGACTCTCGCATTAGTAAAAAGGTCAATTAAACTTGAACCAGAAAGGTACGAACTGTATACTCCATGAACTGCATGATATTTGTACTTTTAGCTTTTTTACTCTTGAGCATTGGTGTCGTTGAAGAACTATTACTGTTCCGCTATAGTTACTCTTCAGTGTTTATTGTATCACATACAAAATATCATGTAATAGTTTTTGCAATTGCACGACCAACTTAATTAACTATAAATTGTTTGTTTTGCATAACTGCACATAGTTGGCCATCACCATTAGTCCATAATAATTTGTAATTGTGTTATGCTGATGGAGGTGTCCTTCTAATACAATATTAGTCATTACATGGAACTGGTTGATCTGACATTTTCCTTCGTTTTAGTCACAGGACCCCAGTGTATCATCAATTGACGCTCGTTTTTATGGCATGCTTATTTGTCCCCAGAATGATCTGCATAGGGGTGCTTGACATTGTCACTGAGGTAAACGTGCAATAATAGCTTTACTTCCATATGCCCCTTCTGCATTCTATATGCTTTCTTTACTGTTCAGTAAGATGTGGTCATAAAAAAGATATCATGTAAGGAAAATTATAAGCAAAATAAATGAAATGTAACGTAGTTGGAAATCCATAATACATAACCATTAACTTGATTAATATGATGTTAAATGCAGTTTGCTTGCAAGTTAGGACTATGATGGTTGATATCTGTGCATGGATGTTTAAAGTTTTGGATAACCTTATTGACTTTATGCTTAGTTATGCAAATTAGACAAGTGTTTTGCCATGTTTGATTTATTGACTGTGTTGATGCTTTGAATCAGGTTCTTGAAACTATGTATGAAATCATCATTTCTCTGTGGGAGTTCGGTGCCCATTTGGTGGCTCAGTTTGTTTTCTATGCCATGACCTCTCTGAAGCAAGCAGTTTCTAAAACCCCACATCATACTCGACTGGTGATGACCCCACACCCTGGCCTTTGGGGGATGGACCTCTACAAGAGTAAGGTGCAGAAGTTCCTAGAAAGTAAGTTATCGCATGATTCCATCTTGGGATTATGGGGTACTTCGGGTGTTGGTAAGACCCGGCTTCTGAAAGTCATCAGTGGTTGTTACAGAGATGCGAATTCTCCATTTCGCCATATCTTAGTTCTTCAAGATGGCAACGTCAGAGGTATGCAGCATGATCTGGCTGTGTTTTTGAACTTGAACTGGAATGCCATGTCTTCGTCACAGGAGCATTACCGAGCCTACATTATCTCAGAGCATCTAAAGCACACCAGCTTTCTTCTGCTGTTAGATGATGTGCAAGATGGACAGCTGGATTTGGCGTCCATCGGCCTACCGATGCCACTTGACAGTAGCCAAAAGGTGATTCTGACATCGAGGAGCCAGGCTGTCTGTGGCCGCATGGGGTGCACCGAAGCCAATACTGTTGAAATGAAGTGTTTAGGGGACGAAGATGCGTGGAACCTCTTCAAGTACAGGGCGGGAGTCGAAATCACTGATGATCATGGTGAAGTTTATAAAATTGCAAAACTGGTAATCTATATTCGTATAATATCTCGTCAGCCATACTTTTGACCTACAAAAATTGTCCTTGTAGTAACTAATTAGATTTTGCAAGCAGATGGTTTCGGCGTGTGGAGGCTTGCCTAGAGCCATCTGCTCCATTGGCATAGGCATTGCGGCAGCGACGTCCTGTGGAACGAATCCCGATGATTGGTGGTATGCCTATGAGCGATTCAAGGCTAAGAATTTGCCACCTGATCGAATGGAAGAATATGTGGATGTTTGGTTTAGGTACGTGAAAACTCTCTTTCAAGGGGTGATAACAGATAGTGCAATCAGTCAATCAGTTAGAGGCTTGAACGTGGTGAATAAATTTTCTATCCGTAAATAATCATCACAGGGTTGAATGGGGACCATATTTGCACAGATTCATTTTCACCTTCATACCGTTAATATCAAAGTTTTGGAAATCAGACGTGGTGAATAAATTTTCTATCCGTAAATAATCATCACAGGGTTGAATGGGGACCATATTTGCACAGATTCATTTTCACCTTCATACCGTTAATATCAAAGTTTTGGAAATCATCGGGATTCATGTCCCCGAACAGTCCATCAGCTTCCTTTGTTGATTATACATGTTCTTCTTGAGGACAATTTAAGCCTTTTTTTTTTTGAGATTGACAATTTAAGTCATTTGATGCTAGAATACTGATGGAACATGGAACTGAAGAATCTGTCTTGTTAGGTGTAGTTGTAACTTTAACTGGACCAATACTACCTGGTTATGTAGTTGCATGGTCCTTGAGGTCAATGTCTGCCTCTCTAAGGTCCTCTTGAGTCCAGCGCATATACTTGCATGCAAAGATTTAGTTTTGGTAGTCCCAGGAGTGTATTAGGTGCCATTTTGCTATGTTGATTAAGTTCTCCCTGTTGACCATCTAGTGGCATCTACTGGCAGAGTAAGGACATATGGTGACCTTTAATGTAGAAAGATTGGTGGTATGTGAAGGTCCCCAATCTTTGAGATCTATAACCTCTGAGGTTTAGTTTGGTTATGAGGTGTAACAAGCCACTCTATTCCTTTAATTTTTTTAATGCAACTGTTTTTAAATGATCCTGAAAAGCTTTTGATGGTTAGAGCAGAAAAAATCATGACAAATAATTCTGTACCTGTCATTAATATTGTCTCTGAAGTAATGCTGTATATCCCCTTTTCCAGATGAGCTGGCATAAAAACATTTACACTTTCCAGATACCCATTCTTAAATTTTCTTTCAGATCTGTTTTCTTTTGACTTATCCTGACATGAATGCTCTGTTAGCCACAAGTTTGCTAGGATATTTTTGAAAAAATATTTTGTTCCTCATGTACTTGTGCTTGATAGTATAGATTGATTAAACTGTTTGAAATCACGTGAACCGAGCAGTGGCCAGTTGGTTAGAAGCACCTGCGTTTGAGGCGCAGCCTCCGCAGGGTGCCACACTCCACTCCTCCACTATGCCAACGTATAGTTAAGGAAGGGAACTTCCCTATTTAACAACCCTTTTTTAGCTTAGATCACTGGATTTGAGCTTGATATTATAAAATATTGATTGATTAAACTGTTTTGAAGTCACTGGTTTTGTGCTTTATTATGACACTTAAGATGGCTACTAAAATATTGAATTAAGTGACGATGAAGAAAAGAAATAGTTTGATGATAATGAGATAACCATCAAAATTGATGACCTGTGAAGCAACCAAACATGCATCAAACCGTTAAATGCTGCATATCTGTAGGATACCGACTGCCCTTATCCTTTGTTGACTTTGCTACTAAAACTTATTAGAAAGGTGTCCAGCTTGAGTGTGAAATAGGATTTATGTGATAAACCAAAGCCATAAAAAAAGAAGAAGAGTGGAATCAAATGCATTTGCACAGAAGTGCATCTAATTGCTATATTTTACCTTTTTCTTACATTACTTGCTATATTAACTTGATATAAGCCTAAAGGTTAGGTTTGCAGTTGTTTTGGCTCTTGAAGTATGCACTTTTGTCATATGTCCGCTGATGCTAACTGTTGTCTCTGGTTTCAGGCACCGAAGAATGCGGATATGAGCGAGTTAATTTGTAGTTGCTTTACACAGTCTGACAATGAAGAACAAATTAGTTGGATGCCTTATGTAATTTATACTCTCTCCCAACACGTGTTAATTTAGTGCTAATTATCTCTGCCACATCGATGTTTTGTCGGTGGCAAAGAATTACGTATCAAAATCGCTTGCTGCCTAGATGGATATAGTACTTGCCATTGTTTGTGTTCTTGTGAGTTTATTACTTGGTTTGCTGAAGGGTTGTGTCATTTTCCCCGTATTAATTTCGATATTGATAATCTCAAACGCGAGGGCGTAATGTGTTCAGGTTACTCTCCCTTTCACTATCCATGCAAGTGCTGCTGGATATTAAGTTGGGTCGTGAGATGTCACATCATGCAAGTAGTATATGTGAAGTACATATACTGCTCATCCTTTTGCCAACAAATCCCTTAAACAATAAAGTCATCGCTGAAGTAAGTCTATTTATCTGCTCACCCCGAGCCTCGACCCCCGCCCGTGGCTTGCCCCGTTTCATCGTTACATATTTCACACAACACTCTGACCGTCAATTACAAGAGGCTGAGGCCACCACACTACTACCCAACTCGTCATCAGCGGTTGACAAGTGACACTGAGAGTGGAATCATGCCACCACCCGGAAACCAATTCACAGTCCATTCATCTGGCCTATACTATTTTGATCATTATTGGTAAACAAATTCTAGTTACTCCTCTCTCCTGCAACATTGCCTCCTCTCACCTTCGCTACATTGCCTCCTGCTCTCACCTTCGCCGCCACCACCGACATCTCTCCCTCATCTCCCTTCCGTCGTCGCCTCCTCCTAGGACCCCAGCCTCTGATACATCACAACTTCTTGGTGATGCCTCTGTCCTTTTGCGGATCCTCCGTAGTGCAAGCGACAATGGTGACGTCCACCTGACACGCCCGCAATGGCCGTACGGTCAAAGCGATGCGCCCCAGCCTCCCATGGTGCCCTCCGAGCGAGACGTAGGCCATGTCATTGTCGTTGTTGACGAAACTGGCCAGGAAGCGGAGCGGCACCGGCCTCCCATGGCTCCCGTGCATGCACATCGCCCTGAGAAATAAATGAATCGCATTTGATTAGTTGAAACTTGAGAGGATAGAGGTGGATTGATATTGTTTTGAGATGAGGGGCTTTGGTGCAAAACAAAATACACTCGTGAGACCTGCCAACGCCAGATCATCAAATACGTAGCGCCATGATCACTAGTGATCGTAGATGAGCTACTAAGTCTAAAAGGGTATTCTCAAAGTAAGAAGACTGAAGTGAACCTCGTCAACAAGCAGGAGGATTACTCATTTTTGATTCCCTAGATTATTAATAAACCGATTAAATGAAACCAAGCAATTATCCGTCGTAGTCTAGGTGATTATTAAATAAACCGATTCTCTAGATTATTCACTGAATATCATTTTATTTTCTTACCCAAAAAAAAGTTATAAAATAAACTTTAACTAACTGCACACCGCAGGCACGGTATTTTGGTGAAGTCGTCGCTGAATTTGGTTGCATCTGCAGATATCGTTCGTGCTCCATGGCGAGGTTCCGTGCGGTGCTCATCTTCCTTGTCCGTCAGATCAGAAACGAACGGGTCGCCACCGCCAGGAAGGGTGGTCAAGAAGCACAGCAAAGAAGAGCTCATCGATTTCTTCAGAGGCATCCAGGACGCCATTGCCAGGGACTCGCCCAAGCCGTCCAGGAGGACGAGGAAGCCATCGCCGGCCGATCTGTTTGAAGACGGCGGCGAGGAATCATACGGTAACTGGAAAACACTCAACTAGAGCAAAACATGGCAAATATTTGAACACATTTGTTTCTTTTTTTTCTGGAACATATGCTTGTCGTGACAATGAAGGCACAGTGGCTTGTTTTTTCAGAGGAAGTGCACCAAGACGGGCAGCCAAATCTGGAGGACATGAAGGTGGCTGAGCTGAGGGAGCTGGCGAGGGCGAGGCGGATGAAGGGTTACTCCAAGCTGAAGAAGGCTGAGCTGATTGACCGTTTGAAGGGGGGTTTGGTCTCATAATTTGGTCTTTTTGTTCGGGCCCAAGAACAGGCAGACCTCGCTGACTATTTGGCCGTGCTGTACTGACCAGAATGGTCTAGTTAGAATCGATATTTGTTTTGGCTGGTCTTGTGTTGTAATTTTTGATAAATCTGGCCCTTTTGATTAACTAAATACATATATGGTCTCTTTTCAAAATTATTTTCAAATCTGGCCTCTTGATGTTGGCGCCAATGAGGATGGATCCCAACTTGTTCAGTTCGGCGCCATACATAAAGTTACATAATTTTCCTAAGGATTTAGAATTTTGCCATCCTTGTTGGAGCCGACCTAAGGGCCAGATTTAGAAATGGTTTTGAAAAGAGGCAAGATTTGAGATTTGTTTCGCAAAAAGGCTATATTTGGCAAAAAAAAAAATCTTTTGTTATCTGCACACTTTGGTGATATCTTCAATCGGCACCGTGAGGCCTTACTGGTCAGCTCAATTGCATGGTGACACGGAAGCTCCTCGATTCAGTTGAGGGTGTTTGGTTCAAGGAAAAGTGAGAAAATTGCAAAAACCATCACAATTGGTGGTCAAGCTATAAAAGACTACTAGTTTCTACCGAATTCACAAATCGTCACCACTATCCGTTGACACGTAACAAAAAAACCATCACTTCGACGCTAACCGTCCTCGACACTCAGTTAAGTACGAAACTGACCGATGGGGCCCGCTGACGAGGTTATACTAAACGGGTACCCTACCATGAGGGTACCTGGTGCACGTGATGACTAAATCCCAATTGTCGGTAACCCGATGAGGCCCATGAAGGAAGGCCCAAGACGAAGATTGCTTCCCAAGTTTAGGCATAGTCGGTTATAGTTTCCTTACATGTAAAGTCCTAGTCGGTTACGTACCAGAAACCTAGCCCCTTTATAAGGGCTGGGAGGGTGCCCGATAGAGGACACGCAATACCAGAGCCTCCAAACCCTAGCGAGATCATCCCCTTGCTAGACCTTTGTAACCGCGGCATATTCCACAATCAATACAGACAGGCAGGAAGTAGGGGTGTTATCTCAGTCGAGGGCCCTGAACCTGGGTAAATCCCGCTTGTCAGCCGACGATTCTACTAACACTACGCGTTCTCTACCACATAAATCTAACCCTAGGTACTCAACTATGGGTATTGCCGAGGACACCCCTCGTCAATTGGCGCCGTCTGTGGGAAGAGGTAGTGTTGGATCCACGGTTTCGCCGGTTCTTTCGTCAAACGGCAATTCGCCGACCACATCCGCAAACGGCAAATCGCCAGCAAGCTCGACTAACGTCGGTTCCACAGGCGATCACTCGCCAGCTTCGAAGATCGCATCACAAAAAACAATCAAACCATACTCGCCAGAAGCTCAAGAGGCTTTTGCTAGCCTCGCCTCAGGTTTGGATTTAATTGTTGGAAAACACAATTTTTTCGTCGACAAGTTTGGTGTGCAGGATTTGACCGATCCAATCGCGACTGAGGCACCCAAAGCTCCGTCGACTAGGATCGCATCGCCAGCAGGCATGGAAGATGCCTCGTCACAGATCGACCTGATCTCACCGCTAGGATCTCCAGCCTCATCCATGTCAACACGGGAGTTCAACGAACTCATGGCGCAAGAGATCCCAGATGATGAGGTACAGTCTACCTATCAAGTTGGCACAGTCGAACA
Organism: Poa pratensis; assembly: GCA_947311845.1. Taxonomy (NCBI): domain Eukaryota; kingdom Viridiplantae; phylum Streptophyta; class Magnoliopsida; order Poales; family Poaceae; genus Poa; species Poa pratensis. The sequence goes on from CAMZMU010000035.1 coordinate 20,739,549, forward strand.
CACCGATTCACTCGACATGGGTCTCGACTACATGCAATCTGAAGACGCAAACGACAGCATCTGCCTGGCTGATTTTGCCGGCCCAGAGATCCAGATAGATCACGAGCTCTTACCCAACAATGAAGACAACCCTGAGCAGTTACTCGAAACATACGTCGACACCGACGCCCGGGTCAGCAAAAGCAACAACTCTGACATGAGCTTGGACGATGAGTTCGAGTCCATGACTGGCATCGACAACACGTACACATGTCCTCCGGTCATACCTTGTCAGGTCTGCGTCGCGTTCAGCGCAGAAACCTCGGCAGCAGCAGCCAGTCGAAGGCCCACGGAGTTCCCGTGCACGGTCACATTGCCAGATGGTGTATCAACACTGACTATCACAGCCGAGATGGCGTCGAAGGTGGATAAAGTCATCAAGGAGTGCACAATGATGCCAGCAGACGCAACCCCAGAGGAGATGATGGCCTACAACTACTTCAACTGGCAAGAGACGATGCGCGTAAAACAGTACAGAGCGACACTCGAGGAACGCAGAAAGCAAGCCAGTATCTCGAGTGCGCGAAGAAGGCAGCTATCCCTCGGCTCCACGGGTGCGACAGAGCCCAGGCACAGATCGAGATTCGCAAACCTCCTAGAAGGAGAAAGATCAGGAATTATTCGCAACCTAGAACACTCGTTCGTGACGCTGGACGCAGAGGGAGTTCCAAGACAGCCGAAGGTGCCTTACTCTCGATCGGAGCTTACCTGAAAGCAACTGCACCTCCAGCAGGCGATCCGGCCGCAGAAGCACATCAACATCAGATAAATGCGCTCGCACTCGCAGCAAAAGGACTCCAAACAGGGAAAAGTAGAGAGCGTAGCAGGAGCCTCTCACGACATACATCGCGAGATCGTCGCAGTTGCAGCCCTCACAGGAGCAGCGCAAGAAGAGACTTAAGTCGCCGTCGATCACAGAGCAGATCCAGAAGATCTGACAGCAGCGATTCAGGTGACAATCGCGACACAGGACCTTGCGGAGCTCGATGCTTCACTCAACGCATCCGCGAGGCCATGATGCCCAAAAAGTTCGGACTACCGAAACGCCAAAATTCAACTGCAGGCAAGAGCCATCAGGCTGGCTCGAGGACTACAAGCTAGCAGTCGTATGTCAAAGAGGAACAACTACAACATCATTACAGTAGATATAGCTGATGCTTGAGGGCACAGCTCGCGATTGACCCAAAGCATTACCCGAAGCATCATACGACTCCTGGGACCACTTCCGGGAGGACTTCATCAAATACTTCGATCCTCTGTGTGAGCGGCCCAAAACATTTGAAGAACTAAGGGCATGTACTCAGAGATCCGACGAGACACTCAGAGCGTACATCAGACGATGGACAGCTATACGCAACTCCGTGGGCACAATCTCCGAAGACAGAGCCATGGATGTCTTCACCCAGGGAGTCTTTAGGGAAGATTTCAGAGAGGCACTCGGCCGCCAAAAGCCAAAGTCCATGGCCGAGCTCATGAAAATAGCAACTGAGTGGGCAGATGGAGAAGACCCCATAAGGGCTAAACACCCAGTCTCCCCGCGTGATCGCGAAGACCATCGAGATAGTCGAGATCACCGCGACAGCTACATAGACGATAGACGACGCAAACGCAAAAATCGTTACAACGATGATGATAGGGTCAAATTCATGGCGGCTGGTTTTTCCCAACCACAGGACAATCAAGCCAGAGACGACAGATGACCAGACGAGCGTCGTGACAGTCGAAATGAAAATCGCCGCGACGGACGGAGCGATGACCGCCGCGACAGTCGAACCGACGATCACCGTGACAGCAGAGACCGCGACCAGCGCAGTGGCAACTACAGGAGGCAAGAGTGGCGCAGACGCATAAACACGCGGCCAGAAAGGACATTCAAGGAAAAGATGGATGACTATTGCAGATTCCACCTATTCAAAGGAGACGATGGAAGGTTAATCTCCAACCACACCATGAGGAATTGCAGGGAATTTGACCAAATGGCGATGGACTACATGATGAAAGTCACAAGGGTTGCACCATCGACTGTTCAACCAGTCCCCGCCGCAGCGCCACCAGCACGGCCAGTCCCGGCACTCCCAGCTCCACCACAGCATAGTGCAGGAAGCAAAGTCACAGGAGCCATACATCACATACCACAAGTAGAAGAGGATCAGTACCCGAAGCCTCAAGGACATATGTACATGATCCAAAAAGGGCGTCCCTTTAACAGGCAGCAGTGTTGCACACTCGACATGTCAACATGGCAGTCATGGCGCCACCAGCCGTGCCAGAATACCTAAGGGGGTCCGAGACTCCAATCACGTTCACACGAGAAGACCACCCACCATCAGTCTATCGACCAGGCCATGCAGCCCTGGTACTCGACGCTCAGATTGGTGGATACGCCATGACCAAGGTCTTCATGGACGGAGGCAGCGGCATCAACATCATCTTCGCCGACACGCTACGCAGGATGAACAGGTCAGTCGAAAATCTACCCGAGTCCACAAACACCTTTCATGGTATTGTCCCAGGCAAAGCTGTTCTTCCCAAAGGCACAATACAACTCGACATCACGTTCGGCGATGCAAGTCACTTCAGAACAGAATCGATTGAGTTCGAAGTCGTCGATTGGAAGTCACAGTACCATGCCATACTCGGACGCCCGACGTTCGCTCGATTCATGGCAGTACCACATTACGCATACCTCAAGTTGAAGATGCCAGGACCCAAGGGAGTCATCACAGTCAATGGAAACTTCGAAAGGTCAGATGCTTGCGACCGAGATTTCAGCAAAATCTCAGAGATGTTCGGTATGGAGCAAACTTTTGCAGAACTCTCTCTCACCAATGACCATGCACTCATGCCTGAGCATAAGAAGCAAGCAGTCGACCGGGCGTTCAGCGCCACGGATGACATAAGGAAGCACCAAGTCCACCCGACTGATCCATCAAAGATAGTCAGGGTGTCAACAAGCCTACCTCCTGCATAGGAAAGCGCGCTCGTCGAATTTCTCTGTGAGAACTAGTATTCCCAGGAAATTCGCCGAGCACTCTCTTCAACTTACTCCAGGCGCTAGGCCAGTTAAGCAAACAACACGTCGTGTCTCCGGTCCCAAAAGAGAAGCCACAGAAAAAGAAGTCGACATGTTACTCAAAGCAAACTTCATTCGAGAAATCAAGAAATCTGATTGGGTGGCCAACCCTATGCTCATCGAGAAGAAGAAGACATCAGCTCTTCGAATGTGCATAGACTTCACAGGGCTTAACAAGTGTTGCCCGAAGGATCACTTTCCACTTCCACGAATCGATCAGATCATTGACTCCACCGCAGGATGCGCACGTTTATCCTTTCTGGATGCATACTCGGGATATCACCAGATACGGATGAAAGTCGAAGATGAAGAAAAAACAGCATTCACAACTCCACTCGGAGTATATTGCTACACCACAATGCCCTTCGGGCTCAAGAACGCAGGTGCTACGTACCAGCGTATGATGCAAAACTGCCTGAAGAAGCAAATTGGTCATAATGTCGAAGTGTACGTAGATGACATAGTTATCAAGTCAAAGGAAGAAAGCACATTACTCACAGATCTACGAGACACCTTTCACAATCTCAAGAGTTACAACATCAAGCTCAACCCAGATAAGTGTACATTCGGTGTTCCAGCCGGAGAACTCTTGGGGTACTTGGTGTCAGCACGTGGAATAGAGGCAAACCTGGAAAAAATACAGGCCATACTTACCATGCAAAGGCCTACAAAGCTTTACGAGGTGCAGCAGTTAGCAGGTCGAGTGGCAGCACTCATCCGCTTCATCAGCAAGCTAGGCGAAAAGGCACTACCGCTCTATCGACTGATGAAGAAGGCAGACAAGTTCGAGTGGACATAAGAAGCTGAAACAGCCTTCGTCGATCTCAAGCGAATCCTCACAAATCCTCCAATACTAGCGGCACCTAGAGAGAAGGAACCATTGTACCTGTACGTCTCGGCTACAAATCGAGTGGTGAGTACAGTCTTGGTAGTTGAACGCATGGAGGAGGGAAAAGCCCAAAGTGTGCAGAGACCAGTCTACTACGTCAGCAAAGTCCTATCCTCGTCCAAACAGCAGTACCCGCACTTTCAAAAGCTCGCATACGCAGTCTTCATGACGTCCAGGAAGCTGTGCCACTACTTCACAGAGCACCCGATAACGGTGATCAGCAAATCTGCAATCGGAGATATCCTCACAAACCCTGACGCAACTGGGCGAGTAGCCAAATGGCTCATCGAGCTAGGGCCATTAGGAATCACATATGACCACACGAAGGCCATCAAAGCACAAGTCTTACCTGACTTCACAACCGAGTGGATAGAAGCTCAACTGCCGGGAGTTCCTGACCTATCTAACTCCTGGACAATGTACTTTGATGGGTCCAAGAAAAACGAAGGCGCAGGAGCAGGCGTAGTACTCACATCACCTAAGGGTGACAAACTCTGTTACGTCCTGCAGATGGATTTCGAGTTCCCGTCCAACAACAAAGCAGAATACGAAGGCCTGATCCATGGCATGCGAATGGCCAAGGCGCTGGGGTGCACTCGATTGATGATCTATGGTGACTCTAACCTGGTCGTACAGCAAACAATGAAAGCTTGTGATGCCATAGCTGACAACATGATCGCATATCGAGACCTCTACAACACGTTGGAGGGTGGGTTCGATGGATGCAAGCTACGACATATTGGGCGAGAAAGTAACGAGGAAGCAGACAGGTTAGCCAACATCGGTTTGACAAAAGCACAAATTCCAAGAGGTGTCTTCTTGGAGCGCATCGAGCATAGGTCCATCGAGGAGCAGCAGCCTCCGCCCACTTCGACTGCCACATCCAAGGGTAAAGCCCCTAGTACAGAAGATCCGCCAGTCGAGGTGCTCTTATGTCACGGGGATTAGGTAATACCAGCATGGACTCAACCCTTCTTAGCATACATGCTCCGCGACGAACTGCCAGAAGACACAACAGATGCTCGACGAGTCACTCGGCGATCCAAAGCATACACCATAATCAACGGTGAGTTATACAAGCGCAACGTCTCAGGTATGTTTCAGAGATGCATAGAATTCGAGGATGGCGAAGCAATACTGAAAGGGCATACTTGCCCGTAATCTTGTTTTGGTGATTATGACAACACAAGCGCTTTTTAATAGTATGTTAAGCTTGTGACAGGTCGAAAGTACACAAACATAGAAGACATGTTCATGTGGAAAAGCAGGAATTTTACACAGGCCGGAAGTTTCGGCCCCAGGGGCGGAAGTTCCGGTTCAAAACTTCCGGTCGACAATTTTTCGGTGAAATTGTGTTCTGTAATCGGCCGGAGGTTTGCCCGGAAGAAGTGCCGGAAGTTCCGGCTGGCCGGAAGTCCGGCCCAAGTGAATCTGCGCGGAAAGGAGCGCAACGGGCAGATTTTCTGGGAGGGGTATAAATACCCCTCCACCTACCTCCAGCCAAGTAGCTCGCCCAGAATTGAAGAATCCATTATTGCAAGCTCCAGAATCACTAGATCTCCCAATCCCTCCACCCAAACTCGTTGATCTTTGGAGGATTGAAGGAGAAGGCCTCGATCTACATCTTCACCGAGCCGTTTTTCATTTCCCCCTCATTCACTTGAGGGACCATTTGCTAGGGTTTCCACTAGGAAAACCTAGCCCATTGTTGTACTTACTTGCTTGTCTTTGTGACAGATTGTAGCTGTTTGGGAGCCCCAATCCTTTGTGGGTTGTGCCCCAAATCGTTGTTGTAAAGGCTCCAGACTCCGCCTTGAAGGTTTCCAATAGTTGAAGTGAACCAATCCTTTGTGGTGCGGTTCACCGGAGAAGAGGGTGAAGCCTTTGTGGCTGTTGAACCATTGTGTTGGTTCACACCTCTCCAACGAGATGTACTCCCCTAAAAAGGAGGAACTCGGGAATACATCTGTGTCTCCGCGTGCTTTCACTTCGGTTACCTCTATCCTTATTTACCGCCTTTACTTTATATCATGCTTAGTTGCTAGCTTGTCATATAGGTAAATTCACCGTAGTTGCATATCTAGAGAATTTACCTTTTGTGTCAAGCCTAAATTGAAAAAGACTAAAATTTGGAGTAGCACCTATTCACCCCCCCCCCCTCTAGGTGTCATATCGATCCCTTTCAATTGGTATCAGAGCCTAGGCTCTCTTGTTGGGCTTAACCGCCTAAGAGAAGTATGACACTAAGTGAGGATGAGGCCGATCATGCCAAGGCTAATGAGGAGCTTGAAAGAGCCAAAGCCATCACGGCATCCAGGGCCGATATCAAATCGTTGGAAACAACATTGACATCGGCCATGGACGTCAAATTTGATAAGTTGCATGACTTATTAATGAAATTCGCAAATGGCAAGATTTCGGAACTCATCCCACTAGAGGGTGTCTCTAACTCCAATGAGGGTGATTACGAGGAGGATAAAGAGAAAAAGAAAAAGGGGGTTGAAACCACCTCCGGAACTAAACCACCTCCTCCATCTTCTACCGTGCATGTAGATGGGAAGGATGAGTACCATGCCGTTCCGGGATGGTACCCACTCGACCCACCTATCACCACCCGCATAAACCCTTTAGGTCCTCCACCTAAGCTTAATGCATTAGCTTTTGCAAGTTGGCAACGTTCAATGAAATCTCATATCAATAGTGCCTCTATCGAGCTTTGGAGGATCATTGAAGATGGATACAAGGTCGCGGATCCAAGCAATGTGACAAGAAGAGAGTTTGCCGAAAAGCAACTCAATGCCTCCGCACTCCACATGATTGAACTCTAATCGAGTGAAAGTGACAAGCATTATGTTCTTCACGCCACCACCGCCAAAGAAGCTTGGAATTGCCTTGAGGTTGCTTTCCTTGGAAATGAAAGCATGAAGAGAAATAGATATGATTCTTTGAGTAATGATGCCGAAGGCTTCTACATGTTTGACAATGAGAATCATGAAGACATGTATGGAAGACTCAAAACTCTTGCGAAGGCCTTCTATGAAGTGGGGGCAACTTATTGTAGAACCCCCACCTTTTAACAAAAGTTGGGATTCCCCGTGTAACGTGCTAGTCCCTGGATCGACTTGCTAGCACACACAGTTTGAGATGCAATACCATAACATTGTGTCAAAGTATATTACACGATGATCCAGAATTTAAAAGATTCGATACAAGGTGCATAGCTGAAGGCTAGCTCAAACCAAAGTAAACACACATCGGAAAGCAAATGATACAGTGAGCCCATCATCTTCATGTGCCACAGGCAAGCATGTTGGTTGTAGACTCGAAACCCTGTCGCAACCTCACTCATCGTATGACGGACCTGCAACGGTGAGTTACAACCCAACTATATGGGTCAGCACAATTGAATTGTGATGGCAAGATGACACTTATGTGGATATAAATGGCATCCTATATTCTACATGAATATTTGGCTAAGTGGAGTTTTGAGGCTGATTTGCATAAAGCCAGTTTTATCCTATCATTTGTAAAACAATTTTCTTCATAGACAAAGCGTACCACTGATAGACATCAGTGAACACCTTTGACAACTACTCATGGCAAGCACCACTGATAGATAACAGTGAGCTCCCAACCCTTGTTCACCCATCAAGTTTTAATTTAAGAAGTTGGGATGAGGAGACCTTCAACAACTTCCCTGTCTAGTTGCTCAGAATTGTCCGTAACTGGGGACACGGCTAAGTATACTTAGTTTTAACTCTCGAGAGGGTGTGCACTTTCACCACAAGACCCAATCATTCCCTCCTCTATTGCAACCAATTATGAAATGGAAAAAGGAAGACTGAGACGAGATCTTTCGTAAGAACTTTCCCACCCCATAATGGCCTGACGCGCTTCACCTACATAATCTACCACCACCTGTCAAGCCGGGATGAGTCCGCGCAACTTACTCAATCAAGACAGAGCCCATATGACATGTGGCTGCACTAGAAGCTACTGAAAAAGGAGAGTCTACAATCTCTTTTAGCCTGGATGACTTTCCACAATTGTGCACTTCCACCAAGGGCGATTACCATAGACATGGACCATAGACATGGACCCCCTGAGTAGTCACCCACCATGGTTCTCCAACCAGCACCCAGGTAGTTCATTGATTAGTTATTAGTTTTCATCACTATCCAACTAATCAAAACATTTTTCATAGCATGGCTAAGCAATCTTATTTACCAAGTTCCATACTACAAAGCTCTGGGTGGGGGATGGCTACACACTAATAGGAGCATAGCATAATATTATTCAGTAACAAGCCTATCATGCATACTACTGAAAAACACTAAGTGCATAGTAGTAAAAGTAGTAGGACTTTTATGGTGTCACTTTCCTTGGCCAACTGAAGAGTTAAAGTTACACTCTTCACAACACGTAAGGCACTCCGTACAATCTAAACATAGAGATAACACAATAGTAAACAAACAATTCAACAACATGATTACATACAAAAGCAAACATGCATATCAAGGTCTTCACAAGTCTTTGGTCGAGGTTCATCACCTAATTCAATATGCAAAAATAATTAATGTGATTAGGTTTAGGGTTTTCCATTTTGGTTAAAGTTTGGTGATACGTCTCCAACGTATCTATAATTTCTTATATTCCATGCTAGTTTTATACCAATAGCTACATGTTTTATTCACACTTCATAGCATTTTTATGCATTTTCTGGGACTAACCTATTAACAAGATGCCACAGTGCCAGTTCCCGTTTTCTGCTGTTTTTGGTTTCAGAAAAGCTGTTCTGGAAATATCATCGGAATCGGACGAAACAAAATCCCAGATGCCTATTTTTCCGACACGTACATGAAGTCCGAAGGAGAGACGAATGGGGGCAGCAGGGCGGCGTCCCCACATGGCGGCGCGGGTGGGCCCCCTGCCGCGCCACCCTATGGGGAGCGGGCCCCGCGCCTCCACCGACGTTGACCCTTCGCCTATAAATTCCCCCAGACACGAAAACCCTAAAACACCGAGCCATTATTCCAGAAAACATCCGCTGCCGCCGCCGTCAACCCTAACTCGGGGGTTCAGAAGTTCTCCTCCGGCACCCTACCGGAGAGGGGAATCATCACCGGAGGGCTCTACATCGCCATGCCTGCCTCCGGAGTGATGCGTGAGTAGTTCATCCCTGGACTACGGGTCCATAGCAGTAGCTAGATGGTTGTCTTGTCCTTTTGTGCCATCATGTTTAGATCTTGTGAGCTGCCTATCATGATCAAGATCATCTTATTGTAATGCTACATGTTGTGTTTTTTGGGATCCGATGATATTGAATATATGTCAAGTTGATTATTGATCTATCTTATATGTGTTGTTTATGATCTTGCATGCTCTCCGTTATTAGTGTAGGCTTTGGCCAAGTTTATGCTTGTAACTCCAAGAGGGAGTATTTATGCTAGATAGTGGGTTCATGCCTCCATTTAATCTGGGACAGTGACAGAAAGTTCTAAGGTTGTGGATGTGCTGTTGCTACTAGGGGTAAAACAGCAATGCTTTGTCTAAGGATATTAGTGTTGTTTACATTATGCACCATACTTAATGCAATTGTCTGTTGCTTGCAACTTAATACTGGAAGGGGTGTGGATGCTAACCTGAAGGTGGACTATTTAGACACAGATGCATGCTGGATGGCGGTCTGTGTACTTTGTCGTAATGCCCAAATAAATCTCATAGTGATCATCATGATATGTATGTGCATTGTTATGCCCTCTCTATTTGTCAATTGCCCAACTGTAATTTGTTTACCCAGCATGTTAGTATTTTATTATGGAGAGACACCACTAGTGAACTGTGGACCCCGGTCCATTCTTTTACATCTGAAATACAACCTACTGCAATCATTGTTCTTTTACATTCTCTGCAAGCAAACATCATTTTCCACACTATACGTCTAATCCTTTGTTTTCAGCAAGCCGGTGAGATTGACACCCTCACTGTTTCGTTGGGGCAAAGTAGTTTGATTGTTGTGTGCAGGTTCCAAGTCGACGAGTCAGACCTCCCCTTCATCACCACACTTTTTCTGCGCCGTTGACACCTTCGAAGCAACTTTGATCTCCTACTGATTCGATAACCTTGGTTTCATACTGAGGGAAAACTTGCTGCTGCACTCATCATACCTTCCTCTTGGGGTTCCCAACGGACGTGTGACTTTACACGCATCAAGCACTTTTTCTGGCGCCGTTGCCGGGGAGATAGGAGGTGCTTCTGGAAGTCTTGCATTCCCGTCAACTACGCACCAGAACTTTTTCTGGCGCCGTTGCCGGGGAGGCCGAATTGCTCCTGCAAGGGGAGTCTCTCACACCCAATCTCTTTACTTTGTTTTTGTCTTGCTTTATTTTTATTTTGTCTTGTTTGCTTTCTTTATATCAAAAACACAAAAAAATTAGTTACTTGTTTTACTTTTATTATTTCGGCCTAGTTTTTATTTTTGCTAAAATGAGTACTCCTGAGAACACCAAGTTGTGTGACTTCACTAGCACAAATAATAATGATTTCATATGCACTCCTATTGCTCCACCTGCTTCTAAAGCAGACTTTTATGAAATTAAACCTGCTCTATTAAATCTTGTTATGAAAGAGCAATTTTCTGGTGTTAGTACTGATGATGCTGCTGCCCATCTTAATAATTTTGTTGAACTTTGTGAGATGCAAAAGTATAAGGATATAGATGGGGATATTGTAAAACTGAAACTATTTCCTTTCTCCTTGAGAGGAAGAGCTAAAGAATGGTTGCTATCTTTGCCTAGAAATAGTATTGATTCATGGACAAAATGCAAAGATGCTTTCATTGGAAAATATTATCCTCCTGCTAAAATTATATCTTTGAGAAGTAGCATTATGAATTTCAAGCAATTTGATAATGAACATGTTGCCCAAGCATGGGAGAGAATGAAATCTATGGTAAAGAATTGCCCTACCCATGGACTGACTGCTTGGATGATCATCCAAACCTTTTATGCAGGATTAAATTTTTCCTCAAGGAATTTGCTGGATTCGGCTGCTGGAGGAACCTTTATGTCCATCACTTTAGGTGCAGCAACAAAACTTCTTGATGATATGATGATCAACTACTCCGAATGGCACACTGAAAGGACTCCTCAAGGTAAGAAGGTAAATTCTGTTGAAGAAACCTCTTCCTTGAATGAAAAGATTGATATCATTATGTCTATGCTTGTGAGTGGTAAATCTCATGTTGATCCTAATAATGTTCCTTTAGCTTCATTGGTTGCTCAAGAAGAGCATGTTGATGTGAACTTCATTAAAAATAATAATTTCAACAACAATGCCTATAGGAATAATTTTGGTAATAACAACTATAAGCCATATCCTTCTAATAATGGTAGTGGTTATGGTAATTCTTACAACAATAGTAGGAGTGTACCCTCTGATCTTGAAGTCATGCTTAAAGAATTTATTAATACACAAACTGCTTTTAACAAATCTGTTGAGGAAAAGTTTGGTAAAATTGATGTTCTTGCTTCTAAGGTTGATAGTCTTGCTCTTGATGTTGATCTTTTGAAACTGAAAGTTATGCCTAATGAGGTTAAAGATACTAAGTCTTTTGCTACAGCAAATGCCATCCAAGTTAAAATTGACAACAATATTAGGATGTTGGCTGAATTGCATGCTAGGTGGGAAAGAGAAGCTGAAATTGATAGAAAGAATAGTATAGCTCGAGTTTGTACTATTACCACCACTAGTAATGCTGAAGCTTCACATGTTGATAAACCTCCTACTATCAATGGTAATGTTATTGATGTTGGCAATGTTTCTACTTCTACTACAAAGCATGCAAAATTGCCTAAAACTGCTGAAACTGTTTCTGATAAAGGTGCTGAAATTTTTCGAAGTATTGGAGGCAATGGTCCCATTACTTTTGATCATAATGATTTTGATTTTGATAGTTGTAACATCTCTGAAGTTATTAAGTTCTTGCAAAAGCTAGCTAGAAGTCCTAATGCTAGTGCTATAAACATGGCTTTTACAAAACATATTACAAATGCCTCATAAAAGCTAGGGAAGAGAAATTAAAACTTGAAGCTTCTATCCCTAGGAAGTTGGAAGATGGTTGGGAGCCCATCATTAAAATGAAGGTGAATGATTTTGATTGTAATGCTTTATGTGACCTTGGTGCAAGTATTTCTGTTATGCCTAAGAAACTTTATGATATGCTTGACTTGCCACCTTTGGAATGCTGTTATTTGGATGTTCATCTTGCTGATAACTCTATGAAAAACCTTTGGGGAGAATTGACAATGTTCATATTACGGTTAACAATAACCTTGTCCCCGTTGATTTTGTTGTTTTGGATATTGAATGCAATGCATCTTGTCCTATTGTTTTGGGAAGACCCTTTCTTCGAACTGTTGGTGCTTATTGATATGAAAGAGGGGAATATTAAGTATCAATTTCCTCTCAAGAAAGGTATGGAACACTTCCCTAGAAAGAGAATGAAGATGCCTTTTGATTCTATTATTAGAACAAATTATGATGTTGATGCATCTTCTCTTGATAACACTTGATTTTCACTTTCTGCGCCTAGCTGAAAGGCGTTAAAGAAAAGCGCTTGTGGGAGACAACCCATCTTTTTATTTTCTGTCATTTTATTTTATTTTGAGTCAAGGTGCTGTTTACTTCTGTAGCAACTCCTTTGTATCTTTATTTTATTGCATTGTTGTGCCAAGTAAAGTCTCTAGTTGAAAGTTGTTGCTAAAATTGGATTTCTGCGCAGTGACAGATTTTTGCTGTCCACCGTTTTGAGCTGTATGCGCTACAGAAAATTCGAAAAATTCTGAAAAAATCACGCATGATCCTTATATATGTACGCAACTTTCATTAGTTTGGGTTCTTCCATCTGAGCAAGTTAAGTGCCTCGAAAAAATTCGTCTTTCCAGACTGTTCTGTTTTTGACAGATTCTGCCTTTTATTTTGCATTGCCTCTTTTACTATGTTTGATTGGATTTCTTTGCTCCATTAAACATCAGTGGCTGTAGTAATGTCCAGAAGCTTTGGTAATGATTGTGTCACAGTAGAATATGAGAATTTTTGATTATGCACTAACCCTCTAACGAGTTACTGAGTTTGGTGTGGCGGAAGTTTTCAAGGAGCAAGAGAGAAGGATGATATGATGTGATCAAGAAGAGTGAAAAGCCTAAGCTTGGGGATGCCCCCGTGGGTCATCCCTGCAATATTCAAGAAGACTCAAGCGTCTAAGCTTGGGGATGCCCAAGGCATCCCCTTCTTCATCAACAATTTATCAGGTCATCTCTAGTGAAACTATATTTTAATTCTTCCACATTTTATGTATTTTACTTGGAGCGTCTGTTGCTTTTATTTTTGCTTGTTGTTTTTATTTTTCTGAATAAAGTTGGATCCTAGCATTCTTGTGTGGGAGAGAGACACGCTCCGCTTTTTCATGTGAATACTCATATTCTTCACTTATATCTTTTGAGTATTCTTATCTAGCTACTGTATGTTTTAGCTCCTGTTTTTCATGCATCTCTTTTAGAGCTGTTAATTCTTGAGGAGTAGTACTCTCTTGTTTCATTTGTAAATCATTTGGAGAGTTTTTGTTTAGTTGCTTGGTTGATGTGTTGGTTCAGAAAATGCTGCATGTGGTAGTGGTATAGTAATAACTTGCATATCTTGTAGATCATTGAACTTTGATGACTTGATTCTTTGCAAATGTTTTGAGGTATTTAGATGGTAAAGCTTGCTGGTTAATTAAGTTAAAATTATTAGTGGATAGTTGTCTTTAAGCTTGTACCGTACTACAAACTCTATTTAAATTGTTGAAGGTGTAGTTGGACTTGATAGCTTTCCATGTCTAAAAGTGATTCGTAATAACTAAGTTGTGCTGAAGGTCGAGGGATCTAACGGGGTACTTGTGCCGCCGTGAACGGCCCTTCTTGGAGTAAACTTTAATCATGTTCTTAATGTTGAACCTGCTAGATGTTTGCAATAAGCTTGTGAGTTCTTTTTGACTAATGTTGAGCTACGGTTTTTGGCACTTCCACCATCCATATTTGCTAGCCTCTTCGGTGCTGTGCATTGCCTTCTGCTCACATTGAGAGTTGTGCATACTTCGCCAGTACATCCAAACCCGTGGGAGACTTTCTCTTGTTCTCCTACACATAAACCCATACATCTTCCTCAAAACAGCCACCATACCTACCTACTACAGCATTTCCATAGCTGTTCCGAGATATATTGCCATGCAACTTCCATCTTACATTACATGACTTGCTGTCATTCATCATATACATATTGCTTTGCATGATTCTATACAGCTGATGTGGTTTACCCATGTTACGCTAGATCATTGCATATCCTGCTACACTGGCAGAGGCATACAGTTTCATACATCATGTTTTAGTTCGTTGTGAGTTATTTGTAACAAAAAGTGTTGTCATATTAGAGTGTTGCCCCTGAAAGTGAAAAGAGCCATGGAGGCCATCGAAAAGAGAAACAGAAAAAAAGAAAAAAAGAATAAAGAAAAAGGGGGCAACATTACTATCCTTTATCCACACTTGTGCTCATGTTGAGCACCTGCATTATTCATAGTCATCATTTGTGCTCATGTTTAGCACCTATACTCCATGTGAGAGAGTTTTCATGTTTACTAGTATAACTATGTGGGGAATTTACACTATAGAACTTGGGTTGTATATTCCAATGATGAGCTTCCTCAAAATGCTCTAGGTCTTCATGAGCAACCAAGTTGGATGCACCCCCACTAGTTCCATTGGAGAGCTTTCATACACATATAGCTCTATGTGCATCCGTTGCATGGCAATCACTACTCCTTACATAGCTTCGATTATAAGACTTCCTCTTGTCTAATGATCACTTATAGCTTTGTGAGACTTTCTTCCTTTGGCCTTCCAAACCCCCATCAATGTTCTTTTAGCCATAACATCCTGGTGCCAAAACCAAATGCTTACGCTCACCGGTTGAGTAGACTTCGAAACAGTTGATTCATGATGTTCATGTTTATTTTTACTTGGCTGAATCCTCCTTGTTGTGAAAGATTACTTGATGCTTGGAATTGAAGGATAGAACTCCTACATTGGATACTTAACACATCTTTAATGAACCTTGTACGGTTTCATGTCTTTAAAGCAATCATTCATGAAAACTTTTAGCTTGTTTAACTAACTTGTTTTGTTGTCTTTTATATCAATTATAGACTTTTGCTTTGAATGATTTGATCTCAGCTCATATGCTTTACAATATTATTGATCAAGATTATGTTGGTAGCATGTCACTTCAGAAATTATTTTGTTATCGTTTACCTACTCGAGGACGAGTAGAACTAAGCTTGGGGATGCTTGATACGTCTCCAACGTATCTATAATTTCTTATGTTCCATGCTAGTTTTATACCAATAGCTACATGTTTTATTCACACTTCATAGCATTTTTATGCATTTTCTGGGACTAACCTATTAACAAGATGCCACAGTGCCAGTTCCTGTTTTCTGCTGTTTTTGGTTTCAGAAAAGCTGTTCTGGAAATATCTCGGAATCGGACGAAACAAAATCCCAGATGCCTATTTTTCCGACACGTTCAGAAGTCCGAAGGAGAGACGAAGGGGGCAGCAGGGCGCGTCCCCACATGGCGCGGGTGGGCCCCCTGCCGCCACCCTATGGGGAGCGGGCCCGCGCCTCCACCGACGTTGCCCCTTCGCCTATTTATTCCCCAGACGCGAAAACCCTAAAACACCGAGCCATTATTCCAGAAAACATCCGCTGCCGCCGCCGTCAACCCTAACTCGGGGGTTCAGAAGTTCTCCTCCGGCACCCTGCCGGAGAGGGGAATCATCACCGGAGGGCTCTACATCGCCATGCCTGCCTCCGGAGTGATGCGTGAGTAGTTCATCCTGGACTACGGGTCCATACAGTAGCTAGATGGTTGTCTTCTCCTTTTGTGCCATCATGTTTAGATCTTGTGAGCTGCCTATCATGATCAAGATCATCTTATTGTAATGCTACATGTTGTGTTTGTTGGGATCCGATGATATTGAATACTATGTCAAGTTGATTATTGATCTATCATATATGTGTTGTTTATGATCTTGCATGCTCTCCGTTATTAGTGTAGGCTTTGGCCAAGTTTATGCTTGTAACTCCAAGAGGGAGTATTTATGCTAGATAGTGGTTCATGCCTCCATTTAATCTGGGACAGTGACAGAAAGTTCTAAGGTTGTGGATGTGCTGTTGCTACTAGGGGTAAAACAGCAATGCTTTGTCTAAGGATATTAGTGTTGTTTACATTATGCACCATACTTAATGCAATTGTCTGTTGCTTGCAACTTAATACTGGAAGGGGTGCGGATGCTAACCTGAAGGTGGACTATTTAGACACAGATGCATGCTGGATGGCGGTCTGTGTACTTTGTCGTAATGCCCAAATAAATCTCATAGTGATCATCATGATATGTATGTGCATTGTTATGCCCTCTCTATTTGTCAATTGCCCAACTGTAATTTGTTTACCCAGCATGTTAGTATTTTATTATGGAGAGACACCACTAGTGAACTGTGGACCCCGGTCCATTCTTTTACATCTGAAATACAACCTACTGCAATCATTGTTCTTTTACATTCTCTGCAAGCAAACATCATTTTCCACACTATACGTCTAATCCTTTGTTTTCAGCAAGCCGGTGAGATTGACACCCTCACTGTTTCGTTGGGGCAAAGTAGTTTGATTGTGTGTGCAGGTTCCAAGTCGACGAGTCAGACCTCCCCTTCATCACCACACTTTTTCTGGCGCTGTTGACACCTTCGAAGCAACTTCGATCTCCTACTGATTCGATAACCTTGGTTTCATACTGAGGGAAAACTTGCTGCTGCACTCATCATACCTTCCTCTTGGGGTTCCCAACGAACATGTGACTTTACACGCATCAAGCACTTTTTCTGGCGCCGTTGCCGGGGAGATAGGAGGTGCTTCTGGAAGTCTTGCATTCCTGTCAACTACGCACCAGAACTTTTTCTGGCGCCGTTGCCGGGGAGGCCGAATTACTCCTGCAAGGGGAGTCTCTCACACCCAATCTCTTTACTTTGTTTTTGTCTTGCTTTATTTTTATTTTGTCTTGTTTGCTTTCTTTATATCAAAAACACAAAAAAATTAGTTACTTGTTTTACTTTTATTATTTCGGCCTAGTTTTTATTTTTGTTAAAATGAGTACTCCTGAGAACACCAAGTTGTGTGACTTCACTAGCACAAATAATAATGATTTCATATGCACTCATATTGCTCCACCTGCTTCTAAAGCAAACTTTTATGAAATTAAACCTGCTCTATTAAATCTTGTTATGAAAGAGCAATTTTTGGGTGTTAGTACTGATGATGCTGCTGCCCATCTTAATAATTTTGTTGAACTTTGTGAGATGCAAAAGTATAAGGATATAGATGGTGATATTGTAAAACTGAAACTTTTTCCTTTCTCCTTGAGAGGAAGAGCTAAAGAATGGTTGCTATCTTTGCCTAGAAATAGTATTGATTCATGGACAAAATGCAAAGATGCTTTCATTGGAAAATATTATCCTCCTGCTAAAATTATATCTTTGAGAAGTAGCATTATGAACTTCAAGCAATTTGATAATGAACATGTTGCCCAAGCATGGGAGAGAATGAAATCTATGGTAAAGAATTGCCCTACCCATGGACTGACTGCTTGGATGATCATCCAAACTTTTTATGCAGGATTAAATTTTTCCTCAAGGAATTTGCTGGATTCGGCTGCAGGAGGAACCTTTATGTCCATCACTTTAGGTGCAGCAACAAAACTTCTTGATTATATGATGATCAACTACTCCGAATGGCACACTGAAAGGACTTCTCGAGGTAAGAAGGTAAATTATGTTGAAGAAACCTCTTCCTTGAATGAAAAGGTTGATATTATTATGTCTATGATTGTGAGTGGTAAATCTCATGTTGATCCTAATAATGTTCCTTTAGCTTCATTGGTTGCTCAAGAAGAGCATGTTGATGTGAACTTCATTAAAAATAACAATTTCAACAACAATGCCTATAGGAATAATTTTGGTAATAACAACTATAAGCCATATCCTTCTAATAATGGTAGTGGTTATGGTAATTCTTACAACAATGGTAGGAGTGTACCCTCTGATCTTGAAGTCATGCTTAAAAAATTTATTAATACACAAACTGCTTTTAACAAATCTGTTGAGGAAAAGTTTGGTAAAATTGATGTTCTTGCCTCTAAGGTTGATAGTCTTGCTCTTGATGTTGATCTTTTGAAACTGAAAGTTATGCCTAATGAGGTTAAAGATACTAAGTCTTTTGCTACAGCAAATGCCATCCAAGTTAAAATTGACAACAATATTAGGATGTTGGCTGAATTGCATGCTAGGTGGGAAAGAGAAGCTGAAATTGATAAAAAGAATAGTATAGCTCGAGTTTGTACTATTACCACCACTAGTAATGCTGAAGCTTCACATGTTGATAAACCTCCTACTATCAATGGTAATGTAATTGATGCTGGCAATGTTTCTACTTCTACTACAAAGCGTGCAAAATTGCCTAAAACTGCTGAAACTGTTTCTGATAAAGGTGCTGAAATTTTTCGAAGTATTTGAGGCAATGGTCCCATTAATTTTGATCATAATGATTTTGATTTTGATAGTTGTAACATCTCTGAAGTTATTAAGTTCTTGCAAAAGCTAGCTAGAAGTCCTAATGCTAGTGCTATAAACATGGCTTTTACAAAACATATTACAAATGCTCTCATAAAAGCTAGGGAAGAGAAATTAAAACTTGAAGCTTCCATCCCTTGGAAGTTGGAAGATGGTTGGGAGCCCATCATTAAAATGAAGGTGAATGATTTTGATTGTAATGCTTTATGTGACCTTGGTGCAAGTATTTCTGTTATGCCTAAGAAACTTTATGATATGCTTGACTTGCCACCTTTGGAATGCTGTTATTTGGATGTTCATCTTGCTGATAACTCTATGAAGAAACCTTTGGGGAGAATTGACAACGTTCATATTACGGTTAACAATAACTTGTCCCCGTTGATTTTGTTGTTTTGGATATTGAATGCAATGCATCTTGTCCTATTGTTTTGGGAAGACCCTTTCTTCGAACCGTTGGTGCTATCATTGATATGAAAGAGGGGAATATTAGGTATCAATTTCCTCTCAAGAAAGGTATGGAACACTTCCCTAGAAAGAGAATTAAGATGCCTTTTGATTCTATTATTAGAACAAATTGTGATGTTGATGCATCTTCTCTTGATAACACTTGATTTCCACTTTCTGCGGACCCCGGTCCATTCTTTTACATCTTGTCCTATTAGTATTTTATTATGGAGAGACACCACTAGTGAAATGTGGACCCCAGTCCATTCTTTTAAATCTGCAATACAACCTACTGCAATCATTGTTCTTTTACATTCTCTGCAAGCAAACATCATTTTCCACACTATACGTCTAATCCTTTGTTTTCAGCAAACCGGTGAGGTTGACACCCTCATTGTTTCGTTGGGGCAAAGTAGTTTGATTGTTGTGTGCAGGTTCCAAGTCGACGAGTCAGACCTCCCCTTCATCACCACACTTTTTCTGGCGCCGTTGACACCTTCGAAGCAACTTCGATCTCCTACTGGTTCGATAACCTTGGTTTCATACTGAGGGAAAACTTGATGCTGCACTCATCATACCTTCCTCTTGGGGTTCCCAATGGACGTGTGACTTTACACGCATCAAGCACTTTTTCTGGCGCCGTTGCCGGGAGATAGGAGGTGCTTCTGGAAGTCTTGCATTCCCGTCAACTACGCACCAGAACTTTTTCTGGCGCCGTTGCTAGGGAGGCCGAATTACTCCTGCAAGGGGAGTCTCTCACACCCAATCTCTTTACTTTGTTTTGTCTTGCTTTATTTTTATTTTGTCTTGTTTGCTTTCTTTATATCAAAAACACAAAAAAAATAGTTACTTGTTTTACTTTTATTATTTCGGCCTAGTTTTTATTTTTGTTAAAATGAGTACTCCTGAGAACACCAAGTTGTGTGACTTCACTAGCACAAATAATAATGATTTCATATGCACTCCTATTGCTCCACCTGCTTCTAAAGCAGACTTTTATGAAATTAAACCTGCTCTATTAAATCTTGTTATGAAAGTGCAATTTTCTGGTGTTAGTACTGATGATGCTGCTGCCCATCTTAATAATTTTGTTGAACTTTGTGAGATGCAAAAGTATAAGGATATATATGGCGATATTGTAAAACTGAAACTTTTTCCTTTCTCCTTGAGAGAAAGAACTAAAGAATGGTTGCTATCTTTGCCTAGAAATAGTATTGATTCATGGACAAAATGCAAAGATGCTTTCATTGGAAAATATTATCCTGCTAAAATTATATCTTTGAGAAGTAGCATTATGAACTTCAAGCAATTTGATAATGAACATGTTTCCCAAACACGGGGCCTCACCGTGTCGGTCGGAGACGGGGAAATGCGGCGGCGGCTGTGCGGTGCTCCGCGAGCGATCCCGGCGGCCTGGGGGCGTGATTGGGGAGGGGAAAGAGGGGAAATGGAAGGAGGCCACGGGGATTTAAGGACGCGGTCGTGGCGCGGTTTCGGGGCGTGGGTGAGTGGGTGAGAGCGCGGGAGTGGGCGCCGGCGTCGTTGGGATCGTGTCGGGCGGCGGTTGCGGGAGGAGGGGATGACGGGTGGGGCCAACTGTCAGTGAGAGGGAGGGTTGAGTGGGCTGGGCTGGCTAGGGATGCGCGCGTGACAGATAGGGATGGGCTCAGCCCTTTTATTTTTATTCTGTTCTTTTGTTTTTTCTTTTCTGTTTTTCTTGTTTTCTTTATAACTTTTGTTTTACAAATCCAAATCAAATCAAACCATCTTCTATAGATTTGAAAAGTCAAAACCTTTCTTTTAAAACTCACAAACAAACTTTTCCAAACATTTTAAATTGAAAATTCAAAATAATGCGTAAAGGTTTATTGGAACCTTTATGTTTATAAAATAGGGTTTTATAAATTCCTTTTGAACTAAAACCAAAATCGAGAAAAGATATGAGTAATATCACTCAATGTGATAAACTAAATAAGAATACTTTGATAGAAAACATTTTATTTAAAATAGTTTGATAATTCCTTTTAAAACAAATAATCATTTGAAATACCAAAATAGACATTTCACTTCAAAATCTTTAAATCTTGAAATAGAAGGTAAGGAATTATTTTAAATTTACAAAGATCCATTCATATCATGGGCTTATAAATCCCATAATAGAATAAATACAATTTTGAAAAAGAGCAAAAACTCATTTCTAATTCACAAGGATGGACAAACCCATTTTCAAAATATAATTTGCCGAAATAATTCCAATACCATTTGTAAATAGGGTTTAATAAGTAATTAAAGTAATATATTAAAGTCCATTTCAATTTGAGTAGTTTGTTTTATTTAAAACAAAAAGTTTCAATTTTTAGTGATTTTTAAAACATTCCAAAAATCTGGGATGTTACACTTATGTGGATGATGCTTGGGTCAAGAGGAAGTATGTGAATGCTCTCTTGCCTTTCGAGCCCATTGAGTTGAAGTCTATCAAGGAAGACACAACTACAATCAAATGACATCCAATGAAGTTATGCAAGAAGTGTAAGCCTCCAAGGTGCCACCAAGAATGCCGAAGATAACCGTGCTAGGGCCATGGGAATGAAACAAGGCCCCTCACTTGCTTTGAAGGCCAAGGTGGTATGTCTAGATGAAAATGATGAGGTTGAAGCT